>OZ025250.1:50392184-50879937 GCA_964019135.1 Arenicola marina | reverse complement strand
CAAACCCCCTCCTCCCCATCCTCGTGCACTGTGAGTACCCTGCCCCAAACCCCCTCCTCCCCAAACCCCCTCCTCCCCAAACCCCCTCCTCCCCATCCTCGTGCACTGTGAGTACCCCACCCCAAACCCCCTCCTCCCCAAACCCCCTCCTCCCCATCCTCGTGTACTGTGAGTACCCCACCCCAAACCCCCTCCTCCCCAAACCCCCTCCTCCCCATCCTCGTGTAGTGTGAGTACCCCACCCCAAACCCCCTCCTCCCCAAACCCCCTCCTCCCCATCCTCGTGCACTGTGAGTACCCCCCCCCCCAGACCCCCTCCTCCCCAAACCCCCTCCTCCCCATCCTCGTGCACTGTGAGTACCCCACCCCAAACCCCCTCCACCCCAAACCCCCTCCTCCCCAAACCCTCTCCTCTCCATCCTCGTGTACTGTGAGTACCCCACCCCAAACCCACTCCTCCCCAAACCCCCTCCTCCCCATCCTCGTACACTGTGAGTACCCCACCCCAAACCCCCTCCTCCCCAAACCCCCTCCTCCCCATCCTCGTGTAGTGTGAGTACCACCCCCCCCCCATCCTCGTGCACTGTGAGTACCACCCCACCCCCTCCCCCATCCTCGTGCACTGTTGAGTACCAGCTCCACCCCTGGGGCAGTTGTGATACCCCCCCCCCCCTCTCTAATTAAGGTGAATGACTTACCACTAAGAATGTCGTCTAAACTAGACCTGGATAGATATGGATTGTGTGTAACAATATGTTTGCTTGGACATACCATGGACGTAGAAATCTATCCGTCAAACCATGCTGTACACACCGAGGCCTCCCTTACAAACGCGATTCTCTGATAGTAATGCCGAAGTTAGTCGTTTGTCTCCCCCACAGACGCGCTGTTGTGATATCACTGCTATTTGTTGCGTTTGCCTCCCCCACAGACGCGCTGTTCTGATATCACCGCTAAATTTCTTTTTTGCATTTGCCTCCGTCACAGACGCGCCTCGCTTTGACAAGGACCACCCGAACGAGTTCTACCTGTGGTCGGGCAAGACACGGAACATCACGTGCATGACGCAGGCCGAGCCGGTGCCGGCCATCGAGTGGCTTCACTACGGCGTCACGCTCGTCCAGAACGAGACTTACCGCATCTACCGCATGGGAAAGAACAGCAACCTGCAGGTCGGTGGGGGCACGGGGCGGAGCGGGGTGGGGGTTTGTGTGTGTGTGGGGAGGGGGGGGGGGGCTTGTGGAGAGGGGGGAGGGGTGGGGTGGATTGTTGTGGAGAGGGGGAGGGGTGGGTTGGCTTGTGGAGAGGGGGAGGGGTGGGGGGATTGTTGTGGAGAGGGGGGAGGGGTGGGGGTGGGGGGATTGTTGTGGAGAGGGGGGAGGGGGGTTGTGTAGAGTGGGGAAGGAGTTAGACTGAGTATCGTGTAGAGTGGGGACGGGTGGGGGTGGGGGCATTGTTGTGGAGAGGGGGGAGGGGTGGGGGTGGGGGGATTGTTGTGGAGAAGGGGGAGGGGTGGGGGTGGGAGGAGTATTGTGTAGAGTAGGGAGAGAGTGGGAGGAGTATTGTGTGGAGAGAAGGGAGGGGTGGGTTTGCTTGTGTAGAGTAGGGAGAGAGTGGGAGGAGTATTGTGTGGAGAGAAGGGAGGGGTGGGTTGGCTTGTGTAGAGTAGGGAGAGAGTGGGAGGTGTATTGTGTGGAGAGAAGGGAGGGGTGGGTTGGCTTGTGTAGAGTAGGGAGAGACTGGGAGGTGTATTGTGTGGAGAGAAGGGAGGGGTGGGTTGGCTTGTGTAGAGTAGGGAGAGAGTGGGAGGTGTATTGTGTGGAGAGAAGGGAGGGGTGGGTTGGCTTGTGTAGAGTGGGGAGAGAGTGGGAGGTGCATTGTGTGGAGAGAAGGGAGGGGTGGGTTGGCTTGTGTAGAGTGGGGAGAGAGTGGGAGGTGTATTGTGTGGAGAGAAGGGAGGGGTGGGTTGGCTTGTGTAGAGTAGGGAGAGAGTGGGAGGTGTATTATGTGGAGAGAAGGGAGGGGTGGGTTGGCTTGTGTAGAGTGGGGAGAGAGTGGGAGGTGTATTGTGTGGAGAGAAGGGAGGGGTGGGTTGGCTTGTGTAGAGTAGGGAGAGAGTGGGAGGTGTATTGTGGTGAGAGAAGGGAGGGGTGGGTTGGCTTGTGTAGAGTAGGGAGAGAGTGGGAGGTGTATTGTGTGGAGAGAAGGGAGGGGTGGGTTGGCTTGTGTAGAGTGGGGAGAGAGTGGGAGGTGTATTGTGTGGAGAGAAGGGAGGGGTGGGTTGGCTTGTGTAGAGTAGGGAGAGAGTGGGAGGAGTATTGTGTGGAGAGAAGGGAGGGGTGGGTTGGCTTGTGTAGAGTGGGGAGAGAGTGGGAGGTGTATTGTGTGGAGAGAAGGGAGGGGTGGGTTGGCTTGTGTAGAGTAGGGAGAGAGTGGGAGGTGTATTATGTGGAGAGAAGGGAGGGGTGGGTTGGCTTGTGTAGAGTAGGGAGAGAGTGGGAGGTGTATTGTGTGGAGAGAAGGGAGGGGTGGGTTGGCTTGTGTAGAGTAGGGAGAGAGTGGGAGGTGTATTGTGTGGAGAGAAGGGAGGGGTGGGTTGGCTTGTGTAGAGTAGGGAGAGAGTGGGAGGTGTATTGTGTGGAGAGAAGGGAGGGGTGGGTTGGCTTGTGTAGAGTAGGGAGAGAGTGGGAGGTGTATTGTGTGGAAGAAGGGAGGGGTGGGTTGGCTTGTGTAGAGTGGGGAGAGAGTGGGAGGGGTATTGTGTGGAGAGAAGGGAGGGGTGGGTTGGCTTGTGTAGAGTGGGGAGAGAGTGGGAGGAGTATTGTGTGGAGAGAAGGGAGGGGTGGGTTGGCTTGTGTAGAGTGGGGAGAGAGTGGGAGGAGTATTGTGTGGAGAGAAGGGAGGGGTGGGTTGGCTTGTGTAGAGTAGGGAGAGAGTGGGAGGAGTATTGTGTGGAGAGAAGGGAGGGGTGGGTTGGCTTGTGTAGAGTAGGGAGAGAGTGGGAGGTGTATTGTGTGGAGAGAAGGGAGGGGTGGGTTGGCTTGTGTAGAGTGGGGAGAGAGTGGGAGGAGTATTGTGTGGAGAGAAGGGAGGGGTGGGTTGGCTTGTGTAGAGTGGGGAGAGAGTGGGAGGTGTATTGTGTGGAGAGAAGGGAGGGGCGGGTTGGCTTGTGTAGAGTGGGGAGAGAGTGGGAGGTGTATTGTGTGGAGAGAAGGGAGGGGTTGGTTGGCTTGTGTAGAGTAGGGAGAGAGTGGGAGGTGTATTGTGTGGAGAGAAGGGAGGGGTGGGTTGGCTTGTGTAGAGTAGGGAGAGAGTGGGAGGTGTATTGTGGTGAGAGAAGGGAGGGGTGGGTTGGCTTGTGTAGAGTGGGGAGAGAGTGGGAGGTGTATTGTGTGGAGAGAAGGGAGGGGTGGGTTGGCTTGTGTAGAGTGGGGAGAGAGTGGGAGGTGTATTGTGTGGAGAGAAGGGAGGGGTGGGTTGGCTTGTGTAGAGTGGGGAGAGAGTGGGAGGTGTATTGTGTGGAGAGAAGGGAGGGGTGGGTTGGCTTGTGTAGAGTAGGGAGAGAGTGGGAGGTGTATTGTGTGGAGAGAAGGGAGGGGTGGGTTGGCTTGTGTAGAGTGGGGAGAGAGTGGGAGGTGTATTGTGTGGAGAGAAGGGAGGGGTGGGTTGGCTTGTGTAGAGTGGGGAGAGAGTGGGAGGTGTATTGTGTGGAGAGAAGGGAGGGGTGGGTTGGCTTGTGTAGAGTGGGGAGAGAGTGAGAGGTGTATTGTGTGGAGAGAAGGGAGGGGTGGGTTGGCTTGTGTAGAGTGGGGAGAGAGTGGGAGGTGTATTGTGTGGAGAGAAGGGAGGGGTGGGTTGGCTTGTGTAGAGTAGGGAGAGAGTGGGAGGAGTATTGTGTGGAGAGAAGGGAGGGGTGGGTTGGCTTGTGTAGAGTGGGGAGGGGGATGCGGGATTGTTGTGGAGAAGGCGGAGTGGCAGCTAACCCGGTTAGTGCCGGATAACCGAGGTGTATCCATATTCGATGGAATATGGTTTTAACGCAAAAGAAAACTCGCAAAAAGGCGAGGGATGAATACCACTTTATAAACAAGAGAAGGCGCCGTCGCTCCTATTGAAGTAGCCGTATGTTACATGGGCTGTGATTGGCTGTTGCAGATCACGTGCCTGGAGGAGGATCAGGGCTGGATCTACGGGACGTATACGTGCAACGCGGATAACGGGCTGGGCGGCAACCAGCAGGACATAGAGGTCCTCAGAGCCAGTAAGTTGACCTTGACCCCTATTGGTCCTTGACCCCTATCCGTCATTGACCCATATCCGTCATTAACCCCTATCCGTCATTGACCCCTATCCGTCCTTGACTCATATCCGTCCTTGACCCCTAGCCGTCGTTGACCCCTATTCGTCATTGACCCCTATCCGTCCTTGACCTGTCCGTCCTGGCGTCCTTGTCATTTTTATTCCTTCATTGATCACCATTATACGTACATACGAGGATCATAGTATCATAAGTTGGATATGAATAAGGGAAAATATTTCATTTAAAAGAAAATATATAATTTACATATTGTATCTGCGTGCAGGGTTGAGCCTCGTATGTATATGTACTTTATGGTGTTATTTAAGTTAAGCCTTTAAAAACTGGAAGTGGCCTTCCTTCCTCTGGTCTAGTGGTTAGCGCATTGGAACGCATATCCATAGGTCCTGGGTTCGAATCCAGGCCTGAGCACCTAATCTGGGGCATGTTTGATACTTTCATCCCTTATCGTCTCGGGCGGTTCCTTGGCCCAATATAGCCCTTGTGTACACAACAGCGGCCTGAAACCCCAAATCCTTACATGTCCATTCATCTTTCATCGTTATCTCAGTTTAACCATTGTGTGCATAAAGAAAAAATCTGCCTGAATCTCCGCATTCCTTCCCTTTCCTTACCTGCGGCCGACGCGGTGTCTCAGCGCTCGCCTTGGGCGCTCTGGCCACCTGAGAGCCTAACGGCACGTGGATCGGTGGTTCGAGCCCCGCTGTGGCCATGTCTGTGTGGTCACAGAATAAAGATCCCGTGTCCTTCTCCGCAAAGAGTAAGGGGTTACCCCCGGGGACATGGCTCCACTCTCCATTCCTTCTCCCATTGGCTCGATATGACCAAAAGTGGTTAAGGCGTCCTGAATATACAATCAACCTTTTTCGCAAAGCGTAGGGGGTTACCCCCATGGTCATGGCTCCGCTCTTTCCTTCCTTCTCCCATTGACGCGATATGACCAAAAGGGGTTAAATCCTTTCCTTTCCTTTACTTTGTAGCCGTGCCCGACACGCCCAAGTCCGTGACTGTGAAGGACGCCAGCCCCACCATGGTGGTCCTCTCCGTGGTCCCCCCGGACGACAACGGAGGGGTCCCCATCTTCGGCTACCGACTCGAGTACGAGGTCGTCACTCAGGACTTCCTCCTAGGTCAGTCTCCGAACACCGCGACCCGTTGCCATGATTACAGAAATGGTTGTCATGGCGACACTTTTTGATTTAGTGTTTTATTATACAGCGTGGGTGTCAGTGGAGATTTATGTCCGCAATGCGACAATGGTGGTCATGGAAACATATGAGACGCTCGGACCCGTATCACAACGTTCCCGGCTAACTGGGTTGGCATGGCAACCGATGTGTCGGGCTGATATCTCGTTGCCATGACAACTGTGCCTCATTGGGGCAGGGTCTTGCGGTTACCATTGAGTAAGTACATTTTTGTGTGTAATAAAATTAGTTGGGGGGGGGGGGTCAGGGTTATAGTGTTGTATATGTATGATAAGATGAGTTGGGGGGAGGTCGGGTTCTTTCTGTTGTATTCTGTGCCTATCACCTCCTCTTCACGCAGCTACTTGTAGTCCATGTGGCAATAGTTTAGCAGCGACCTCTACCGGCCAATGTGCGCTGCCTCCTTCCGGGATAACAAAAGGATATATTATATATATATACAATATATTTATAAATCTATATATACGCTTATCACTTCACCTACCGTTTTTATGTTTCTGGCGACCTTCAAACGCAAACGCATAGCTTCAGTCCCTCCCACTAGGTCAGGTGACGAGAGTTGCAGGTATCTGTGTCCTTAGCTCACCCCCATGGTTCCTGTAATTGGGGCATGTTCCTCCAATATCATTATCACAGGATGTTTCGCGCTCCTGTTTATACCTGTTTGTACACGAACGTGGCCTAAAACTCGAAACAGTTTTTGACTTCGTCCCCCGCCGATAACCAAGTTACCAAACACTGACTCTGCTGCATAAATGACACAGTAACTTATTGCGAATAGCAGAATGCGGTTCTAAACGACTCTTTTTGTTTCGCTTTTGTTTCGATTTGATCGTGCTTCGCTGCAATGCAGTGCTTATCTCTGCTTACCGTTTAGTTTAGTTCCGACATCACTTCCTTGTCTACCTAGTGGATTTGTCTGTACTAGCAATCCCGCAGAAACGTCTAGTGTGCCTTAAAATTGGTAGTTATATTATAATAAGCGGTGTGGTAGCATATTGCGACCAGATTGTCTGCATGGGTCATGAGTCAGTTTAGACCACTTGTCAATCAATAGTCAACATGAACAGATCGTCGTGTTTTGGAATGTGTCGTAGTTCCCTTTTGCATACACCCCAACATGGGATGTTCAAATCTGATGCTCACAGTCAACAGTAGAGTAGATTTTGAAAAGAAAAGTGACTGTTGAGAGTTGTTTTTGTGTAGTACACATCCAGTTATGCCCGCACATCCTATGACGAAATAGATCTCACTGCTCACAATGTATCGTTTCCTCGTCCACGGTGAAGTGTTTGTGAGAACCACGTGACCGTGCCATTTAATGGTTGTCATGGCATTTCTCTGAAAGCTGTTGTTATTTTCTGATCACTGATAATCAAGATGCTGCTGTGCTGGTAGTTGCTACGTCACTATGTCTTATATGTTGTTTTAAACCTATATAATTGAATATATCACCATATATGCCAATATATATATTTATATATATGATATTTATATGCAAGTCCGTTTTTGCGCTGTGGACGAACTGTTGTTTGCTGCTTTTATAGCTGCCGCCGCTTTACACTGCATGCCAGCTGTCTAGACGAAGTTAATGAAATAATGCTTTACTTATTAGTTGTGTATTTTTTGTGGTTAGGTCTGTAGCAGTGTATACTGCATCTATGTGAGGGTGGAAGTAAGCAACCACCGGTGTATGTTAAGCCTGGGATAGATAAGTTGTACCTTATAGCAGTCAAGAAAAAACTGACCCCAAATCGACTGATGATTTTCTTCGTTGGTAGAACTGATTTACAGCAAACTGATTCCAAATCATTTTACTTTTCCCTGCACCATTTTTATTTACTGCGAACGTTCAAATTGTCACCTGAAATTGTTTGATATCGAACTTAACCTTGAACTTGAAATTGTTTTAAAATGACCTACACCTCGAACTTGAAATTTGAATCGTGGCCGCGGCTAGCGTCGCCGCCTAGTGTAGGTAGTCAGGAGGAACTTGTTCGAGCATTGATTGTGTTTCCAATTCCAGTTCCAATTCCAATTTCTAATTGATACTGAATGAAACAAGTCATGTGGATCTAGATAATTGCAACAAAATCATTAAAAAAAAAGTGACGTCATGTGGGGAAGCTGTGTGATATTGACTATGCACTACCGTACTTTCTCGTTTTCCGCTGCGCGCCCCGTCTGTAAACAGATGCCGATGGGGTGTCCCCGAGTAAGTTCTACGTCCACTTTTTCGTAGTGTTGTCCTCCGCCGTCTAGTCAAGTTTGACGCCCACAGTTACTGTAACTTTCCGTCAATGTCGCATTGTCATATCTTGGGTTTCTTTTTTTTTGTAACAAAGCCTGGATATGTTATTCTTCTCTCGTGTTCGCGTTTTGGTGTTTTTTTGTCATTTTTTTTTGCATATATATATATATTATAAACTAAGAACGGAAGGAAACGTTCTTTTTTTTATGATAAACTGTTTGCGATGCGTTTAATTTAGTTTAGCACCGGCACCCATATCTGTATGACGTGAAGCTAGGAGTTTGTATCGTGGCATGGTTGGACCCGCCCCTCCCCTCACTCCACCCCCTAACCCACACCACCCCCGCTACCCTCATCACCACCGGGACCTCGTAGTGTGTACACGGAGAAAGTCATCTGGTGAATTCAAGCAACACTTTAAAGTGTATGGGCGGTGTATATGTTAGCACATCATCGAAATTCACATCGATGTTTATAGGCATATACACGTTTGTATGTATTTATTTTTATTTTTTTGTATATATACTTCCATATATGCTACATATATTTATATATAGCCAAAATTACTCCTCAAACTTTTGAGTTTGCTGTCACTTTGTTTGCTCTATATTTGGTTTTATCGAAGTGGTTGTAGTGTTTCTTGACTGACAACACATCACTTTGGTAGTAACATGTTCCTTTTAGTTACATATGGCTATGGATACATGTTTCTATGGCTACATGTTGCTATAGCTACATGTTGCTAGGACCTTCTGTTACATGTTTATATAGCGATAGGTGTCAATAACCTCACGTTGCTATAGTTACATGTTGTTGCAGATACGTGTGCGTTGTTTCAATAGTACAGATGTTAGTCAAGGTGCCGCTCTTGGGGGAGACATGTCCGTTCTGTATACAAGACCTTATCTTCATATTTGAATCTTCACACCATAATGGAAGACGTTGAGGGTATTCTGTCGTTTAGCATAAGGCGGCATGGCAGGTGTCCCAATGTTGTCATGGCAACAGACCCTGCGCCCCGTGGCCTCTCGCTTCGCTTTTTTCCTATCGTCTTTTTCAGAGCCACTTTACTTAATGAGAGGGCAAGTAATACTGTCTTTACGGGGTTTCAGTGTGTTGAGTTAAGGCAGTATTCTCTGGTTTGCCTTTTTTCTATTATAGTTTGTTAAGTGTTTTTTTTATGTAAAACCTTGCGTGGTTAGTTTTCGGCGTTACATAGCCACCGCATTCATACCGCCGCGATTTACTTATACTATGAATGATAATCTGGGAAAAGATTTTTTTCTAATGATAGAGGGACACTATAAGTCCGCTTAAACCTGAAAGCAAATTGTTGCCTATAAGAAGTGCTTTAGTATCGGATATGATCTTCGCATTTAGCATGTCCAAGGTCCTCGTAATAATCGTCTCGGATGTGACCGCAAACACGCACAGAATGACTCCCTTAGCTCTACCAGTTACTTTGTTAGTATTATACTATCTTATTATATATATATATATAAATATATATATAGAGAGAGAGAGAGGGGGAAATATGCGCTAGGACTTCAATTAAAAATACGTGTGTCAAGTGACCGATGCGCCTTGGATTAGCGACCGTAAGGTCACCTGGCAACTGGCAGGCGTCGTGCGTTGCCAAGGCAACCAATGTCGTCCATGGTGCTTACTGTGTGTTTGTTGCTGGATTCAGACGAGACGATCAAGGTGGAGAACCTGCGCGCCGGGACCCAGTACATCTTCCGGATCCGAGCCAAGAACGAGGTCGGCGTGGGACCCGCTCTGGAGCACAGCCACAAGACTGAGGCCATCCGTGAGTAGTCATCGAGTCTGTTACTGTATAGCTCACGTATTGCACACGCTTTCCTGTCCCTTTGAGACCGTTCAGGGGGGTCCGTCGGCCAGGTTAGACCCCACCCACGACATGGATTATCGTCGAAATCGGCAGGCGTGAGTCATACGCGAGCTATGCTAAAACCAAGCGTGTCATTTGAGGGGCGGGGGGTTCAGTTGTGTTAATAAAGCACCTTGGGTTTAAATCTTCATATATGTCATATATGTGTGTTCATTATATATTAAGGAATGGATAAGCAGCATTTAGTTTTAAAATATCTCGCATTAAATGGATGTTGTAGAGCACGCCGACAGCTAGAGCTTTTGTGAATTAGGTGCAACTATTGTGACGTCATTCCATTGTGACGCCATCCCATATTTTTACGTCATTTCATAGTGTGACGTCATTCCATTGTGACGCCATTCCCTATTGTGACGCCATTCCATATTGTTACGTCATTTCATATTGTGACGTCATTCCATTGGGACGTCTTTCAATTGTCATTGTGACGTCATTCCAGGTGCGCCCTACCCCATCGTGATCACCTCGGACCGTGAAGGTGAATACTCCCATGAGTTCCGCCTGGAGTGGGAAAGACCGCGCACTGGAGGTCTGCCCATCGTCGAGTATGAGTTCAAATACCGCGAGGTGAGTGTTTTGCCCATACACGACTTGCCCCCCCCCCACCCCCCCTTCTAGGCAATTATACGCCATCTTGGAAAAAAAAACTTGGTTGAAGTTTGTGAAAAAAAATTCCAGGTTATTAGCAAGGCATGTATACAATTAATGTTTCCGTTATATAGATGGCATATTTGGTGGCGTCTCACAGTGGAATAGTCTGAACTATGATTTGCGAAGTCCTCTGTCCACTGGTGCCAGTGTTTTGCCCATCCACCTTCTGGGTTTAATTTAGATAACCTTGTCAAATTTATACATTCTATGCCATTAACATGGACAGATTGTAGATATTTCAATGTGTCCCCACCACCCCGCTAACGGTGCCCCCCCCCCCCCTCCGTCTCTTAGAGTGCTCTGGTCACCTGAGAGCCTAACGGCACGTGGATTGGTGGTTTGAGCCCCGCTGTAGTCATGTCTGTGGTCGCAGGATAAAGATCCCATGTCCTTCTTCGCAAACAGTTGGGGGTTACCCCCGGGGACATGGCTCCACTCTCCCTTCCTCCTCCCATTGACGCGATGTGACCAAAAGTGGTTAAACCGTCCTGAATATTCCACCAACCAACCCCGTTGTTTAGGTAGAGGTGCTCTCCCCACCCCGTCACCCAGCTCACGGGTTGAGGGTGCTGTCCGCACCCTATCACCAAGCTAACGGTGTCTCCCCTCCGTGTCCCCGTTGTCTTGGTATAGGCTCTCCCCACCCCGCTAACGGTGTGCCCCCTCCGTTCTCCCAACCCCGCTAACGGTGCCCCCCCCCACCCCGTCACAGCATTAACAGTGTTCTCCCCCTCCGTCTCCCCGTTGTCTAGGTGAGGGAGCTCGTCTCCGGGGACCTCGAGTCGGTGACTGACTGGACCCGGCAGCTCCGTGACGACGACCAGCAGCGCCCCATGGTGGCGTACACCCTGAAGGGACTACGCGAGAGCACCGACTACCAGGCGGAGATCCGCGCCCGCAACGACATCGGCTGGTCCCTGCCCAACCCTGAGTACGTCTTCTTCACCAAAGCAGGTACGTACCCCCCCCCCCCCCACTGCCCATCACCCCATCGCAAAGAGTAGGGGGTCACCCCCGGGGACATGGCCCTTCCACTCTTCCATTCCTTCTCCCATTGACGCGATATGACCAAAAGTGGTTAAAGCGTCCTGCATATACAACCAACCTGCCCATCTCCCCCTCCCCCTCCCCCTCTCACCCGCATCCCGATGCTCCTCCCCACGTACCACGTGGCACCGCCCTCGTCACGTGATCCACCATCCATTATGACGTTATATCTTATCATCACCGCGTTGTCATGGTGATGATATCACGTGACGTAGCGGAGCCACGTATGTATTGCCATTTTCGCCACACATGCGCCCGGAATTCAATTTGATGAGTTTTGATGACTCCCTTTGGTGATTACGTGGAACTGTGAATTATTAGTGACAAAAGTTAGTGGCTGGCATGTATTTCTAAGAAAGAAAAACGACGAGTTATTTTTATCGTAATTATCAGAATTTAAAACAAAAGCGGCTACAAAAACAGCAAACTGAATTCCGTAGCCAGATATGTGGGTTTGAGAGAGGCTGGGGGATGCAAGGGTCCCTGTCTGTTTTATGGCTGGAGTACACTATATGTTACCCTGTTGGTGTCCCTGGGACTTCCAGTCTCCCCGGTTACCAGTATGTTCTGAGTATTCCACTTGGAAGGATGTATTATTTTGCAACTGTTCTTTGCTTGTGATCCGTCTGACCGAAGGGACCTGACATTTTTTACACACATTTCTGACGGACGTCACCGCGACCCCCTGTCGCCCTTCAGAAAGACTACAAGAACGGTCTGATTACCATAGCTATTTGATAAAGACTGAATACGTATGAAACCGGCTCCTACACATTGTTGTAGGAAATTGTCTGGTAAATGGCGGCAATTTGTTTTTGGTTGATAACAAAGCTTGTTTTAAGCTCGATGGAGTTACAAATTAGCGGAATTTTCATAGCGGACATTAGTAAAAAAAAAAAGATCTTCTGATGGAATCTTTATATCGGACAAGCGAATCCCCTAGCTCACTTGGTAAGCATGCTGAGCCGCCGATCTACGCTCCGGCACACGACGCCAAGATGATGTCCTAATTATTACCCCTACTATTATTTATTAATGGTATTAAGGCCGCTCGCCGCCCCACCCCCCCAACAAAGAAATCAAAAGCACACTCCCCTGCGGTAAAAAAGGAACACATTTGCCAAGCCAGAAAGACTTGCAAACAATATACTTGCCTCCCCTCCCCCGCCCGCCCCCCCCCCCCCCGTCACCCGAAAACTAAATAAAAGAAAGAAAAAAGAAGATACAGGCTTGCCACCACCGGAAAGGAGATTGTCCACCATTCTATCTAGTCGAACAATATGGGTGCATCCATCTATGAGGCAAGGGCCACAATTGTCATCTCGGAGGCTTGTAAGATACAACGCTGAAGGAAGTTGCGAAGCTGCGAAAAACCGCTGTCCATTTCTGACGCCGAAATCCATGGCCGATTGAGCAGCTCGTCCTGAAGACAGACAAAGCAGAGCTAAATGACTGGATACGACAGAAGAACGACTTCACCGTGGCGTCTTGTCTATCATCATCAACCAACGCTTCCATCCCGGGAAACTCTGGAACTTCATTTGGATTTCCCCCAGTAGGATTCTGGTTTGACTACGAAACGGCTGGTTTACCGTCCTGAACCGATTGCTTCATGTTCAGAGGTGTAATGTACACGTAGAGGTGTGACTGTGTCGTCCTATTTGATTTGGACTCTGCTGCCTGTATGTCGCTTACCGTCGGTCGGTTGCCATGTAGATATCGGTTACCATGGTAATGGCCCATATAAGGAAGGGAGGACAATGGTAGATGACGTATGTTGTTGTGTCTGTTAATGCCGTGTTTCAGAGGTGATGTCAGTAGGTTATATTGTTAAGATGTACTCACTATTCGCGGAACCCCCGGCGCCAATTTCCAGTGATCTGTCCGTGGTGTAATCCATATGGGGCTTTATTGGAACCAAAAAGCGTCATTCTGCGTAAAGAAAAATTGATGATTTGGGCCCCCAACCGGTCGCCCCTCCTGCACCATCAGCCACCCCTACCCCCACTGCTAGTGTCCTACCCACACACCCTCAATCCATCCCTATCATCCCCACTGTTTGCCGTTCTTGGTTGCTCCACGTGTCTCGTTCTGATACTCCATACCCCACCCCACACCCCCCACTTGTTCTCCTGATCACGTGTTACTGAATACCATGACTTCTTTTTTTGAAGCATTGATTTCTTGCATCTTTTTGATTAACTTTAGTTTCGTGTAGCATTTATTTTATACCTTATACATTTTGTGTATGTGTTGATTATGATTTTTTGTTTGTGACGTTGGAGGTTTATGTCGGTCTGTCTGTCTGCATGTGCTGTATTTTTTATTTTAACCGATGCATGTCTTGTAATCCCATCCTGCATGATTCGTAAGACTAGCTTCCGTAGTTCTAGAAGTGCCTGTATCACCGGCAAGAATCTTAAAGCCGCTCATACAACAATATTCCACCTACATTCATATTTTGGAGATACCTCCTGGACACTTTATCTGACTAAATGTTAACTCCGTACGACGCAGTTATGTAATTTATATGATAACTAGCAAAAACTAGCAGCGGTGTTCCAATTTTGATGACTCAGTACACAAAAAAGTCGCACTTGCCACAGAAGATGCACCATTTTGGCTCAAGCCCGGGTATTTATTGCATATCCTATTTCTGTACTGTACTGTACACACTCAAAACATTAATACATCATTTTCATTAAAAAAAACTCTGGAGCAAAATATAGATGTCTGAGTAACTCCCCGTTTGTAGTTATTATTTAATATTATTAATTACTATTTTTTAATATATTGTTAAAGCAGGCGAAACTGAATCACTATTGCTAACAAACCTTGATGTATATACAGGCAAAACTTCACAGGTGGCAAGGCATCCACCTTGATTTGATTCAATAAACACATTCAATTGCATTTTGGTCTCTTTGTGTTCCCTTTTCGCCAATGATTCTAATGCACGCTTGGCGTATGACCGGGGAAGGGTGTCTTCAGATATTTGTTTATGAACTTTATTTTGTCTACATACCAACCCAGCCTGGTAATTCACCATACGCTTTGTTGTATTATGTTTCGATGCATGTGGTCAAATCTTTGTGTTAATTATACGGTTGTAATTATTTTGTTTGCATCTGTATGTATGTTTACTGATAAGCGTAAGATTTTATTTTCTCTGGACTCGGACGGATGATCCTTGCCAATAATTTGAGGAAGATTCCGTCTGGATTCGTTTTCGGACTCTTTGGGTGTCATGAAAGGAATCCACATTAGATGTAGAAAAATACGGGTCCGTTGAACCGAGTTCATTGCTGCGTTCGAGCGCTATTCATCGAGATTTAGTCGTCGGGATTTTTATTCGGGAGTTTGTCGTCGGGATTTAACCTTCGGGATTTAGTCGTGAAATTGTATTTTGGTCTTTTTTATATCATTGATAATTATTCCATTCCAACATAGTCTTAACTTGACGAACCAGTCGTGAAGACCTCAAAAACATTGACATTTTCTTACCTTGAACTTGAAAAATATTAAACTACCATAAGTCATTAACTTGGCGGAATTAAGTGACTGAGAATTGGATCGTGCAAGCGATTTTTTTTATAATGGGATAATGCTAAGTATAGAAACGACAGAAGAAAGAAAACCAAATCACCAGGCTTTTTTTTTACAAGTGTTATTCGGTTACCATAGGGACCGTAATCTCGAATGTATGACGCTCGCTGCGGCTTCGATGGACTCGGTTGTCAGCTTCCCACGTGATTTGATTATATTTAGTTTGCTGGTTTGTGTGCGTTCTTCTGATCGGTGTGTTTTTCTTTTTTCTTTTTTGTTGCAGCCCAAGGGGGCAATCCTGGGGCCGTGGGCGGGGGTGCGCCCCCCACCCTCAGCCAGACTCCCACCCACCTCCTCCTCCTTGCCGTTCTCTGTGCGCGGGGCATTGTGGGATACTTCTCCTGAAATGCCGGGCCCCGGATGTAGGTCAGAGAAGCGCATGCGCAATATTCATCATCCATAGCCCCTTTTATTCGGCTGGTGGACCGCACAGACAGAAACTCATGGTAACAACACAGCCTAAAGGACACTCAGCGCCACCTGTCGAGTGCATGTAGACGAACCAGTATTAAGGTCACGTGACGTAGCAGACCACGTGACGAAGGCGTGTTTTGTCTGTTGGTCGCGAGATGGCGCGTCGCATTGCGTCCACTATTTACAAATTACTTATCTAAAGATTTGTTTTTACTTTTTTTTTCTGCTCATCTCGGCATGGTCTCAATCAACCAATCCTTATATCCCGGTATGTGTTAACAACTTTAGGAGATATAGTGTCTAGTCTGCATGAAAGACGTAGAAGAATGGGGGATGGTCGCTTCTTTTCACATCGTTGTCGAATTCCGTGGACCGCAATGTACAATGCTGCCCTCTGATAGCAAGAACCTTCGCATTCACCCATGCCGGACTTTTATTCTAGTTACGCATGGGTGATTTCATTCACCAGATGGCACCACTGGTCCATGTAGAGGTTTCTACGACATTCGGCAGCGAAATGAAGGTTACGATCATGCTTTCTACTCGGTGATGGCATCCCAACCATGATATCTCCTGACGTGGTGCCTGGGACCTAAGCTCTGACCGCGCTGATTCCTGTTCTCCTGGGCTCTTCAAAACTCCTCTGTATTCGAATCTTATCAGTCACCTGTGGTGGGAAACACGTTGTTAACCCACCAGAAGACTGCCATGTAAATAAAAAATAGTTCAAAATTCAATACAAGTGGCGCCATCTGGCGACACGTTTGGCGACGATACGCCACGTGGCCTGCAGCTATGTGGAGGTACCCCCCCCCCCCTTCCCCCTCTGTAACGATGGTATGTGGAGCACCGAGGCTGAGAACCCCCCCCCCCCCTCGAGACGCACAACGCTTCCCGTTCGCGTTCTTTGTATATGTGCGTGTGTATATCATTGCCGTGCCTCGCCTTGTAACCCATCAGAGGCGGTTACCGAGAAATCAAAACTTTTTACCATTCGGACCTCTTTCTTTTTTTAAACTGTGTGGGCAGCACAGACTTGTCATCAGAGATTCAGTCCGCGGTTAGAATGGACAAGTGTCGCGTGGTGGGATTGTTCAATACATGTATTCTGCTTGCCACTGTAGAGCATGAGAAAAGAGGGAGTAAGAAGAACAAGACATTGTCTTTCCTGATGTGGGTAGGTTATGCTTCTCTCGATAGCCGCTAGGTGTCGAGTCTGAACTTGTTACGGCGCGTAAAATGTCACATGAACTGTGAATGAAATGCGCCGATACAATAGTGCATTGGCTCTGTGCATCGATACAGCAGTGCTTTGTCTCTTTGTGCATCCAGACAGCAGTGCTTTGGCTCTGTATACATCGATACAGCAGTGCTTTGTCTCTTTGTGCATCCAGACAGCAGTGCTTTGGCTCTGTGTGCATCGATACAGCAGTGCTTTGTCTCTTTGTGCATCCAGACAGCAGTGATTTGGCTCTGTATACATCGAGACAGCAGTTCTTTGTCTCTGTATACATCGATGCAGCAGTGCTTTGTCTCTTTGTGCATCCAGACAGCAGTGATTTGGCTCTGTATACATCGAGACAGCAGTTCTTTGTCTCTGTATACATCGATGCAGCAGTGCTTTGTCTCTGTGTGCATCGATACAGCAGTGCTTTGGCTCTGAATCCATCGATACAGCAGTGCTTTGTCTCTGTATACATCGATACAACAGAGTTTTGGCTCTGTATACATCGATGCAGCAGTGCTTTGGCTCTGAATCCGTCGATACAGCAGTGCTTTGTCTCTGTATACATCGATACAACAGAGTTTTGGCTCTGTATACATCGATACAGCAGTACTTTGGCTCTGTGTGCATCGATACAGCAGTGCTTTGTCTCTGTATACATCGATACAACAGAGTTTTGGCTCTGTATACATCGATGCAGCAGTACTTTGGCTCTGTGTGCATCGATACAGCAGTGCTTTGTCTCTGTATACATCGATACAACAGAGTTTTGGCTCTGTATACATCGATACAGCAGTGCTTTGTCTCTGTATACATCGATACAACAGAGTTTTGGCTCTGTATACATCGATACAGCAGTGCTTTGTCTCTGTGTGCATCGATACAGCAGTGCTTTGTCTCTGTATACATCGATACAACAGAGTTTTGGCTCTGTGTGCATCGATACAGCAGTACTTTGTCTCTGTGTGCATCGATACAGCAGTGCTTTGTCTCTGTATACATCGATACAACAGAGTTTTGGCTCTGTATACATCGATACAGCAGTACTTTGGCTCTGTGTGCATCGATACAGCAGTGCTTTGTCTCTGTATACATCGATACAACAGAGTTTTGGCTCTGTATACATCGATGCAGCAGTACTTTGGCTCTGTGTGCATCGATACAGCAGTGCTTTGTCTCTGTATACATCGATACAACAGAGTTTTGGCTCTGTATACATCGATACAGCAGTGCTTTGTCTCTGTATACATCGATACAACAGAGTTTTGGCTCTGTATACATCGATACAGCAGTGCTTTGTCTCTGTATACATCGATACAACAGAGTTTTGGCTCTGTGTGCATCGATACAGCAGTGCTTTGTCTCTGTGTGCATCGATACAGCAGTGCTTTGGCTCTGTGTGCATCGATACAACAGAGTTTTGGCTCTGTATACATCGATACAGCAGTGCTTTGTCTCTGTATACATCGATACAACAGAGTTTTGGCTCTGTATACATCGATACAGCAGTACTTTGGCTCTGTGTGCATCGATACAGCAGTGCTTTGTCTCTGTATACATCGATACAACAGAGTTTAGGCTCTGTATACATCGATGCAGCAGTACTTTGGCTCTGTGTGCATCGATACAGCAGTGCTTTGTCTCTGTATACATCGATACAACAGAGTTTTGGCTCTGTATACATCGATACAGCAGTACTTTGGCTCTGTGTGCATCGATACAGCAGTGCTTTGTCTCTGTATACATCGATACAACAGAGTTTTGGCTCTGTATACATCGATACAGCAGTACTTTGTCTCTGTGTGCATCGATACAGCAGTGCTTTGTCTCTGTATACATCGATGCAGCAGTGCTTTGTCTCTGTGTGCATCGATACAGCAGTGATTTGGCTCTTTATACATCGAGACAGCAGTGCTTTGAGGAAGGCAGGAGATGTGTATTGTACTATCGTAGAAGTAGCTGTCTTTGAAGAAGGTAATAGCGTTGTATGGAATGCTACAGCAGCACTTTGCTTTGACGTACGGAGTAACGTTGCACAACGTTTTTTTTGCGAAAACAACTGTACTTCTTCGTTAAACGGTTATCAGGCTGTGTGTGGTAAAAACCTGGAGCCGTATTCATAATTAGGCTACTCCACTAGGCCGGGCGCTAAGTGGAAGATTTGTCGAGCTATTATCGGGTTCAGAATACATAAGTAGTCACCCAAGAAGTGGCTACAATTATATTGAAGAGGAGTTCTTAATCATGAGCACCACCACAACGAGCTGGTGGGGTTAAGACGAAAATGCACTTTTCGTACTTAACTTACGAGGGGATTATAAATACGGCCCCTGGGAACCCGATTCTCGCTCGACAAATCTTCCACTTAGCGCAACGTCTAGTGGCGATTATAAATACGGCCCCAGGCCTTCACCGCTCTGTCCACTGGTGGAGGGTATCGGCTCTGTCGCCAGTGCCGTCGTTGCCACATTTCAGTTCCAGGTCTTCAAAACATTGATTTGTAGACACATTGTTCAGTATAGCTGGTCTTCCCCTGAGGGTGACCACGTGAAGGCGAATTTTTATTTTGCCTTTTCTATTTTTATACTTTGATGTGAATAAGTTTGAGTTGTACATTTCGTTGTGTATATTACTTCCGCGGAACTATGGGGCGGGGGGATGCTGAAGTATTACATGGGATGAGACAATTTGTGTGTACACTTGGTGTGTACACTTGGTGTGTACACTTGGTGTGTACACTTGGTGTGTACACTTGGTGTGTACACTCGGTATGTACACTTGGTGTGTGCAACTTTGTGTGTACACTTGGTGTGTTCACTTGGTGTGTACACTTGGTGTGTACACTCGGTATGTACACTTGGTGTGTGCAACTTGCACAGATTATACATTTGTTGTAACTGTCGTACGCCTTGTATTTTCTGTATATTTAATGTCGCGATGGCGGATAGCTTTGCCGCTGACTGTTTATAATGATATATCGGTCGTTAGGAGAAAGCCAGAAGTCACAACTGTAGTTGTAAAAATTCTGGATTGCAACAAAATGGCAGCGGAAGGGTGGATTGGTCATAAATATTGACAAATAGGGATTGTTGCCATAGAAACCAACTACGGTTGCTACGGACAACAATAATGGATGAGTAGTCCTTCATGTGAAGTCAGATTTGTTTAAAAGCATAATACACTTGGCCTCAATTTATTCAACGGTATTAATGATCGAAAAAATGCGATTCGGCTTTTGCAGTGAAATTATTTGCGCCACCCGTTCCAAAATCTCCCTTTTTGTACTAAGCAAAGATTCCATGGAACGGAATGCGTGCACTATTATATGGTGGAGGCTCGTGGCGCCATATGATGTTCTCATCGATGGTTTGGGGGGATTTTATGGCTGTATCGCTGCTTTGTATATTGACATTTTTATTGCACAGCAGAGCTGCTTATTTCTCTTCTATGCGCGTGTATCTTTCGAGTATCAGGGTAACTTTCTCGTGATATTATGGTACCAACGCGCTCGTTTTTGTCGAAGGGTTGAGCGAAGACTGAACTTCTCCGTTTCTAGGTTGTTCTGTGTCACTACGTAATGCGTGTCAGTCATTCGTTTACACCTTTAATGACATATATCTTGAACTACAGTAATATTTAATGCTGTTTTGTGGGGGCGTTTAATGGTGGGTGGGGGTAACGGTTTGGGAAGACCTTACCTTTTTAACATCCTTTGTTTAAAAAATAATATACCTCATAGTCATCAATTTTATGCGCGTAGAAAGTTATTTTGGGCTGTATTTTGTTTGTAAAAAAATAATGTACCTTAACAATTTTATTGTATTGTGCATTATCTTTCATTAGCCTATATTTATCCGAGGACATTCAAATACTACCCTGGCTCGGTTTAGCCTATGCCGTGCAATCTTAGTTAATATATAAACAAAATAGATGTTTTATTCTAATATCAGATGAAATAAAGGGACTTTGCTCGTTCAATACAGGTTTTGTACTACAGCCATTGAAACGGTCTGCCCGTTTCCTTGTGCCATGTCTCAGAAGGTGTTTATTATTTGTCTGTGTTCATATATATATATATATATATATGCAGGTGGTTACCGTATTACCTCACCTAACGCAGAGCTTATCGCGCGCTTTTAACTCCTCTCAAAAGAATTGGGAGAGGCTTTTGTGATGTCGGTGATACGATTTAGACCACTATACGTCTCTTATGGCATTGTATTCTATGCCGCTTATTATATATATATGACCTGCCTAATCGTCTAATCTGTCTTCATATTATAGATGGTCTAGACATGTAGATTGTAATATATTCCATGCAGGTACTTTACATTTGTGAACTGGCCGCCTTTTACTATCTTAAGGACTAGTATCTTCAATACATGTACAGGAAAAAAACGTAAGTCGTATTTTAAATTACTTATATATCACAACAGCGTTGGTACCTAACACGAGCCTACGATCTATTGGCGAAATCTCCTTGAGAATGATTGGTGGATATTGATTGATTAATTAAAATTAAAGAGTGATTGGCAAAAGGCTGGTAAATAGCTATTCCGTAATATAGAAGTGAGAAGTAAGTAACCAGTGTGGGAAGAGTTTGATGAGTGCTTGTCAATGGGATTTCGTGAAGTAAGTGGTACGCATGTTAGGACCCAAAGGTTGTTGTGACCCATATAGTGTATAAACGTCCCCCCCCCCCTCTAGACATGTTATATCCTATTTACATCCTGTTTGTATGAATGGGCGTTGTGGTAACATTGCAGTGTATTGCTTAAGTATTACCGGTATACCTTACATATTGGCGGCGCGCGACCGCACAGAACGTATTAGATGGGAAATACATCGTCAGTGGTGGAAGGTGGAAGGCTAAGCTGTCTCCTGCGGGATCGTCTGACTTGCTTGAGACCGAGATGTGTTAGTCCAGGACACAGGATAGCTACGTACCACGTGGAATGTGAGGGGCTATGCCTATTGTACCAAACGGTCACGTGGCTTTGTACCAGAAGGCCATGTGGTCAGTGCGGGGTCATGACCATTGTACCAGAAGGCCATGTGATTACTTCGGGGTCATGACTTTGCACCAAACGGTCACGTGCTGTGGGCGGGGTCATGACCTGTACGCCGAACGACACGTGGTCAGTGCGGGGTCATGACCTTTCTACCAATTGGCCAATTGTCTTAACCCTTGCATTACGATCGGGTTACATACTATTGGAAATGCTAACCCTGAGCATCATCATAGTATATCCGATTGTAACTTAAAAGCCATTTCTCGCGCGGATGTTTCTATTCCTTGATTAACTGCTCCTGGCGCATACCAAGCTTGCCGCTCGCTCATTGGTCTTCAGTCCCCGCGCCCTACATAGTGTATATTTCCAGGTAGTTTTGTTATGTTACTTTATGTTTATTGCACAGTCTTGCATTTATCGCACCTTTTTGTTCCTCAAGCTTGTGTAAAGTGGGTTGGACTGATCACTCCTCGGAGCAATGTCGTCCATTAATACGCCGGGAACCAAAGGGGAAAGACTCTCGCTCTTGTACCTCGTACGTTAAAGTAGGAAGATCAGTTGTACACTTGTGTATTTCTCTCCCGCCATGCGCATTGTAACATATGGACATAACCTTCCCTAAAGGCTAATTGGAAAGTTGACCGACAAAGTTGTTGTTCCCGTTTGAACACGTGCTGCTATTTTTCCCCTGTCAGGAACTGGCTCATATCAGCATGAACACTAAACACATTCCACGAAATCTGTTTGGATGAGATTCAATCTCAGCTGAACAGTGAATTGATAATCGCAGCTCTATGAATTACTTTCCTACTCCACTTCTACTTCCGGTTCCTGGATCTATCCGGTGTCTTCTACTCCAAAGGTGAAACTAATAGGGAGGACTGCGCATTTAGTCTTATCTCTATGGGAGAACTGCGCATTTAGTCGTTTTTCTATTGGAGGACTGCGCATTTAGTCCTTTTTTCTATTGGAGGACTGCGCATTTAGTCCTTTCTCTGTGAGAGGACTGCGCATTTAGTCCTTTCTCTATGGCAGGACTGCGCATTTATGCCTTTCTCTGTGAGAGGGCTGCGCATTTAGTCCTTTCTCTGTGAGAGGGCTGCGCATTTAGTCCTTTCTCTATGGCAGGACTGCGCATTTAGTCCTTTCTCTGTAAGAGGACTGCGCATTTAGTCTTATCTCTATGGAGGACGGCGTATTTAGTCCTTTCTCTATGAGAGGACTGCGCAGTTACTCCTTTCTGTATCAGAGAACTGCGCATTTAGTCCTTTCTCTATGGGAGATGTAAAAGAACTTTTTCTCTATATATACTGAGTTACCGATTTCGCCCTTCTGAGTTGTATATTTCATTTTAGTGAAAAGGGTTTTACTTCTGATTGATTTTTTATTGGTCATCTTCTTTAACTCAAAGTCGGTCATTGAGTCTTGAGGCTCCATGTGTGCGTGACGTCATCGTCATCACATGACGTCATCACGATGGCGACTTCAACCGCTGTCTGCGCTTTAAATCTTTCATCTCATCGTCCCCGGGGATTCCTTGACCTAATTTAGCCTTTTAGTGCACGCAAGTGGCATACAACATCAACCATTCATCCACTGGAAGCGTTTGTTTTAATTTGCGCTGTTGTCAAGTTTGTACAGCTTTGTTTGTAGCCAGATGATATGGTCACTAGGCATGTTGTACTCGTGTAGAGCCATCCGCGGTTGGCCAGACAGCAACGGTCTAACGGTGACTCGTTGTAATCATGTACCATATTCACATCTTGGTCCTCTTGCGTAGAGACTGCATATGAATATACATATATATATATAATATATAATATACCGGTGTGCTGTACTTGTGTCATGTCTGTCTACAGAAATAAAGAGTGTTTTGTCCGTACTCCTATAATCAGACAGAACTGCGTTCGTTATATATATATACATATGCTAAAGTGTCACACCTTGTATTCATGTCTTAAAGCAACCTACCTACATGCGCTATCTATCTCAAAATTATGATGCATATATGTCTGATATCTCGTTGAGTCGGTAAAACAACAATTTCAACATAAAACTGCGCGGACTAGTTTATCGCGCGCGAGCCGCGGTCGACATCACACAGAATACCGAACAGTGAACTGGCGCATAATATAAAGCTGGCCACCAACTTCTGCCCCGTTCAAGAAATTCTCTTCGGATAGCCCACCGGATTTAAAGCGGGTGTCCAACCTAATTTGATCGCGATCTGCACCGAAAGTTTACATCTTAAACTTAAATTGGAGAGTGTTAACGCTTCGTTTCGGCAGACTGGTAGAGAGAAACAAATTAAGGCAACCGGCCCCCAGCAATGTCAAGCAGAGCGCCATTTTGCCGGAAGCCGTGACGCGTGTTGTGACTATTCATGTGGCACCGCCTTATGTTATCACGAGATCAGGGCCGCGATTTACGGGTGAACAGCGGCAGTTCCAAGCCGCGCTGTAGTCCATGATCTTAGCGTTTCATGGGAAAGTACCATCCAAACAAATTGATATACGTCTTGCGAAGATTGACTCCACAAAAATGCCATGATTGGAGTTAGAATCGCAGCTCTTTATATTAGCGATGATCACGCGCTCTGGTTTTGCTCACACAATAGGCGCAATTTCCGGTTTGAATAAATTAGAGTATCGCCTCCTGATTGGTCAATCGCGGACACACCTCCAAAAAGGACTGCCGCCTGGGTAGGCGGCGAAATCGTGCCCGGCGGTCACTTCTAAATGTTATTGTGAGCTATAGATCGGACGCAAAATTCTGGAATTTGGAGGAAAGACAATTGGGTATTATATGAATCGGTAAAGCAGCATTAGAGGCCAGGCTGGCGGTTCCCTTTAAATTCAAGACCTAATATACTTATTTGACACGGATAAGAGATTAGTAATATCAAAATTGCAGAACAAATTTCTGTAACTCACGTGTGAAGAAACTCCGTTCGTAAGTCAGAGTGGCGTACTTTTGGTGAAATATGATTTTTAAGATCTATTGCAAAGTATCGTCTGACTAAATGTGAACTAATTTGCGGAATTTTTATGACTTCGTACACAAGAAAACCACAGGAGATTACCCAGTCCGTCCGACAAATACAGTTGTTCTTATACACTGAGGTTACATTACGATAGTCAGCAACGGTGAAAAATCTGGTCCATCTACTTCAAAGTTACTAACTTTGGTAAACGCAGGATAATAACATCAGCGATAGTTGTTTTGGCGGGGCACCAACTATTTAAAAAGCCATGAATTTATTGTCACCAATATTTGACCGTAACATCAAAAGAAATAGTTGAGGATATCCAGACAAAATATTTCGATTATAATAAGCATATTCACATATTTAAATATATCCTGTAATCGATGCACCGCTCGCTGTAGACTCAACGACTGGACGCACGATATGCCATGGCGTCATAACGACTGGACGCACGGGATGCCATGACGTCATAATGACTGGACACACGGGATGCCATGACGTCATAATGACTGGACGTTCTTCGACATAGCTTATTTTGCTTTCGATATTATTTCTGGCAGTTAAAGCAGAACAATTTGTAACACACTTTGTGGATATTATATTTTTGTACTTTTTTTTGGTACTTTATTTGTTAGGGTCCATGTCCATAAAATCGTTATTAGAGATTTGCGTTCCCATGTGATGATATACTGTATTTATTGTCGCTGTGTTGACACAATATTTATCCTCCAGTCGTTACGTTAATCTTTTATGTCAAGTTCATTGTTTGCTTTATTCGCATTTTTATTGCTGTACTTGTTCTTCTTCATAGCACGTTTGTACTATAGTACCCCCCAGTGCTATCCTTGAATGACTCGAGTTAGAACTTTTTTTATTTATATCTATATATACTGATAATTAAGTACACTCAAACTGCACCGTCATCGTCAAGGGTATCTCCGCGGTGAATGTTTTCCTCCACGCTGATTGGCTCGGTTCTCTGCTTGACTATGTTGTAGACCCCAATGCCGGCGCGACCAATGGAGAAGGTGTGTTATATTGAAGGAAGTATTCTGCGTGTGACAAATAATTGGACGACAATGCGTCTCAAAAGACTTTCTTCTACCTTTGCCCCTTGCGCTTCATACTTTCCATGTCTTTGCGGTACCTACCGAAAGATTGTCACTCGAAAAGCTGCAATGTTGTCTTACAATGAGGTTCGCTTCTCTATTGGCGAGTGTGTCTTGGGATTGACGTTATCATGTAATAATTTATAGGACGTTCAAAATGGACCGTTCCGCTATTTCTGTTCTCTTGCCGGTCGCTAATTAACGCGTGAGCGCGGCTGCTACAATAGTCGTCATACTGTACTTGACTATGCTTCATGCCATGCTTGATACTATACTTTATACTATGCTTCACACTATGCTTCACACTATGCTTCACACTATACTTTCACACTATACTTCACACTGCTTCACACTATGCTTCACACTATGCTTCACACTGCTTCGCACTATGCTTATGCAATACTTCACATTAAACTTTTTGCTATGCTTAACACTATGCTTCTTACTATATAGTTTATACTATGCTTCACACTATGCCTCATACTATGCTTCACACTATGCATCATAATATACTTCACATTGTGCTTCACACTATGCTTCATGCTATGCTTCATACTATGCTTCATGCTATGCTTCATGCTAAGCTTTCGGTGTATTAATCTGTGTGTATACTAATGCTTCTTTGAGCCTGACCGCTTCACTAATTGCTTCACCGGGTGTGTCAGTGCATCGTGCAGTTACCTATAGTCAATTACTTTCTGGGAGCATCACGTTGACAACTCACGGAACTTTAACATTGGCTCAAATATACCGACAACCTTTTTTTGGTCTTGTAAGTAGTTTGTAAGTATTGAAGAAAATATACTATAGCTTGACCTGTAATTGGGATATGTTTGCAATTTACCTCAGTGTGTGCGAGAGTAGTCACCTACCCAAAAAGTCGTTTTCTGAGGGTATATACGCACTTTTAGTACGTTTACCTGGGACGTTCACTTACCCTATGGCGATAATTCAGTGATATAGCTGTAGTTGCACGAACGAGGGATGCGTGTGCTCTGCCGTGTGTATCTCTGTATAATGACATGTTCAGCCTAATCTGGCAAAGGCCTCTCCCTCTCCACTTGTGCGCTTACCATTGGGTGCCCCAGTGTGTGCAGAAAAGCGGCATAAAACACCAATTCATTTCATTTCATTTCATTACACCTTTGACTAGAACCACCAATATATGTCCTTGTCTACGCTATCGTGACAGTGAAGACCTTATTTTTGGAACTTAATGATCTATTCATGAAAGAAAAAGACAGACAAATTACGAAGATTGACTATTATTAGTTGATACGCAGTTTCATGGGTAAAGTAAATCTTGTTTTGGGTTATGACCTACATTCTTGATCTTTTACCTCGAGTTGACCGCGTTCTCTTCGGTTTTTCCCCAAACCGCTCCTTTCGCTTTTCAGCTGCCTGTCCTGTGCTGACCTTGAAAAACTTTCTTCGCCTGTGTTCTTTCTTTCTATTTCTTTCTATGATATGTGTCGATGTACAAGGAATCCTAAATTAAAATAACTCGTATTCTTTCTATACCCTATGTAGACGTGTGCATGCAGTTTTTGTCATGAATTAGTGGAAATATTTACAGCATCACATAGGGTCATTTTGCACTGATAACCCTTGCAGAGTTGGTGTAACATGTCTTGACACCGCTGAATGACTTAATTGGGCCAAATATTCCCTAACCAGTCCATCTAAGGTACAGTTAGCTGGTATGCAAGACACATACATGTGTATCAAGCGTGCGCCTAATTAACATATCGGTGAAGTATTATACTCTGTAATTAGATAAGTTACAACATGCAGTTAACACGGAGCGCAGGGCAATCAAACACACTGAGATGAAGCCATAATATTGAAATCGCAACCACCGATTAGTGGACACATGTTTGAAGATGTTGATAACGTAACCAACCCAACAGTCCCTTCTTTTTCAAACATTACCGTAAGGACAATGTCACCACCCGGAGCATATCTGCTTTAGGTTGTTCGCCGCCATTTTTGTTTCTTTAAATTCTTACGGTAATCGCGTTACAAGTGATGCCTTCTCTTTAAATGGTATACCGGTAGGCAGATTCATTTCGCTTTATACTTAGAGTATTTATGATATAGTTGCACTCTTGCTTTTGATTGGATGGCTGTTTTCTGTTCCAGTGATCCGCACTCTGTCCCCCCCGCCGTTCACCCTTATGGCCTTCCCCATCCGGAACTTACATGGTACTAACTCATATGACGTCATCGTAGTCCGGTCCATACCACATGTGACGTCATCCTAGTCCGACCCACACCACATGTGACGTCATCATAGTCCGGCCCATACCACATGTGACGTCATCCTCGTTCTAACTTACGTCCTTACCGGCACTTTAAGTATCAACACCATATTTTAGTAAATGGATTCGTTCTCTGCGTCATTTCTGTTTGTCTTGCTGATTATATCGTCGAAAAATTGCGATTGAAAGAATTAATTACATTGAAATTGAAAGCTTATGAATCTCTAAATTCGACATGTAATCCAAACGACGGTCTTCTTTCGATGCATTGAGTATTCCTCGAAATTAAAGCCCCTCTGCAGATGTCACAGCAAACCCCACAACGCTGAATGTATATACCCGCAACCTTCCTCCTTAACTGGCCATCACAGTTAAAGTCAAATGAAGTCGACTTCAACATTTCGGTCCGCCTTGAAGCATTGACGTAGCGTTATCTCTGAGACATTTAACATGGTGTTGGTACTCTTGACCCTAAGCCGTTTAGCGCATGGTAGAAGTCGCGATATGTACAACGATATATATCATAGCATTGCGTAGACATATGTCTGCTTTGTACCGTGACGTCATATGAGTTATGTAACCATCCACGTATCACCTCTCTTCCATGTCACCCTCCACCCTCCCTATCACCTCCTTCCTGTCACCTCCAGGCACATCATGTCTAATGTCGCTCCCCACGGAAGATGGCGCTCCGCTAAGGCTATATCTAAAGCTCCATTTAAGACAAAGGCAAATTTAATCCTTCTTGCGCAAATAATTCATTTGGGATATAATGCGTCATTTATAACATTCCATGTGATACTCATAATTGCAGCCGACCAATTCATTCGTCTGAGGCCAAACTATATTGACGAAAGCCTAATCAGAGATCAAAAGGGTGAAGCGTCTTTAAATTTAAACACGTCTCAGTATGACATACCTTTTGCTAAACTCTTAATATTGTGGTCGTGCAACGACGGAAATTCGATATTTTGGAAGTAATCTATCATTATATAAATATAATTAGCGTTTTTCGGAAGCTGTTTAATTGGTTCAGAGGTCACATGAGGAATGAGCGACCTCTGCCGGGAGACTGATAGAATTCATATCCGTTACCATTCACATCCGGGGACCATCTGGTCTGTCCTTCACCCCTTCCCCCCTCCTCCCTTTCCTTCCTGCCCCGCCTCTCTCCCGTAATCTCCGCCTTAGAGTAAAGGCAATTTATGACAGTACAAGTACATGTTGGTGAACGATATTATTGTTGTAGAAATATATTAGCTTGATATTTCGATGGACCTTCGCACATACATACAAGCCTCGTGAGTAGTGACCAAACATATCTGACATTCGTTGCCTGTATACCCACAATTGAATTATAGCATATAGTGCACGCGCATTGCCTCAATTCATAAGTTAACATGAGATAAGTATACACAACTTGAGGTCGGTGTACACAACTTGACGTCGGTGTACACAACTTGAGGTCGTTGTACACCACTTAAGTTCGGTGTGCACAACTTAAGGTCGGTGTACGCAACTTGAGGTCGGTGTACACAGCTTAAGTTCGGTGTAAACAACTTGATGTCGGTGTACACAACTTGAGGTCGGTGTACGCAACTTAAGGTCGGTGTACACAACTTGAGGTAGGTGTGCACAACTTGAGGTCGGTGTACACAAATTAAGGTCGGTGTACACAACTTGAGGTTGGTGTGCACAATTTGAGGTAGGTGTACACAACTTGAGGTTGGTGTACACAACTTGAGGTAGGTGTACACAACTTGAGGTCGCTGTACACAACTTGAAGTAGGTGTACACAACTTGAGGTCGGTGTACACAACTTGAGGTTGGTGTATACAACTTGATGTCGGTGTACACAACTTCAGGTCGCTGTACACAACTTGAAGTCGGTGTACACAACTTGAGGTCGGTGTACGCAACTTGAGGTCGGTGTACACAACTTGAGGTCGGTGAACACAACTTGAGGTCGGTGTACACAACTTGAGGTCGGTGTACACAACTTGAGGTCGGTGTACACAACTTGAGGTCTGTGTACACAACTTAAGGTCGGTGTACACAACTTGAGGTCGGTGTATACAACTTGATGTCGCTATACACAACTTCAGGTCGCTGTACACAACTTAAAGTCGGTGTACACAACTTGAGGTCGGTGTACACAACTTGAGGTCGGTGTACGCAACTTGAGGTCTGTGTACACAACTTGAGGTCGGTGTGCACAACTTGAGGTCGGTGTACACAACTTGAGGTCGGTGTGCACAACTTGAGGTCGGTGTACACAACTTGAGGTCGGTGTACCATTGCTGCCAACAAAATAGTACGGATACACTTACTTATCACAAATCATTTCTTTTGAACAAATATTCGATAAAGACAGATACACCGTGTTGAGCCACTTTGAACAGAGGGAAGTCATATACCTATAAATGACTCAAATTACGGTCTCTATCAAAACTCACATCATATACGAGTGAATAGATCTGAACGTGCACATCATATGGACTGATGTTATTAAAGAAAGAATTTTCTCTTCGCATTCCTTTCATTATTCCTTAGAAGTATGCGCACATTTGTATGGCAAATTTGTGCTGAAAATTCAGTTTTTATTCTTTTTAATATAAGACTTAGTAAGGATTGTTATTGAATCATGAAGCAAGAACTACACCCCTTGGACACTAACGCCTTTTTCTTTTTAACTTGTGCAAAAACTGTCTCACATCTTGTATTGTTTGGCTTATATTATTTGCCTCTGTCCTCAGTTCCTGTTTATGTCATACGGGCAACGCAATCTCAATATTTATAGGTGGCGCTACACTATCAAACCACCTATCTATTACAGCGACAACGAACATTAGTATATGGAGTGCTCTCTAGTCTTAGTTTTCTTTCTCCTCATATTTTGTGTTTTCGGGTTGAGTACTGTATATTATACCATCTTTAACTTGGCACAAATAAGCCTCAATGAACCCGCTTACGTCATCAATAACAGAATACATTTATTTCTTTATTTTATATTTGTATCAATTTTGGTAAATCATAAATATATCTTTGACGCTGACGATCTTAATGTACGCGTATAAATGTACGGAGTTGGCTCACAGTGATTTCACATTTCATTTCATTTCTGTGTTTTTTATGTATAAATGAGGTTTTAAGTAAATGTGCGGGCGGGTTGGTTCACGGTCAGTTCCGATGTCATTCGCCAGGTGACGTGCCGAACGCGCAGCTCCAGAAGGGCAGCCTGGGGACTGGAGCCGTCATCGGAATCGTCATCGTGGTCTTCCTCATCTTCCTCGTCATCGTGGACATCTCCTGTTACTTCATGAACCGATGCGGCGTCCTGATGTGCATCTGCGTCAACTGCTGCGGCAAGCAGCCCAACGCCGCCGCCAAGGAAAAGGCCATGGAGGAAGGGGACAGGTAGGCCCGCGTAGTCCCTCGCCCGCGTCTCTCGCACGCGTCTCTCGCCCGCGTCGCTCGCCCGCGTCCCTCGCCCGCGTCTCTCGCTTAGTTTCTTGTTCAGTCTCTCGCCCAGTTTCTTGTCTCGCCCAGCCTCTCGCCTCGCCTAGTCTCTCGTCACTTCTCTCGCTCGGTCTCAATCCAATTCCTTCCAGTTCTCTCGCCCAGTCTCTGTTATCCTCGCACCCAGTCTGTCTCCCAGTTCCTCGCCCAGTATCTCCCAATATCTCACCCAGTCTGTCTCCCAGTTTCTCGCCCAGTATCTCCCAATATATCACCCAGTCTGTCTCCCAGTCTCTCTCTCAGTCTCTCCAAATTTCTCACCCAGACTGTCTTGCAGTCTCTGTTCCAGTTTTTCTATCAGTTCTAGGGCAATCTGGCCAATGTTTTCACTGATTTTAAGGTGTAAACAAGGTCACGACGTTCAGATTTTAATGCGAATCGTTATCTTTATGCACATCATCTCATTAGTACTGTGATTATACTAATGTTCATCTTCGTCTAACGCAAATATTGTTTTTGTTCATTCCATGATGATCACGTCGTTGCATGCACGAGTCATATATGTATTGTATATACCCAGGGTGTTTATTTCACGAAACGTACGTTGCGGAGTGACTGACCCTTGTGTGGGTGAGAACTGCAGATGTAAAGGTCACGCAGTTTGTATAGAATCTCATGTTACGCCAGTCGCGCTGTTCCGTCTTACCCCCTCTGCAGCAAGGAGGTGAAGCAACCTCCGCCGGTGGAGGAAGAGGCGAAAGTAGTTCCGGCTGAGGACCAGCAGCTAATGGCGGCTCCGGAAAAAGACGAGGACAAACCGGAAGCGGATGACGAAGAGGACGAGTAAGAGGCTGTTCCATGTAACGGTGCATGCCCTCCGCATTTCCCCCCTCAGCCAGGAAGCCGGCTTGCGAACTATATATATACATATATTTATATTTATATATGTATGCGCGAGTTCTTCCTGGTTTTTTCTTTAACCTTATGGCAAGACATATATGCTGCTTATGACGCATGAAAGCAACAACAGCGTGCATACGCCATCATGTCGCATACTTTATTTCCACCTCACCTGTAGTTGCGTCTTCCAAGCAAGAAACCCGCAATGAGGAGCGCCGTACGGCTCTTCCATTCTCCGTTACCCCCCCCCCCCCCCGCCAGCGTCCGTTCAGCTAACCATTTATTCCCCGCTTTTAGACATCCTCAGAGAGTTTTGTGTTCATTTCAGTGCTTTACACGCCTCGCATCGCATTCAGTAGATCACCATCATACCCGTAGTAAACAGCTATTAAATGCCTCTAATTGTTTTGTGCATGCTGAAATAATTCAACGGTATTAACATTTAAACCATTTGTAAAGTTTCATTTATTATCCACGTAACGGTTGATATATTGCTTAAAGATTTGATCGGATATTGCACTTAATGAAGCCTAGGACGTGAAGATTAGTGAATAATTGCCTTTATATTTGTCTCATGCCGGAGTGACTAAGCGATGGTTCACCGTAATTAACTATAATATTTATCATTTTGTAGTTGTTATATAGTATCTGGTTTATTGAGTAATCAGGGGTCAATGGTCGTCGATCGCTTTATTGCATAACTTTATAATGTCTCCATTAATCATGGTACTGTTATGATTGATTCTTGCTAACCTACTAATGTGTGTGATCTACCATTGATATCCAATCATTGCTTCGTGCTGTGGGACGAAAGACCTGTAAAGATGACTAGTTCCTTAATGCTATTAATATATACTCATTCCACCAATTTTATATTTAACTGATTAATCTGTTTGGGCAATACAACATTACGTCTTCGTTCGTGCATCTTTATTCATATATATATATATCAATATATATATATACATACAGTCTCCTACTTCCGGTCATGTGTTCTGCAGCGGGAAATCCCGAAAGAGTTATCGCAAGAGTGCTGCGCTTAGCCAAGGCAATGAAAAGTGGGCCGACGTAGTAGAAGAATTTGAAAAGAAGCGCAATAGGCAAGTGTCTCTGGACCGGGGTGAACCTCAAAAATAAGAACCTGTACTACCCTCATTGCCTCCACTATTTATAGCGGTTTCTTTTCATTGACCCGATAATTATTTCCTGCGGTTATTTCTTTCACATGTGTTGGTCACTTTTTGTTCGCCCCTTTGTTCATTCCTCCTTGGTTGCAGTATTCTTTCTGTTTGTATTTTTACATCCATCTAGACACCGCTCTTGTATCTCGTATATCGGTAAATAGTGTATATACATTAACCATGCGGCGCGGGAGTGTCCAGTCGATCACAGTTGTGAACCTTCTTGATTCATTAGTGACATGCTGTCTGGTCAGTCTGGTCAGTTCGTGCAATCATATAGTCTACCATAGCATCTTGTAACTGTAGTCTCAAGCAGCGTAATTCCTATCGTACATATCCAATATTTCTTGAACGCGACTATGTTTCTAAAATCACTTTCGAATTTGTCTTTTCCTTGAAAGATAATAAATTGCTGGAAATTGAAAGTGAAAAATTAAAGAACCTTCGGTCAGAAGCTAGGTTAGGTCAAGGGTCAAATGCAGGGTAGGTTGGTTCTTGTTTTTGAGGCGCCCCGAAAGGTTTCGTTTTGTTGTGGAGCTAAGACTATGTGTGCGTCTTAATTAGAAATCTTGTGACGGTGTTGGTGGGTCGTAGATTAGTCGTTAAACACCCGAACAGACTATTATTCCCCCCTTATGAACCCCTTCCATACAATACCCCCGCCACGGTTTGCCCCTTTGTTTCTTTTTTCGTTGTTTACCCGTCGATTTGCATGTTAATTCTTCAGTTTTGATCTATTCCACGTTATTATGACGTCATTGGCGAAGTACCCAATCGCATGCCGTCACTCTGTTTTAACGTCAGTATGACGTCACTGACGAAGCAACCAATCGCATGGCGCCCTTTGGTTCTCTTATTTCTGACTTCAGTTGCAATCATTTCATAGCCGCTTGTCTTATCTTTGAGGTTTACCGTGAGGCAAGCCTTGCCTACCGCTGTAGACTGCTTGGCAGGCGGTTAGGAGATCTGCTCACTTTAATATATATATAGACACACACTATGTCAGCCGACAAACTCCTTGTATTATCTCATATATTTCACTTTTAGAACCTGATGTTGACGGGCGATAATGCATGAATGAACTGGATAAATGCCAGATTAGCATGATGTGACTCTTGTATGACTTTCATCGTTCGACAGCTTTTACTTAATGTGCTTATAATATTCCATGTGTACGAGTGCTTTCGTGTGTATGGGCAAGTCGCTGTGAACGACTAGCATTTCCTCAAGTAGTTTTACATTATAGTACATTTGTTTAACATTGGCTTTTCCAGATCAAACTGTTCGCGTCATCATTCCATGTCAGTTTAATTTACAGACATTACCAACTTTCAGACTGTACATGTCGGCTCATTTGGAACGTATTTGTTATAGTTATTGTGACAGTTGTTTATATGTAATCACCAAATATCTGCTACAGGACAATCCGTACTTTATTTTTATTTCAGACATGTACATGTGTTGATAATCGGCGTCAGTATTTGACATAATGCTAAACGGTTGCACGTGGATGCTTGTGTTGTCTTAGCCAGTGATTAGGAACATCAATATCGTATTTCTGGTAATAAAATGGGATCTTGGTTATGATTGACAGGGCTGAAAGGGGGCAGGGAGGTCCACTGTCCATTGTCAACATTTTTTTTTTCTCAAAGTCGAATGTCGATTTTTCACGACTCCCGGTAGCTTTTGGGCTAAGTTGGGTGTTCTTTTTGCTCGAATAGGGCTGTACAGTTCTCGCAGGTTCTATTTCCGGTTTAGGTCTTTTGGGGACCAACAAAAAACACGTGCTTTTAGAAGTGCGTATGACGTTGGTGCTTTGTTGCAGCTGCGTGACGCGCACTCGCTATAGTCATCGTTTGAGTGTTGAAAACCCGTCGGCTGCGCGGTTTGTGCATAAAGAATTGAGTGAGTGTGAAACTTTTTTTGTTTGCTTTGGTCCAGGCATTGCTAACTATAAAATCATGACATAGTTAAAGATAAGACATTTATCTCTCCATAATGCATGTGGTCCGTTCGATGAGCCTGTTGGAAGCGTTATATTTTGAGGCAAATCATCGATGTTTACATATCTGCGACAAACGAACACCATTGTCCTCGCCTGGTCAGTCCATATAAGGAGCGCTGTTACGTAACCATAGATACCGCGCGCAGACATGCCAGTCATGATGATTATTACGTCATACCACATGGAAAACCCCGCGCAGCACATTAGATCGCCTGACACTAATAGTCACTCATGAGACAACCGCATTCTGGTTTATCAACTGTCTAACCGCTCATATATTACATAAATCTACCCGGATGGTTACAATTCTGATATGCCCAGAAGTTTAGTTGTTAGTTGTGCATCAAAGGACAGCTTTAGCCTATCTTGTGTGGGAAGCGAGTGAAGGCAACAACCGGAAGGTAGGCAGCACGTACAGGCCGTTGATGCTAGGCATTGACGCAGAGCATAAGTTTCCTGTTTCGTGAGGTCTCAAACAGCTCGTGTAGTGACTGTACAACCCTTTCTGTGTCGATGTCGCTTTTGCAGATCCTCAGTCTCGGAATTTGGGGGTCAATGTCGAATGACAATTTCTTTAAATATGCCTGTGTAGAGTGTCGCCATTTTTACTCCTTCCAGACCCCCATTAAGGTTTTTTATTTATTGTGAACTAAGCATATTAATATGAAATAACCGTGAAACTGAAAATCGTTTATTGACAGTACCAGATGTGCCTCACAGATCAATACCAGATGTTGCAAAACGTATATATATATATGTTTTGTAGGAATTACCGTTTGTAATGTATGTAGCATTACATGTGATATAGAATTGTTTGTCGAACTGTTCGCTCCAACTAAAGCACGAACTCGCGGATTTCTTTCTCCCAGTGACACCCACAGACTACGCAGCTACGAGGCAACAATCCGACAACCCCGAAACAATCCTGACGCAATTACACCAGATTCCATTCCGTTACAGATCTCCAGCAGTTATCATTCAGGGCGATAAGCCGCTTTGGGAAAGAGGAGCGGCTTTACGCAATGGGCCGCTTTGTGAAAGAGGGGCGGCTTTACGCAATGGGCCGCTTTGTGAAAGAGGGGCGGCTTTACGCAATGGGCCGCTTTGTGAAAGAGGTGCGGTTTAACGCGATGGGCCGCTTTATCAAAGTGGGGCGGTTTAACGCGATGGCCGCTTTATGAACGAGGGGCGGTTTAACGCGATGGGCCGCTTTGTGAACGAGGGGCGGTTTAACGCGATGGGCCGTGTGTGAAAGAGGGGCGGTTTAACAACGGGGCGTTTGTAAATAGGGGGCGTTTTTTCGTACTTTCTGTAGTGAGAAGAAACCTCTGTCGGAGGGAGACCCAGAGGAGCTGGAGCCGGAGGACAAGGAGGAGGCCAGGCTGGAGTAAGCTCATTTGCATGTCACCTTCGGATCAATAGCCTTAATTTCCATATCACCTTGTCGTCATCAAGTTATTTGCATATATATGCATATTGGCCAATTTGTCACTTTTCGCAACGATAAACGGGTTATGAGTACTGGTATTACGGAGCATGTGGTAAGCTTTCGGTAATCACATGTTAGCTGTTATCAACAATTTAAAAAGACTGACGAGGTAGGGGCGGGGACGGTGAGGGGAGGGTGGGGGACGTCCGGAACAGTGACGGTGTACCAAACGGCGGACCAGCCAATTTTTAGCGGGAAGGCGGGTGGGGGGTGGGGGGGGGGCGAATTGGGGGCTGCGGCGGGGGCGGGGGAGGGGCGGAGCGGGGGGGGGGCGACTTTATTTATTGGATCATTAAGCTATGTTTAGAAAGGATTTTTATTGAAATAGAAATACCAACAGCTTGAGGATTTTATGATTTTATTGACATTGAATTACCAACCGAATTCGAAGATATAGGCCTAACATCGACGTTTGTGAGTTATCGGGTAAGCGGGTACATGTAGTAATCAAAAGACGATAAAGAACTAATTTATGACGAACGATGACATATCACGATGATATATCACGATGATATATCCCGATGACATACCACGATGATATATCACGATGACATATCACGATGATATATCCCGATGACATATCACGATGATATATCACGATGACATATCACGATGATATATCACGATGACATATCACGATGACATATCACGATGACAAATCACGATGATATATCACGATGATATATCCCGATGACATACCACGATGATATATCACGATGACATATCACGATGATATATCCCGATGACATATCACGATGATATATCCCGATGACAAATCACGATGATATATCCCGATGACATATCACGATGATATATCACGATGACATATCACGATGACATATCACGATGACATATCACGATGATATATCCCGATGACATATCACGATGATATATCACGATGATATATCACGATGACATATCACGATGATATATCACGATGATATATCACGATGACATATCACGATGATATATCACGATGACATATCACGATGACATATCACGATGACATATCACGATGATATATCACGATGATATATCCCGATGACATACCACGATGATATATCACGATGACATATCACGATGATATATCCCGATGACATATCACGATGATATATCCCGATGACAAATCACGATGATATATCCCGATGACATATCACGATGATATATCACGATGACATATCACGATGACATATCACGATGACATATCACGATGATATATCCCGATGACATATCACGATGATATATCACGATGATATATCACGATGACATATCACGATGATATATCACGATGATATATCACGATGACATATCACGATGATATATCACGATGATATATCACGATGACTTATCACGATGATATATCCCGATGATATATCACGATGACATATCAAAATCACGATGACATATGCATCTCTGCTGATATTCACGAAATCAATTCTTATATTAGTTGTGATGCCAATTCCAGTTATGCTTTGTCTGGATAAAGTATTCCAGTATTAACGATGTCCTCTATCTACGGGTGTTGGTTATCATGTCATGTCAATATCCTCTGATAAATTCAATGATCATGTCAGTGTTTAATTAATCATCTTAATTATCTATACAATGTCCATATTTCAAACGGCCAGTGTTGTTTCTGTCCTTTCTTTAATATGTTAACAATTGTTGTGAAGAATCCCTTTGGTATGCTTTATCCGTATAATTGACAAACTCCCTGTCTGCACACTATTTTATGCGCCTACTTGGTGATTGGCTAAGGTGATTTATTTTTTGTACACGATACGTTTCGCACTTGTTTATTATAGTATTTTGACCCCAATCGTGGCATATTTTATTCTGATATCCCGGTGGCAGGTCGATACATCTTTAAATCTTCATCTGAGTTTGTTTCGCTGATTTTGCTTTATGTCTGCAGCTGTTCATGTCATCATATGGCATCACATTGGTTGTTTTCGGTATTTAGCTTTGCTTCGTGTGCTACCTGCAAACACATGTAAACCCAATCCCGTATATATATATATAATATGTGCCTATCTGGTTTTGTTATATTAATTCGCTGGATCGTGCTCCGCGCATTACGCTTCCAACTAACCCTGCTTGGACAACCTGAGAAATAGTCTCAAAGCCTGTGTCATTTCCTGAGAAATACTCTCAAACCTGTGTCATTTCTGTTGTTGCTCTTTTGTAAACGTTTCACGTTTCACGTTTTATACTGTTAATCAGCTTATCCGGTATTTGCCCTGTGTCTGTTTCAACCTGTTTTATTTTGGCTTAAGATAATTTTTGTGTTTCAGAGCTGATATAACTGTTCATTGTGGAGCATGATTTTATCCTGCAAACGCGTGGCTTCGTATTGGTTTTCCAACATGTGCAATGTCAGTTATAGTTATTAGAATATGGGGGTTATTCGGATAATATTCACTATAATTATTAGTTTTCACTTTCAGCCTCTAATCGTTGTTGGGTCCTTTAACTAATCAGAAACTATGACGAATAGGCCTACGTTCTACATGCCTCTTTTAACCTTTGACCTCTATTCGTCTGCAGGGATCCGAAGGAACCGCAGCCACAAGAAGACGAGAAAGAGGTTCTGAAGGATGAAATCGAGGCTGAGGACGCTGATGAGACCACCGCGCTGACCAGCGAAACGAAGGTATGAATCGGGAAAAAAGGCTCTAATTTCCACATTATTGCATACCCAAAGGTGGTGTCGCAGAGAGGTGGGGGGGGGGGCGACGGGTGTTCGTCACGGAATATTTACCACATAAAATTGATTCATATGGAAACAATTCACCCTAGATATAGATCAGACATATCCTCGGGGAAGCTTAGGGAACTGATGTCACAAGGAAATTATATCCATTGTGAAAATATTAACTCGGAAAATGATTAGGTCCGGATATCTTTATCGTGTGCTCGGGAAGACCCTTAAGCTGTCAATGCTTACACAAATACCAAGATACAGTATAACGTTAATTACGTTATTTACGTCTAAATGGGAGAGAAACCCTGACGTAAATAGCGAATATAAAGGTGTTTGGCACATCGTGGAGGCAGAGTTAAGCGCAAAGAATGTGTTATTGCGTCCGCCATTTTGTTTTCTCAATCTGCCAGAATAATACTGACTATAAGAAATTTTGTTTTTTTTACTGTCGAAGTTATGTCGACTTGGTTTCTGTCAAATATCAATTACTAACTCATTGAATTTAAATACTGGTTGTCATTTTATTATGGTTCGACGTAATTCCGTCCTGCTGTTACCATGAATGGAATGTGAACGTGTCCCTGCAATGTTTACTTATTTGAATATTTACTGTAACAGTCCGATTGCCTAAGTTTATCCTTGTCAATTACGCATGAGTTAATTATATATATATATTATATGCATATTGTGGTGGTTGTTAGAGCGTTATCAATATGATATGATTGAAGACGTGGAAATCAACAATAACTTATAGGTTGGTCTGAAAGCGGCCAAACAACACCCATCGCATTTTATATTATATTCGTTATAATTAATTTAATACAATTGTGGATTTTTTTCACGTCAGGCACCTCATAAACTGCACGCCATTTTGTTGGTTTATCCACGCAAAACAACCTCCCTGTCTTATTTCTTTTACCTACGCGGCTCACAACAGTGTTGATGCATGTAACCATGGTAACCAAGTCTGTAAGTACGTGTGTGACCCTTGAGGGGGGTTGGGGCGGGGGGTTGGTTTGGGTTGGATCCCGGATAGTGGGGGTGGATGCGGGTTGCCCCCCCCCCGGCCCTATCTTTACAATTTTAGGCGGTCGGCCGAAGACTCAACAATCATCAGGCTGTTGTTATGCTTTTAATTGCCCGCCCCCCCGCCCGCCCGCTCCCTCTTTGACGTAATACTTGATCTGCGTCTGGGTGGTTGCTAGGGTCATCTTGTCGGAAGTATCCTCGGGAAAAGAGAAATAATTCTCAAAGAGACATTCCCCATGGTTACCGACCCCCTATCCCACCCACCCCCTTCTCCTTCCCAGATCCGCCTGGTGTTGTTGCATCTTTATTTTTCGTTTAACATATAATATATACAAACTATAATGATGCAATGCTATGTGCTTATTTATATATATTTTGATCGCATTGATTAAGTCGCCGATGCTTTGCTGTCATGTTGTTAGTTAAGCGACCTTGCCCTTCCGTCAAAGTCTATGGGCAAACATGCATGGACTCCAGTTCTAACGTCCACGAAGCTCATTCTACTAAACATAATGACGAACATAAACTTTTAAACAACCGATCACGAGTATCAATCGGTCACCTTGACATTGGCGATCAATCTAATAGGAAACAATGAGTTTAATTATTGGTGACAAATAACGGTTTCATGTCAGAAACACCAAAATCAGCAAATCAGATGCGAGCTCTTTTAACTATTTTTTGTCATTATAAGTCTTTCATTATTCTTGTAATGATATCCTTCAATTTGTCATAGCCTACGATGAGATGAGGTTTATTTTCATATTTATTCTTCTGAATGTTTGTTTCTATCGATGATACGTCAGTAAGCAATCAACAACCATCAATTCGATTTACTTGTTTTAGGGATATTCTTCGGAAAATATTGTTGGAAATAATATCACGCATAATCTAGTTTCAGTCTAGACTTCGTCTTAATTGTCCGGGTCAACTAGACTGTTGCCTTGCAGAGTGTGAAACGTATATTTCCGCTATGCTGCGCTTAATAAAGTTGTGGGAATTTATAAATTCATCAAAATTCGGACCAAAAAGTTGTAGCTTAAAAGTGTCCTGAGCTTCTGTCATGTCAGTCGCTCTGTTACCTCAGAAATGTAACACGACACATAACATGGGTGGTGTGGCGTCTGTTTTATTGATGTTGCTTTACCTGTTTTTGCTTTTTCACTCTGTACGTTGACGACAAAATGCACGGCATATTCAACGGTACATGTTATATGCTTTATATTATTGCTAAGTAATGTCATAATGTTGGTAATATAATTTGAAACATAACATTTATTAAACGGCTCATTTAGAAAGCGCGAGAAAACAAATCGTAAGTTGAAATATAACATTCTTTAATGTGTCACACTGGGTGATGAGATTTTCATTTCGGTACCGAATCCCGTAGAATTTGGAATGCGGAATTCGGTGATGAAATAAAAGAAGGTGAACCTCCCCCAATGAAATTGGTCCAATCGTTCGTTGACTTTTATGATTCAACATGCTTGCTTCTGCCGCTAGTTTCGGGTATGGCTCAGCAAGGATATATGTCTTTCTGGGTTTTTGTTTGTTTGGATTAGAATAAAGAGATTGGTTTTTAATGCACTGGAAGCATTTTATTAACTTGTCTCACTCCAATAAGGGTAACAGTAAGGGTTCATATCCATGCAAAATATAACTGTGTTGAAAACATTTTATTAATTTTGACATAATGTGCTTTGCGACTATCCGCTTGAATCATATCTTTCATATCTTGACGTTTTTGGTAAGTAGAAATGAGTAATAATTTCCAACAATATTGCGTAACGATGACATGCTCATGGTTGTTCATTTGTTCTCTCCTTCAAGGAGGCGGATCCTAGTCAAACTGAGAGGAAGGAAGTAGATGCCGCGCCACCTGGCGAGCAAGTAGAGCAAAGTGCCACCGCTTAGTGGATACCTCGAAGTGTGTGACGTCACAACCACGGTGAACTCTATTGGATGGAATCATCAGAACGATACTCACCCTTTTCCGGACGCGGGCAGTGAATGAATCTACGCCACTTGACTAGTCAATATATATTGTATTGGGGCTTAATTGGGTCACGAATGTCATGAGTTGCGATTGGCTAATCCCAGAGCGTGCATGATTCTTTCCGCCATGTAACACGTGACAGAATCTGTGGAAGTTTATTACGTTTGCGGTTTGATTTCCCTCGCCGTCTAAGCAAAGCGATTCTGTGAATGTCATAAAGCATGGACATTTTATGAATGTTGACATTCTAGCTCTTCTATGAGAATTTTTTTTTACTAAATATCGGCGAATAACAACATTTGCAGGCAACAACTGACTGCTCTTGCCAACATTGTATCTGTAAGTTATTGGAATTGTCCAACCGAACAGAAGCGAAAAGAGGTGGCGAGGAGGAGAGGGAGGGCAGAAGGAGGGGGTAGGGCAGTGGCTTTTAAGTCTGTTCAACATGGTGCTTTTTACATTATTTTAATCACTTTTATTTGCTAAATCTTTATAGTGTTTCGCCCCACTTTGCACTGAATGGCGGTACGTTGTGGTACGTTTTAAACCCCACTTTTGACTTTTCAACGTATGTACATACGATTTCAGTCGATGTGTATTCAATGTGAAGCTAAAGATAACCAATGAAGACTGATTGTAAGCTGCTAAAGCATTGCCTAATCAGTACATGGTATCTGTCTAGATGCACTTCATAGTTAGGATGGAAAGACGGTATTTCTATAGATTGGCACAACGTGATGACATCGTGAAACGGTCTCTTGGATTATAACTTAGACATGGACGTTGCATGTAGTAAACAGATTGACATCATATACTAGTCCACCAATCTTTGCACAAATTTAACTGCGAAACACCAGTCCCAACAGTCGAGACCAACTGTCTTTGTATAGCACTTAACCTATGTGGGAATGTTGTATAACACTTTAAGTAGTATATATATATATATATATAAGGTGAACAAATGTCGAGTGGAATATGAATTGTTAAATGTGTGGACAAAATCGAACGTGCTGAGACACGTATTGCTTTTCAGTTGTGTAAGTCCCGTATGAATTAAGCACTGTACATTATTAATATAAGCCCATGTATAACAAATATATGACGGTGTTCCTTAGTCCCTGGAAGGCTCGGTATTTAGTTTCTATTCACGTCAAACTCAATCAGAAAATCATTCGGATAAAGTCTTCTCTCTTGTCGCCCGGACAGCGTAGGGATTAACGCATGCAGTCATCACGCAGACAGTAAAGGGTTAAGACGATTATTCGAAGTATGATGTAGATTGCAGGAAGGCATCATCCATAGAACTCAACCACAATATAATATGAATACATAAGAAAACAAGATAATGGGATGATACATTTTCATGGGTTCTACCAGTTGTGTAATTGCATGACATCTTTTCAAACTCAGTGAATATGATAATGGGCATTGATATCACATAATTATATAACCTAAATTTGCCCCCTTAATTTAATTGCTCCGATGAGAATCATATAAGGTCTAGATGTTTCTACATCTTCTTGGTTTACTGGGTCAGTAATCACATATTGTGTATACTATGCTGGATCGAGGCTGCTTCAGTCAACCGCCTCTATTTGTCGAGACGGTGTTATTCATTGTGCGAATTAAGACATAATAGAGTTTTGTCGAGGAGACGATATGGTCGTTTTGCGAAAGAAAAAGGTGTTTATATTTATGTAAATGAAAACCACGGATCTTTATTCCTAGAGTTGTTGCTAGTAAAACTGTACATAATTTCCAATTTGATCGCTGTAGAGTATCATGATTGCAATGGCATAATATGTTCACTTCTTCACAGGCTAGAGGCTTTCGTAGACGGTTTCCATTGTTCGTATGATGGGTATCTATAGTACAAACGTGAGACGCATGCAGGCGGTAAGCCATATTCTTGTTATTTTACCCGAAGACGTAACGTGGTGGGGTACAAACCGAGTTGTCTTTGTATATTCCAAGTGTATTTTTTTTATTCTAACAGTATTACAGGTACATGTTACGTATGTTGATTCCACTTGGTCTACTAAGGTATGATTATAAATGCCATGTACGGTGTATATAACAGATATGGTTCGTCTAGTCATGTATGTGTCTTTGAAGTTACATCAAAGAATTTCTGCGCGTCTTATTTGTGTATCTCCAAGCCACGTGCGCTCCACGTGCACGTCACGTGCGCAATACCACGTGCGTAACACGTGCGCGCTACGGACATTCCATCTTAATTTTATTGTAGTGGAGTCTTGCTGTAACTTGAATCCCTACTGTATGTACCTCAATATTCAAAACAGAACCATTTCTTCGCATCGGTGGTCAAATTTAGACATTACTAAACCGCTGGTTTTTGTATTTAACTTTACGTTACTGGTTCAAGTTTCAATGGCTAAGTTTCAAAGCGGTTCTTATTTATGGGGTCTTAGCAATTAATTTTAACCAAAGAACTATTTTCAACCATTATATAAGGTCCGTCAATCGTTATGGCGCTGCGCCATCTGGTGAGCGAGACGTTGCAATCTCCAAACAGCAATCTCCTAGTATCAACAGATGGCGCCACCATACAATTAATATATTCCTGATTGATTATCCCACATTAATTGATGACACCGTTCTTTAGAAGTAGCTTAGAAATAATGTGGTAAGGTGTTACTGTCATAGATGGATTGGCAATGAATGATATTTGTTCAGTGCTTTTTAACATCAATACTATCTACGTTGTGGAGTTAACACCTGTGTGACGTATAGCCATGCCCCCATTCTGTGTAATGTATCGCACTGCTTCTCGGTGTATGAAAAAAGGAGAAAAATACACCTTGTAAATTTCTATGTGAAAACGCCGTAATGTCTGATGATTATATAGTAACTACAGAAAACAATCATGGTCGCATTTGTGCAAAAAGTGAAAGCACACGTAAATAATAGTCCGTAAATGATTAGGTATAGCCTACGTACGCGCCTCTTAAGTATCTATATAGTTCCTGGCTGTAGCTGTGTACCCCGATGGCTGATGAAGATATGTAATCACGAGAGTTAACAGTGGTATTCGGTATCCCCATGTAGTTGTAGTGTTATCCGCTTGGTGGCGCTTGGTGTATATGACGTAATCGATGTCACGTGGTGTACTCGTCTGTGTGTCGTGATTTGCGACCCCGTTCGCTGTCTCGTTGAAACAATGCACCTATTTTTATCTGTATTCAACGCCAGCCAACCTTGTGTTAAATTGCCACATTTCAATAAATATATCTCCAATGTGACTCGCTCGTGTTCTCGTGTTTTACTTGATAAAAAAATGAAGTTAATGCAACAAATAGATCGAAAACACCTTACAACAAACTAACTCATTACTCAATAATCATATTGTTAAGAAGCTTGACTGTTATCGAACATCACCAATATGGTGACATTTCAAGAGGTTTAATTTTCAAAATAATTATAGCGGTTCAACCATGGTTAGATAATGGTTTACATTTAAAGTTGAAATGTGAACATTAATATAACGTTGATATAATGGTTCAACCATAATTAGATTATGATTAGCATTTAACATTAAATCGTAAACATTAATATAACGTTATTGATTTAACGGTTCAACCACGGTTAGATAATGCTTAGCATTTAACGTTAAATAGAAAACATGAATATAACGTTTAGTCAATGAGCAAAAAATTATTTTAATAACGTTCGTCTAAAACGTTGCAATAACGCTAATGCACACGATAAGTAAACGTTATGTTAATGTTGGCATGCTATCTGGGTAATACTAATTGATATGAATCAGTCCGTGTAATTGCGAACAGTTCGCATCAAACACTGTGCGCAGCCTTTCGATCGTAACTTAAATTAACTTAAATTTAACGTAACTTAAATTAAGTTACGGTCGTCACAAGATGGCGGGAACTTACCTCGAAAGGTGATATGTCAAGGGTATATATGGACACTAGAAGGTGATGTGTCAAGGGTATATATAGATACTAGAAGGTGATATGTCAAGGTATATATTGATACTAGAAGGTGATATGTCAAGGGTATATATGGATACTAGAAGGTGATATGTCAAAGGTAAATATGGATACTAGAAGGTGGTATGTTAAGGTATATATGGATACTAGAAGGTGATATCTTAAGGTATATATGGATACTAGAATGTGATATGTTAAGGTATATATGGATACTAGAAGGTGATATGTCAAGGGTATATATGGATACCAGAAGGTGATATGTTAAGGTATATATGGATACTAGAAGGTAATATGATAAGGTATATATGGATACTAGAAGGTGATATGTCAAGGTATATATGAATACTAGAAGGTAATATGTCAAGGGTATATATGGATACTAGAAGGTGATATGTCAAGGGTATATATGGATACTAGAATGTGATATGTCAAGGGTATATATGGATACCAGAAAGTGATATGTTAAGGTATATATGGATACTAGAATGTGATATGTCAAGGTATATATGGATACTAGAAGGTGATATGTCAAGGGTATATATGGATACCAGAAGATGATATGTCAAGGTATATATGGATACTAGAAGGTGATATGTCAAGGTATATATGGATACTAGAAGGTGATATGTCAAGGGTATATATGGATACCAGAAGGTGATATGTCAAGGGTATATATGGATACCAGAAAGTGATATGTCAAGGGTATATATGGATACCAGAAGGTGATATGTCATGTGATATGGATACTAGAAGATACGGAGCTGATACAGTGGAGTCTACAGCAACATCTTATCCTTCATGAAAGCGTGATAACATTGGCTCTGATGAGCCGCCTCGATAGCTCAGTGGGTTAGAGCGCTCGCTTAATATACTGAATATACAACCCACCAAGCAGCCAACCAACCATTGGCCCAGGTGACCGTCACTGGAGGCACCGTGTTAATCTGGGTGCCGATACGCCGGTGGTAAACCACACTGTGCTGAACAACTTGTGCACGGCCACCATTCACGCTTAGCCTCCAGTCAGCGGCAATCAGCCATATATCGACTTCAAGAGGAGTTAAAACATTATCCTGGCATACAACCAAAGAACTATTTTCAACCATTATATAAGGTCCGTCAATCGTTATGGCGCTGCGCCATCTGGTGAGCGAGACGTTGCAATCTCCAAACAGCAATCTCCTAGTATCAACAGATGGCGCCACCATACAATTAATATATTCCTGATTGATTATCCCACATTAATTGATGACACCGTTCTTTAGAAGTAGCTTAGAAATAATGTGGTAAGGTGTTACTGTCATAGATGGATTGGCAATGAATGATATTTGTTCAGTGCTTTTTAACATCAATACTATCTACGTTGTGAAGTTAACACCTGTGTGACGTATAACCATGCCCCCATTCTGTGTAATGTATCGCACTGCTTCTCGGTGTATGAAAAAAGGAGATAAATACACCTTGTAAATTTCTATGTGAAAACGCCGTAATGTCTGATGATTATATAGTAACTACAGAAAACAATCATGGTCGCATTTGTGCAAAAAGTGAAAGCACACGTAAATAATAGTCCGTAAATGATTAGGTATAGCCTACGTACGCGCCTCTTAAGTATCTATATAGTTCCTGGCTGTAGCTGTGTACCCCGATGGCTGATGAAGATATGTAATCACGAGAGTTAACAGTGGTATTCGGTATCCCCATGTAGTTGTAGTGTTATCCGCTTGGTGGCGCTTGGTGTATATGACGTAATCGATGTCACGTGGTGTACTCGTCTGTGTGTCGTGATTTGCGACCCCGTTCGCTGTCTCGTTGAAACAATGCACCTATTTGTATCTGTATTCAACGCCAGCCAACCTTGTGTTAAATTGCCACATTTCAATAAATATATCTCTAATGTGACTCGCTCATGTTCTCGTGTTTTACTTGATAAAAAAATGAAGTTAATGCAACAAATATGGATACCAGAAAGTGATATGTCAAGGGTATATATGGATACCAGAAGGTGATATGTCATGTGATATGGATACTAGAAGATACGGAGCTGATACAGTGGAGTCTACAGCAACATGTTATCCTTCATGAAAGCGTGATAACATTGGCTCTGATGAGCCGCCTCGATAGCTCAGTGGGTTAGAGCGCTCGCTTAATATACTGAATATACTACCCACCAAGCAGCCAACCAACCATTGGCCCAGGTGACCGTCACTGGAGGCACCGTGTTAATCCGGGTGCCGATACGCCGGTTGTAAACCACACTGTGCTGAACAACTTGTGCACGGCCACCATTCACGCTTAGCCTCCAGTCAGCGGCAATCAGCCATGTATCGACTTCAAGAGGAGTTAAAACATTATCCTGGCATACAACCCAGTCACCCTAATACACCCAATACACCAATCCATTAAAAGAAAATACCTGGAGGCTGCAATGTGATACAAAAATAAAACTCTGTTGCTATAAAATCTATTTGAAACTTGAACTTGAAACATTGGTGCATTTAGAACAAAATGATGTACTGCTCAGGAGTTGAGTGTAACAATTCAAGTGCAAAAAAGGACAGCAAAAACGGGATATCTTTCTACCGCTGTCCACTAGGCGACCGACAGCTTTTAAGGCAATGGCTACGCCAGATTGTTCGTGTGAGTTTTAAAACCACGAAACATTCAAGAGTATTTTCCCACCACTATAAGAACAATTGCTTTGAGTCGACCCGGGTGCTAGCTTCACGCACCACTCCTCCCTCCACCCCACCCACCCTAACCCATACGGCCGTTCTGTAGTACGGCAGTCCTGTCCATACACTCTTCAGTGACAGTGAGTTTCTAAGACAGCAGCTATATCAAGTTATACACTGCCACTCCCGGGAGGCGGGGGTGGGGGGGCGGGAGGGGGGCGGGGCACTACACATAGTTAGGTATATATATATGTGTCGCGCTAATGATCCCTTTTTCCTCTCAATCCCCGAAGCAGAAATCAACAATTTCTCTCGATATGCCCATCTGCAGTTTTTGACTAATTGATATCGAAAGTGTTCAACCACAATGTTGTCAGTATCTATTTTAGATGTCATTTTTAACCAAAATATTCTCTCTCAGTGACCACAAAATCGGGCACTTTACTCGCACTCTCCAAATTCCCTCTACGGCATGGGCGGCACACACCCACCACTGTAGTAATGTAGTGCGCCCCCCCCACCCCAGCGGGCCGCTTCCATGGCCCGCCACTCTACGAGTCAAAATTAGACACCCTGCCAACAATGACGATGAACCCATGTCTCCACCCCCATCCGGCCCCCAACCGCCCTCTACCCTCCCTTTTAATGCAACACGGCTTCACTGACCACGCGATGCGTCGTCAACGACCTGTATAAACAATACCTGATCCACCATCGTCAACCCCTATAGGTTCAAACTGGTCCCCGATTAAATCAGCAGTTCCTCTAAATTCCGTGTTTGCTTCAACTTCTTCGTCCGACTCGTCAGAAATTATTATAGCTTCCAGTGGTGAATCGTCTAAACCTACTGGTCGCTTCATCGCCGATGACGTCATCATCAGTGCACTGAGGCGGGTGCCCATGGCAAGTTGGGTTGTCGTGCAAAAGTGCTTGAAACTTCACTAATGTATGATTAAAAATATATATATTTTGTGTGATGTTGAGTTTATTCCCTATAGTTTAACTGGAAATGTAAATGATATGGGCCCGACATTTCCCTTTAAAGCCCAGACCGGGCCTTTTTTGTTAATCGTGAGTATGAAATTGACAATCATAGCTGATGTTAGGTACAAGTCTCATAGGCGTAGGAAGATTGTTGCCATTGGGGGGGTGGGCACAACCAATACGTACCAGGGGGGTGTGCAGGAGTTCTTGAAAGGGGGGAGGGGCACACAAACATTAAACATGGGTGTGAAGAGACCTGAAAGGGAGAGGGGGGGGGTGGTAAGGTATACCATAGGGTCTGAAAGGGAAGGCGGGGCACATAATTTGGTCGCTTTTCGTTCTGTCATATCCGTCTGCAAGTGGGTAATCACCGTATTTGAGCCCTCATCAGGGGCGTGTGCAGGAATTCCTGAAAGGCGGAAGAAATGAAATCGTTCCAAAATAACAAACGAAAAATGCGTGTAAAAGTTAGAGGTAGGCGACCGTGGTGCACAGAATGTAAAAGGGGAAGGGGGTAAGGTATATCTTAGGGTCTGAAAGAGGGGGGGGGGGACGTGTTACCCGTGCCCCCCCCCCCCTTGACACGCTGACGCTCATGAACATAACGCTATTCATAGATATACCCCGCCAAAATAACACTGATTTGCATATAGTCTACCGCTTTATTGCAGTTTTAGCTTCTGCGGATTCCACACAATTTGGCCTAATGTTAGTGACAATTAAGAATAGCTGTATTTGGACGAGAGTATCATATGTCGAGGATATTCTGGAGTTACCAGAGATTTGCGCCCATGCACCACCACGCAGACGCCATACTTTCCCGAATATCCGGTGTTGTTTTGACCGGGATGCACTTGGCAAGCCGGCGGAATACTCGCGCCTCTGACCGGGTCGGGATACGCGTGTATGCGCAGGCTAATGTAAGAATTGCTTGACATCTAAGAGTTAAATGGATGCAGTGGTATTTACGTAGATACAAATTATCCAAATATATTGATGCTGTTATACGCGGACATTGTTGCAGAAGTGGGTAAAGCTGTTGCACGATTGCAAAAGAAATTGGTTTCCCTTGATGCATTCTGAGATAAATAAGATATGAAAGTAAACCTAAGCAAAAACGTTTGGAAGATGTTTTATCCACCCTAGTTAATCATGATAATGTATGTATTAAGTGTGATGTTGAACAGGTAAGGAGTTTGGAAAGAAATCATTTGAATAGAGCTTTTGATGCTGAGGAAATACTAGGTTGTATACGACGTTTACCCAATGGCAAAGCTGCAGGTTACGATGGAATACCGAATGTTCAAATGGGTTGCCGAACTGTTGTTACCATATCTTGTTCGACTGTTTGATCTGATACTGAAAACGGGGAAATTCCGAAAGATTGGTGTAAAGTCCTCATATTGCCGGTACATAAGAAAGGATCACGGTCTAACATGGGTAATTATAGAGGTATATATTTATTGCCTGCCCTCAGTAAGCTATTTACTAAATTAATCAACGAAAGATTAACTATATAGGTCGACCAGAACGAGTTACGGTCAGAAGAGCAGGCGGGATATAGAAAAGGATATTCGACTTGTGATCAAATATTTGTCTTGCAGTCCATAATTCGAAGGTATGTAACGAAAGAGAAAGGCAGATGTTATATCCTATTTATTGATTTTTCAAAGGCGTTCGACAGCATGCCTCATAGCCTGTTTTGGTTTAGTCTACTAGGTAAAGGTATTCATGGTAATATAATGACGGTTATTCGCGATATGTACGCTAAGTTGAAATCGTGTATTAAGATTCATTCTAGTTTGACAGACTATTTTCAGTGTAAAATCGGAACACGACAGGGTTGTATGTTAAGTCCCTTGCTGTTTGCTTTATATATAGAGGAGTATTTATCCATGTTATAAAATTCTAACTGCCCAGGTATCTACGTAAGCAATGATGCGCCAAATATAACATCACTCACGTTTGCCGGTGATTTAGCAAACTGCGCGGATACTGTAGGACGTCTCCAGCTAACGATAAACATCTTAGAGGCATATTGTAAGAAGTGGAGTCTAAAAGTGAATATGAACAAAACGCAAGTAATGGTATTGCGGAGAGGAGGAATAACTAAAGCAAATGAACGATGGTTTTTCGATGGTGAACGGTTGAAAGTTGTATTGTCGTATATATTTAGGTCTGGTATTAACTAGCACACTTAGATGGTCGAAAGCTGTTTCTACACTGACTGGTCAAGCCAACAGAGCATTGGCCTCTATCTACAAGCTTGATAAGAAACTTTAACGGTCTACCTATATGTTGCCGGGTAGGCAATGTGTTTTCGGTGTTTAGAGAAGTATCAATTTTATAACGTTGACTCCCATGAGCCTTTGCGCGGGGATTCGCGGACTCGCTCCCGCCTCGCGCTCCCGCGCCACTTGCTCCAGAGGAACTGAAGGGAACAGACACACTGTTTGAATAGGTTACGTTTTATCCCCGGCCACGACACTTCCGGATTTTTGATCACTGCGAATAAAGAAACTAAAGATCACACCGTGTCCGTGGGTCCATTAGTCATCGAAGCTTACACCCACAACATATAGAAGCAGGATTTAGTTTATTTGATAGAATTATCGTGCCAATTCTCACGTATGGAGCCGAAATCTGGGGTTATCAAGAGTATAAGGAAATCGAGAAAGTCCAAGTGAGGTTTTGTAAGAGATTGTTGGGACTACCCAAGTCAAAATCGGACTCCGACGCATTAGGTGAATGTGGCAGGTTACCTTTTAGCAAAAATTTACTATGTTAAGTGTATTAAGTGTTAGTTAAAGATATTACGGATGTCAAATAATAGGTATGTCAAAAGCAGTTACAACATGCTTAAAGAATTTGAAAATCAAAGTAGATCATCCTGGGCTAACTCAGTGAATGCTCTGTTGTCTTATGACGTAAGTTGTTTATGACGTAAGTCTATTTATTGCTGAGCTAAGCCAGAGATTAGAAACCCGTTTTATTGAAGAGTGGCATATGAAGGTTAGGGATGAAAGTCGTCTTAGCGTATTTTGTACATTTAAGGACCAACTCTCCTTTGAAGTATATCTACTCAGAGTCAATTTTGCGAAACTTCTGTCTTTCGCGTTTTAGATGCTCAGCTCATAGCCTCTCTATTGAATTAGGTCGTCGTGATAGAACGTTACTTGAAAACAGAATTTGCAAATACTGTGCAGTAAGACATGACGTTGTTATAGAAGATGAATACCACGTGTTATTGTGTTGCCCGAAGTTTATGGATATCAGATTTTTATATATTGATAACGCTTTTTTGAATAGGAATGATGCTACTAAGTTGTCAATTCTCATAACGTCTTCAGTTCAATACACTATAGTAAATATTACCAGCACCTGCACAAAGGGTAAACATTTGTGCTGCCCCCTAGTGAATCACTGCGAAGTTAACTGGTGAGTTGTGCTTCCATCTAGCGGGCTTTTTGGTAACGATATGGTAACTGCACCACGTAGCAGACTCACGGCCGACATGTCGGCCGGTGTAGCATGATAACCTGTCCGCCGTGATAAAGTGTCCGGCTGACGTGTGCGCATGCTCAGCGAATGGGGTTGCTATGTAAATAGTGCATGTATGTTATGGTCTACGGTTAGGTTAGGTTAGGATTAGAGTTCTGGTTAGTTCTGGTTAAGGTTAGTGACATGAAAGAAGCGTGGCCCGACCGGTTAGGAAATCGCCAATCTATATCATGTATCCGTCCCTTCCATTGTATACGGGGAATTCTTCATTTGACTCATCGTGACCTGGGAATAAAGAAATTAATTCTTCGTGATGTGGGAACACGACCCCCCCCCCCTCCCTTGCCCCCTTGTTACGCTCCGTTTTGGTCAAATTAGTGCATCTCATTTGGACAAGTTTAGCTTTGTTGTGTACTACGTCATCAAAATGTGCCCATTACGGCAGTGTTTAGCATTTAAGATGTGATGCCACATGTATTTCTCGTCGCGCTGACAGACAATGTGTCCAGAACGTACGTTCCAAAATATTTCGAAAATCACAATGTAATTGGAAAATTGCTGTATGAGCAGCTTTAAGCTAATTTGCTCAATAAATAATCAATTGGTATTTTCTTAGTGTAACGAAGGTAACTTTCCTGGGGCATTTTCTCACAATGTCCTTAATTTACTTTTCCCCCAAGGCGGTACGTGTTACACCACAAAACCGAAGACAGTTACTGTGAGGACCCTTCCAGGTAGTGAAGGCTCACGCCATCTCCGGGTGGCAACTTTCCCAAGGCGGTATGTGTTACACCTCAAAACCAAGGACAGTTATTGTAAGGACCCTTACAGGTAGTGACGGCTCACGCCATCTCCGGGTGGCAACTTTCCCAAGGCGGTGTGTGTTACACCACAAAACCAAGGACAGTTACTGTAAGGACCATTCCAGGTAGTCACGGCTCACGCCATCTCCGGGTGGCAACTTTCCCAAGGCGGTATGTGTTACACCTCAAAACCAAGGACAGTTATTGTAAGGACCCTTCCAGGTAGTGACTGCTTACGCCATCTCCGGGTGGCAACTTTCCCAAGGCGGTGTGTGTTACACCACAAAACCAAGGACAGTTATTGTAAGGACCCTTCCGGGTAGTGACGGCTCACGCCATCTCCGGGTGGCAACTTTCCCAAGGCGGTGTGTGTTACACCACAAAACCAAGGACAGTTACTGTAAGGACCCTTCCAGGTAGTGACTGCTCACGCCATCTCCGGGTGGTAACTTTCCCAAGGCGGTATGTGTTACACCTCAAAACCAAGGACAGTTACTGTAAGGACCCTTCCGGGTAGTCACGGCTCACGCCATCTCCGGGTGGCAACTTTCCCAAGGCGGTGTGTGTTACACCACAAACCAAGGACAGTTATTGTAAGGACCCTTCCGGGTAGTGACGGCTCACGCCATCTCCGGGTGGCAACTTTCCCAAGGCGGTGTGTGTTACACCACAAAACCAAGGACAGTTATTGTAAGGACCCTTCCGGGTAGTGACGGCTCACGCCATCTCCGGGTGGCAACTTTCCCAAGGCGGTGTGTGTTACACCACAAAACCAAGGACTGTTGTTGTAAGGACCCTTCCGGGTAGTGACGGCTCACGCCATCTCCGGGTGGCAACTTTCCCAAGGCGGTGTGTGTTACACCACAAAGCCAAGGACAGTTACTGTAAGGACCCTTCCAGGTAGTCACGGCTCACGCCATCTCCGGGTGGCAACTTTCCCAAGGCGGTGTGTGTTACACCACAAAACCAAGGACAGTTACTGTAAGGACCCTTCCAGGTAGTCACGGCTCACGCCATCTCCGGGTGGCAACTTTCCCAAGGCGGTGTGTGTTACACCACAAAACCAAGGACAGTTACTGTAAGGACCCTTCCGGGTAGTCACGGCTCACGCCATCTCCGGGTGGCAACTTTCCCAAGGCGGTGTGTGTTACACCACAAAACCAAGGACAGTTATTGTAAGGACCCTTCCAGGTAGTGACGGCTCACGCCATCTCCGGGTGGCAACTTTCCCAAGGCGGTATGTGTTACATCAAAAAACCAAGGACAGTTACTGTAAGGACCCTTCCAGGTAGTGACGGCTCACGCCACCTCCGGGTGGCAACTTTCCCAAGGCGGTATGTGTTACACCACAAAACCAAGGACAGTTATTGTAAGGACCCTTCCAGGCAGTCACGGCTCACCCCATCTCCGGGTGGCAACTTTCCCAAGGCGGTGTGTGTTACACCACAAAACCAAGGACAGTTATTGTAAGGACCCTTCCAGGTAGTCACGGCTCACGCCATCTCCGGGTGGCAACTTTTCCAAGGCGGTATGTGTTACACCACAAAACCAAGGACAGTTACTGTAAGGACCCTTTCAGGTAGTGACGGCTCACGCCATCTCCGGGTGGCAACTTTCCCAAGGCGGTGTGTGTTACACCACAAAACCAAGGACAGTTACTGTAAGGACCCTTCCGGGTAGTGACGGCTGACGCCATCTCCGGGTGGCAACTTTCCCAAGGCGGTGTGTGTTACACCACAAAACCAAGGACAGTTACTGTAAGGACCCTTCCGGGTAGTGACGGCTCACGCCATCTCCGGGTGGCAACTTTCCCAAGGCGGTGTGTGTTACACCACAAAACCAAGGACAGTTACTGTAAGGACCATTCCAGGTAGTCACGGCTCACGCCATCTCCGGGTGGCAACTTTCCCAAGGCGGTATGTGTTACACCTCAAAACCAAGGACAGTTATTGTAAGGACCCTTCCAGGTAGTGACTGCTTACGCCATCTCCGGGTGGCAACTTTCCCAAGGCGGTGTGTGTTACACCACAAAACCAAGGACAGTTATTGTAAGGACCCTTCCGGGTAGTGACGGCTCACGCCATCTCCGGGTGGCAACTTTCCCAAGGCGGTGTGTGTTACACCACAAAACCAAGGACAGTTACTGTAAGGACCCTTCCAGGTAGTGACTGCTCACGCCATCTCCGGGTGGTAACTTTCCCAAGGCGGTATGTGTTACACCTCAAAACCAAGGACAGTTACTGTAAGGACCCTTCCGGGTAGTCACGGCTCACGCCATCTCCGGGTGGCAACTTTCCCAAGGCGGTGTGTGTTACACCACAAACCAAGGACAGTTATTGTAAGGACCCTTCCGGGTAGTGACGGCTCACGCCATCTCCGGGTGGCAACTTTCCCAAGGCGGTGTGTGTTACACCACAAAACCAAGGACAGTTATTGTAAGGACCCTTCCGGGTAGTGACGGCTCACGCCATCTCCGGGTGGCAACTTTCCCAAGGCGGTGTGTGTTACACCACAAAACCAAGGACTGTTGTTGTAAGGACCCTTCCGGGTAGTGACGGCTCACGCCATCTCCGGGTGGCAACTTTCCCAAGGCGGTGTGTGTTACACCACAAAGCCAAGGACAGTTACTGTAAGGACCCTTCCAGGTAGTCACGGCTCACGCCATCTCCGGGTGGCAACTTTCCCAAGGCGGTGTGTGCTACACCACAAAACCAAGGACAGTTACTGTAAGGACCCTTCCAGGTAGTCACGGCTCACGCCATCTCCGGGTGGCAACTTTCCCAAGGCGGTGTGTGTTACACCACAAAACCAAGGACAGTTACTGTAAGGACCATTCCAGGTAGTCACGGCTCACGCCATCTCCGGGTGGCAACTTTCCCAAGGCGGTATGTGTTACACCTCAAAACCAAGGACAGTTATTGTAAGGACCCTTCCAGGTAGTGACTGCTTACGCCATCTCCGGGTGGCAACTTTCCCAAGGCGGTGTGTGTTACACCACAAAACCAAGGACAGTTATTGTAAGGACCCTTCCGGGTAGTGACGGCTCACGCCATCTCCGGGTGGCAACTTTCCCAAGGCGGTGTGTGTTACACCACAAAACCAAGGACAGTTACTGTAAGGACCCTTCCAGGTAGTGACTGCTCACGCCATCTCCGGGTGGTAACTTTCCCAAGGCGGTATGTGTTACACCTCAAAACCAAGGACAGTTACTGTAAGGACCCTTCCGGGTAGTCACGGCTCACGCCATCTCCGGGTGGCAACTTTCCCAAGGCGGTGTGTGTTACACCACAAACCAAGGACAGTTATTGTAAGGACCCTTCCGGGTAGTGACGGCTCACGCCATCTCCGGGTGGCAACTTTCCCAAGGCGGTGTGTGTTACACCACAAAACCAAGGACAGTTATTGTAAGGACCCTTCCGGGTAGTGACGGCTCACGCCATCTCCGGGTGGCAACTTTCCCAAGGCGGTGTGTGTTACACCACAAAACCAAGGACTGTTGTTGTAAGGACCCTTCCGGGTAGTGACGGCTCACGCCATCTCCGGGTGGTAACTTTCCCAAGGCGGTGTGTGTTACACCACAAAGCCAAGGACAGTTACTGTAAGGACCCTTCCAGGTAGTCACGGCTCACGCCATCTCCGGGTGGCAACTTTCCCAAGGCGGTGTGTGTTACACCACAAAACCAAGGACAGTTACTGTAAGGACCCTTCCAGGTAGTCACGGCTCACGCCATCTCCGGGTGGCAACTTTCCCAAGGCGGTGTGTGTTACACCACAAAACCAAGGACAGTTACTGTAAGGACCCTTCCGGGTAGTCACGGCTCACGCCATCTCCGGGTGGCAACTTTCCCAAGGCGGTGTGTGTTACACCACAAAACCAAGGACAGTTATTGTAAGGACCCTTCCAGGTAGTGACGGCTCACGCCATCTCCGGGTGGCAACTTTCCCAAGGCGGTATGTGTTACATCAAAAAACCAAGGACAGTTACTGTAAGGACCCTTCCAGGTAGTGACGGCTCACGCCATCTCCGGGTGGCAACTTTCCCAAGGCGGTATGTGTTACACCACAAAAAAAAGGACAGTTATTGTAAGGACCCTTCCAGGCAGTCACGGCTCACCCCATCTCCGGGTGGCAACTTTCCCAAGGCGGTGTGTGTTACACCACAAAACCAAGGACAGTTATTGTAAGGACCCTTCCAGGTAGTCACGGCTCACGCCATCTCCGGGTGGCAACTTTTCCAAGGCGGTATGTGTTACACCACAAAACCAAGGACAGTTACTGTAAGGACCCTTTCAGGTAGTGACGGCTCACGCCATCTTCGGGTGGCAACTTTCCCAAGGCGGTGTGTGTTACACCACAAAACCAAGGACAGTTACTGTAAGGACCCTTCCGGGTAGTGACGGCTGACGCCATCTCCGGGTGGCAACTTTCCCAAGGCGGTGTGTGTTACACCACAAAACCAAGGACAGTTACTGTAAGGACCCTTCCGGGTAGTGACGGCTCACGCCATCTCCCGGTGGCAACTTTCCCAAGGCGGTGTGTGTTACACCACAAAACCAAGGACAGTTATTGTAAGGACCCTTCCAGGTAGTCACGGCTCACGCCATCTCCGGGTGGCAACTTTCCCAAGGCGGTGTGTGTTACACCACAAAACCAAGGGCAGTTACTGTTAGGACCCTTCCAGGTAGTCACGGCTCATGTCATCTCCGGGTGGCAACTTTCCCAAGGCGGTGTGTGTTACACCTCAAAGCCAAGGACAGTTACTGTAAGGACCCTTCCGGGTAGTGACGGCTCACGCCATCTCCGGGTGGCAACTTTTCCAAGGCGGTGTGTGTTACACCACAAAACCAAGGACAGTTACTGTAAGGATCCTTCCAGGTAGTGACGGCTCATGCCATCTCCGGGTGGCAACTTCCCCAAGGCGGTGTGTGTTACACCTCAAAACCAAGGACAGTTACTGTAAGGACCCTTCCAGGTAGCGACGGCTCACGCCATCTCCGGGTGGCAACTTTCCCAAGGCGGTGTGTGTTACACCACAAAACCAAGGACAGTTACTGTAAGGACCCTTCCAGGTGGTGACGGCTCACGCCATCTCCGGGTGGCAACTTTCCCAAGGCGGTGTGTGTTACACCACAAAACCAAGGACAGTTACTGTAAGGACCCTTCCAGACAGTGACGGCTCATGCCATCTCCGGGTGGCAACTTTCCCAAGGCGGTGTGTGTTACACCACAAGGCCAAGGACAGTTATTGTAAGGACCCTTCCAGGTAGTGACGGCTCACGCCATCTCCGGGTGGCAACTTTCCCAAGGCGGTGTGTGTTACACCACAAAACCAAGGACAGTTACTGTAAGGACCCTTCAGGTAGTGACGGCTCACGCCATCTCCGGGTGGCAACTTTCCCAAGGCGGTGTGTGTTACACCACAAAACCAAGGACAGTTATTGTAAGGACCCTTCCAGGTAGTGACGGCTCACGCCATCTCCGGGTGGCAACTTTCCCAAGGCGGTGTGTGTTACACCACAAAACCAAGGACAGTTACTGTAAGGACCCTTCCAGGTAGTCACGGCTCATGTCATCTCCGTGTGGCAACTTTCCCAAGGCGGTGTGAGTTACACCTCAAAACCAAGGGCAGTTACTGTAAGGACCCTTCCGGGTAGTGACGGCTCACGCCATCTCCGGGTGGAAACTGTCCCAAGGCGGTGTGTGTTACACCACAAAACCAAGGACAGTTACTGTAAGGATCTTTCCAGGTAGTGACGGCTCATGCCATCTCCGGGTGGCAACTTCCCCAAGGCGGTGTGTGTTACACCTCAAAACCAAGGACAGTTACTGTAAGGACCCTTCCAGGTAGCGACGGCTCACGCCATCTCCGGGTGGCAACTTCCCCGAGGCGGTGTGTGTTACACCACAAATCCTTGGACAGTTATTGTAAGGACCCTTCCAGGTAGTGACGGCTCACGCCATCTCCGGGTGGCAACTTTCCCAAGGCGGTGTGTGTTACACCACAAACCAAGGACAGTTACTGTAAGGACCCTTCCAGGTAGTGACGGCTTACTCCATCTCCGGGTGGCAACTTTCCCAAGACGGTGTGTGTTACACCACAAAAACACGGACAGTTATTGTAAGGACCCTTCCAGGAAGTCACGGCTCACGCCATCTCCGGGTGGCAACTTCACGCAGTGAAGTAGGCATATCGTTGGATGGCACGTTTCAAAATATATATTGGTTCGTGCAGAGAAAGTATAGCTGTCAACTTTGCGTAAGATTACAAGTGTTTGGTCATTCCTGGTGAGGTGGTGGGCGTGTGGTCGGGTTTGGGGGCGTGGGGCGTGGGGGCGGTGCGTTAGGTTGTTACGGGTGATGTGGTGTGGAGGGGGGTTAGCCATGGTGATGGCGGGTGATGTGGTGTGGAGGGGGGTTAGTCACGGTGATGTGGTGTGGAGGGTGTCAGTCACGGTGATGGCGGGTGATGTGGTGTGGAGGGGGGTTAGTCACGGTGATGTGGTGTGGAGGGTGTTAGTCTCGGTGATGGCGGGTGATGTGGTGTGCAGGGGGGTTAGTCACGGTGATGTGGTGTGGATGGGGGTTAGTCACAGTGATGACGTGTGACACCCGGCTACATAACGGGATCTGGACAGACTGAATGTGACGTCACAGCTCCGGGTGCCACGTGTCAAGTCACATTTATAACGCTGCTTCCCCCTCTGTGGCTTGGTTACTCACAGCTGGAGGTGGCTGTGACGTCACGCGACCAGTGTATGGCCGCACTGCAGCAGATTGAGGTCATGCACAAGCGGGTCCGGGTACATCGGCCCCTCCCCCCTCCCCCACCCCCACACCCCCACCCGTATATGCTGGTGCGGTGTTTCCCATAACGTACAGTGTCGGTGAACTCTCGGGTTTAGCGGATACTCCGCCAAGGCACTGAGCAGTGACGGCTGGTTGCGATGAAGCCCCGAGCAGTAATTGTCGGGTACGCGCAGCTGGACGACCGCAACGTCACCACCCAGGCTGGGTACACACATGTCGCTGGCGATGGAGAGGTGGGGTCCCGGGACTCGGGGTGCCCGCCCCGGGGTGGGGCCGAGTCGTTGCCAAGGAGCCCAGAGGATGGGTCCGAGGCACAACCCTCCATCTTCCTCCAACCAGAAGTGAGGGTGTCTCCTACTTACCCGAGGTACCGCCAGAGGGCGTCCATGGTGCTGGGGGCGCTCCAGGTGACATTGGCTCTGTGTGCCATGATCATCAACCTAGCGGTCATCGTGAGAATAGTGACCGCCAACGAGCATGGATACAGTCATTCCTTTCTCATGGGCTATGGACTATGGTGCTCCATCCTGGTAAGTCTTAATGCTGAGGGCCGTCTGGGGGAGGGTGGTGGGCGGAGGGGTGAGCCAGGCACATGAGAGATGCGAGGAGGGGCCTGGGGAAGGGTATATGGGTATATGGGTGGCGACGTGAGAGAGGCGAGGTGGGGTCTGGGGAAGGGTATATGAGTGGGGACATGAGAGGCGAGGGGGGGGCCTGGGGAAGGATATATGGGTATATGGGTGGGGACGTGAGAGAGGCGAGGTGGGGTCTGGGGAAGGGTATATGGGTATATGGGTGGGGACGTGAGAGAGGCTAGGTTGGGTCTGGGGGAGGGTTTATGAGTGGGGACATGAGAGGCGAGGTGGGGCCTGGGGAAGGATATATGGGTATATGGGTGGCGACGTGAGAGAGGCGAGGTGGGGTCTGGGGAAGGGTATATGGGTATATGGGTGGGGACGTGCGAGAGGCTAGGTTGGGTCTGGGGGAAGGTTTATGAGTGGGGACATGTGAGCGGCGAGGTGGGGTCTGGGGAAGGGTATACGGGTATATGAGTGGGGACATGTGAGAGGCGAGGTGAGGTCTGGGGGAGGGTATATAGGTATATTGGTGGGGACGTAAGAGAGGCGAGGTGGGGTCTGGGGGAGGGTATATGGATGGGGGTCTGAGGCAGGTTATATGGGCATATGGGTGAGAGGCTAGGTTGGGTCTGGGGGAGGGTATATGGATGGGGACATATGACAGGCAAGGTGGGGCCTGGGGGTATATAGGTACATTGGTGGGGACGTGGGAGAAGCGAGGTGGGGTCTGGGGAAGGGTATATGGGTATATGGGTGGGGACGTGAGAGAGACTAGGTTGGGTCTGAGGGAGGGTTTATGAGTGGGGACATGTGAGAGGCTAGGTGGTGTCTGGGGGAGGGTATATGGATGGGGACATGTGAGAGGCAAGGTGGGGCCTGGGCGAAGGTATATAGGTATATTGGTGGGGACGTGGGAGAGGCGAGGTGGGGTCTGGGGAAGGGTATATGGGTATATGGGTGGGGACGTGAGAGAGGCTAGGTTGGGTCTGGGGGAGGGTTTATGAGTGGGGACATGTGAGAGGCGAGGTGGGGTCTGGGGGAGGGTATATGGGTATATGAGTGGGGACATGTGAGAGGCGAGGTTTGGATCCGAGGGAGGGTATACGAGTGGGGACATATGACAGGCAAGGTGGGACCTGGGGGAAGGTATATAGGTATATTGGTGGGGGCGTGGGAGAGGCGAGGTGGGGTCTGGGGGAGGGTATATGGGTATATGGGTTGGGACATGAGAGGCGTATCGGGACGCCCACCTGCCCGGTAAAGGATGCCCACCTTCCCGTTAACGGATGCCCACTTGCCCGTTAACGGATGCCCACCTGCCCGTTAACGGATGCCCATCTGCCCGTTAACGGATGCCCACCCGCCTGTTAACGGATGCCCGCCTGCCCGTTAACGGATGCCCACCTGCCTGTTAACGGATGCCCACCTGCCCGGTAAAGGATGCCCACCTGCCCGGTAAAGGATGCCCAACTGCCCGTTAACGGATGCCCACCTGCCCGTTAACGGATGCCCACCTGCCCGTTAACGGATGCCCATCTGCCTGTTAACGGATGCCCACCCGCCTGTTAACGGATGCCCACCTGCCTGTTAACGGATGCCCACCTGCCCGGTAAAGGATGCCCACCTGCCCGGTAAAGGATGCCCACCTGCCCGTTAACGGATGCCCACCTGCCCGTTAACGGATGCTCGCCTGCCCGTTAACGGATGCCCACCTGCCCGTTAACGGATGTCCGCCTGCCTGTTAAGTGATGCCCGCCTACCTATGAAGGGATGCCCACTTTCCTGTTAACGGCTGCCCCACTGCCCGTTTCCAGAATGCCCTCGCCCGTTAATGGATGTCCATCTGCCCGTTAATAGATGCCCACCTGCCCGTTAATGGATGTCCATCTGCCCGTTAATGGATGCCCACCCGCCCGTTAATGGATGCCCACCTGCCCGTTAACGGATGCCTATCTGCCCGTTAATGGATGCCCACCTGCCTGTTGACGGATTTACTTTTGTACAACTTCACACGATTGTTACTTGCTTGCTGCCGGGGCCGGCCGGGTAGCTCAGTGGGCTAGAGCGCTAGCCATGAGTGATCTGGCCACCTGAGAGCCTAACGACACGTGGATCGGTGGTTTGAGCCCCGCTGTGGCCATGTTTGTGTGGTCGCAGGATAAAGATCCCATGTCCTTCTTCGCAAAGAGTAGGGGGTTACCCCCGAGGACGTGGCTCCGCTCTCCCTCCCTTCTCCCATTGACGCTATATGAAGAAAAGTGGTTAAAGCGTCCTGAATGACTAACCAACCTGCTTCCTGCTTCCAGTACGTAGTCTCTGGGGCCCTGGCGATCGAGGCCGGGAGGCGAGCCAGACGAGGGGTGGTGGTGGGTAGCCTGGTGATGGCCACTGTGTCCGCCGTCATGGCTTGGGTCCACATTGGCTGCGCCCTCGTGCCTGTCATGGTCGTTGATCCATATTACTGGGGCTACCCCTCGGACGCGTACTCCCATCAGATGAAGGTTAGTCCAACAGACGACGAGACAACCCCATATCTACTATATTTGTCTACTATATATGATTTCTTTGTTCGCAGTATGTACGCATTGTGGACAGAGAATTGGTCCGATGTGTTATGCCAGGCGAAATGCGTGGATATATTTGTCCAAAGATCAAATGGGCAATTAACAATATTGTGGATCACTGGTGCTTAGGAAACATTTCCAACTTGTATCTTGCATTATATATGTATATATATATATCACCCATGAGAGCAGGCAGCCTCTAGTGAGGTAACCAAGGACTTGTTTTCAATGGCTCCGGACTGAACCACTGTCCCAGTAACTGTCACAGTGTTTAAAACTGACCCTTGGGCCTCCGGGTGACTTTAGCGGCACCACTCTGAAAAGGCATTAGCTCCATGGCGAGGTTTCCAATTGATATACGTATCCCTTTATCATTACACTTTTCAGGTCGGCCAAGCGCTCAGCATAGTGTTGCTGGTTATTGGGTTCGTCGAGTTCATCGCCACCCTCACGACAGCCGCACTGGGGTGTGCCGTCGCCTGCTGCAGACAGGTGAGAGGGACACCCTTGGTCTAGTGGTTAGCGCACTAGATCGCAGATCGTCGGTTCTCCATGAGCACCTAATCTGCTTCTTTTTTTATGACGAAACTTGTCATATATGAGTTCATTCGGTGTCTGTCTGTGTGTCTGTTTGTTTGTAACGTGGCGCACTATATGTCGGATGCCTTAAGGTATCGATTTCAAACTTCACTAACAGATGCAGAATGGCGATCGCCAGGCTAAGTTCGTAGGTCAAAAGACAAGGTCACGGGAAATTTCTGAAGTTCGCTTAACCATTAAAAGATAGGACGAAAAATATAAATATTGCTATAACGCTCACAGTTTTCATCTAATCGAGCTTAAAGTTATTTCACTTATTGGGACCATGTATACCATCTTTAAATTTTGCAAATTGCCCAAATAGTTTCTAGGTAAAAAAAAACAAAAAATTAACATGGGACCCTACAATAGCATTTTTGCGGGAAAATGACGTCCTCAATTTTTCCATGAACAGGATAATTTAGACAGACGACAGCTTGCCTAAGACATAACATTAGTATTTGGGCACGAATGACTACATTGCTCAAGGTCACGCATCCAAGGTCAAGGTCCCAGCAAGGTCAAGGTTTTGCCGCGTAACCCCGTTAATATTGGGTCTAGGGATCCGCTGCAGTGGACGGGTCAGAGGTGGGACGTGACTTGTGGTGGACGGGTGAGTGGTGGGACGTGACTTGTGGTGGACCGGTGAGTGGTGGGCCATGACTTGTGGTGGACGGGTGAGTGGTGGGACGTGACTTGTGGTGGACGGGTGAATGGTGGGCCATGACTTGTGGTGGACAGGTGAGTGGTGGGACATGACTTGGTATGAGTGGAGTGACCCCCTCCCTTCCCGCCCTGCCCCAATACGTTGTGGTGCCGTCTACCTGACCCCGTTAAATATGCATCAACCCCCTTTCCCGTCTCCACTGCTGATCCCTTTGCTGTTCCTGGTGTCTTTGTCTGATGAATGGCTGTTCCTTGCAGGCGACGACTGTCGTGACGGAGACGAAGGTGGTGTACGTGCCAGACCCTCACAGCGCCGTGACGTCATAGACCTAGCTCTGGCGGATATGACGTCTCTTCTGACGATTGCCCTAAAGTCTCGTGTGTATAATAATTTCTAAAGCTAGACAGATCTGATGTATATTAGATAGGTAATTGAGATAATTACATTCAAAAAGCTTGTGTGGAAATATTTGTTGACAACGTTATTGACATAGAATTCAGTTGATAATTTAAAAAAAAACGTTAAATTTAATGAAGTGATTAATGAAAAACTTAAAATTCAGTGAAGTGTTAAATGATGAACAAAAGTCAATAAAGCGTTAATTGACGAACTCCGAAATTAGGCAAAGTGTTAATTGACGAACTCAGACATTAGGTGACATCAGAAACTGGGTACAGCAATATCTGTTACACTCGTTTTTTCGTGTTTCTCTTCTTGCTTATTGTAACAGCTAAGAAATATGTAGTTAGGTTTTGTATGTGACGCCACACATGTAACCACCCATGTTATTGCTGCCAATACCGCTGGCCAGGTCTTTGTTTTTGTTGGCAGGTGGCATGTAGTTGATCGGGCGAGAATGCACTTATTGTCGTTCAGTTGCTCACACTATTCGTTATGTCTATTCGTTTGTTAAGTTCATTAAGTTCATTACATACAGTGGCGGATCCAGGGGGGAAGGGGGGGGGCGTGGGCAGGGGGCCCAAGTCCACCATTTCGCTGGAATTTTTTTTAAAAAGGCACATGCCCCCTACTTTCGCTGCAAAATAGGCGAAAGGCACATGCCCCCCCCCTTTCTCTGAAGAAATGGGCACAAGGGTCACAGTCAGTATATGTTTTGCTCAACCTCGCCAGCAACCTCCTCTCTTTCCCTGTTCGCAAATTTCTCACTTGTGGATAGCACGTAAATAAATGGTGCCCCCCGTTCGTAAATTTCTCGATCCGCCACTGATTCTATTTCTAATTCTGTTGCCATTATATCGTTTCATGAAACCAATGTGGTATTCCTTTTTTACTGCGAATCCAAGCTGTTGATCAAATCTATTAAACCTTTGTCTCTGATTTTGCATATATTTTTTTTAAATATACAATTTTCCACATATGATATACTATAATGCAGTTTAACTATGTCTCCCGCATGCAGCAAATAAATACGAAATAAAATTGATTTGTTACAGAACTGCATTATCTCATTGCAATGAGAGAACAGACTTTCTATAGTTTCTATGCTGCTGCAGGTCTTACAATTTTGGCCATTTTATATGTATGATTTCTTTTATTATTTATAATAATTCATATCCGTCCCATACTCTGTGACTGTCTGTGTCATCATATTAAAAGCTCTGTTGTTGGAGCCTTAGAAGCTCCCATGTTACTGTATGTGATACCATTATCAGTATACCACTACATGTATATGTGCACGATATCTTTGTTATCCCCTTTCGATATGTCCCCCTACGCCCCAATATACCTACTATACTATAGGCTTTAATATATCCCTCGTTTGTACTTCATTCCTAATCTATGTTGCTCAGCCCATGTGTTATGCCTTTCTGGATACAGGCTTGCTATCCGTCCTCAGGGTCAGTCCTCGATGGCTTGTATCCTGCCGTGAGTCAGGCCCACGGGCTAGCCGACACACGCCTTCAATGTGTCATGGGTCTTAATTTCCACTCGGGATGTTTTTAGTCGTGGATGGAGACACTAATACTGGTGAAATGATACGTAATCGGGGGCCGTGAACACAGCTACATCCTCTTTGTAAGGGAGTCATAGGTCGCCCTCTGTGCGGCATGCTGGCCGCTACTACAATATCCCTAATGTAATTAACTACTTCCTGTTAGTGTTCTTGGAAGCGCGACACGACTTACGTGCAGTAACTATGATAACACCCGCAGCATCACAGCTGTATGCAATAGGTATTTATTGGAACAGGTTTATAACAATGTCAACCACATCCTGTGATCAGGTTAATAACGCTTATTTAATTACTGATAATGCACTTCACTTCATTTCATCTACTTCACTTCACTTCATCTACATGTGGATAGACGGGAAAAATCTGGACATATTCTTCATGTATTTAAACATTCCTTAGCATTTCAACAGCTTAACCATCGAATGGAAACCTGTCACATAGTAGCCAGTCACATGGTAGCCTGTCACATGGTAGCCAGACACATGGCAGCCAGACACATGGCAGCCAGACACATGGTCGCCAGAGACACGGTAGCCAGAGACACGGTAGCCAGTCACATAGTAGCCAATCAGATGGTAGCCAGTCCCATGGTAGCCAGTTACATGGTAGCCAGTTACATGGTAGCCAGTCACATGGTAGCCAGTCCCATGGTAGCCAGTCCCATGGTAGTCAGACCCATGGTAGCCAGTCATATAGTCGCATAGTAATCTTTCACACGGTCACGTGGCTTCATGTTTCGAGGAATGGACTTCCAGAATGTGAAATGAAATGTAAGGCTGCTGTTGTGGGCCAAGTCGTGCGCGTGAAAGCTGTATTAATATTTTGTTGACAGCTATGCAAGGAACCCCGACCCGCCTAGACCCTCGGGTGACGGCACGAGCAGGGTGGTTCCGTCACAACCGTCTGCACGATGCCACCCCCCTCCCCTCCCACACCACACACTGAAGCCGCCTCTCTGCTGTAGCGGTTAACGCACTGTAGCACTCCCCCACTCGCAGAGACATAGGCGGACCTGGCTGCGCCAAATGCTATACGCTCTCGTCGCTCGGTTACAATATTGTTGGCAGATGGATATTGTTTTTTCAGTTGAGGAATGGAATGGAATGTTGGTGTTTTAGGCCACTTTTGTGCACATACCGGCTAAATTGGGCCAAGGAACCTCCCGAGACGATGAAGGATGAAGGAATGAAACATGCCCCAGATTAGGTGCCCGAGCCCGGATTCGAACCCAGGACCTATTGATCTGCGGTCTAGTGCGCTAACCACTACACCAGGGAGGCCCCCTTTTTCAGTTGACTACGACTGGTTGACTCACCAGAGAGCGGCACTTCATTCTGTACTGGGTAACTACGAAATCACTCACTAGGGGGCGGCCCTACTTTTCGTACTGTTTGACTACGCAGTGACACACTAGAGGGCGGCACTTCATTCTGTACTGGGTAACTACGAAATCACTAACTGGAGGGCGATACTACATTTTGTACAGGGTAACTGTGAACTGATTGGAATACGGTTCTGTGAGTTGGATTCATAGCTCCATGCACTGTGCTAGAATCGAGTGCGAGATGGTGAGGGCCAGATGGCGCTGACGGGGGCGAGATATCCCTCACGAGATGGCGCTGACAGGGGCGAGATGGCCCTGACAAGATGGCGCTGATGAGGGCAAGACGGCGCTGACGAGAGCACGATGGCGCCGACGAGGGCGAGATCAATCTCGAGCTCTCGCCCTCGCGTTCTCGCGATCTCGCGCGCGCATTCTCGCGTTCTCGTGTGCTCGTCCCTTTTTTGTGCCAGGCGAGAATGCGAGATTATAGCAGATAATTTAATATTGCAGTAAATGGCTATTGAAATCCGTTATTGCCCTTAACTTTGACTTGCCCTTCTAAATGCGCAATTTGCTATCTACGTGTTAATTACCAAATGGTTCGTGCTCGGTCATAGCGTCGTTAAGATTGGAGAGATGGAGGGGTGGAGGGGGCGGGGGTGGGGGGCAGTCATAAGACCGCCGCTAACAACATTTACTAAGGCTTAGCGGCAAAGACGGCCACATACAACCGATATATGGCGCTATGACAGTCCCTGGCCGTAGACTGCGCTATGACCGTTCCTGGCCGTAGACCGCGCTATGACCGTCCCTGGCCGTAGACTGCGCTATGACCGTCCTGGCCGTAGACTGCGCTATGACCGTCCTGGCCGTAGACTGCGCTATGACCGTCCCTGGCCGTAGACTGCTCTATGACCGTCCCTGGCCGCAGACTGCTCTATGACTGTCCCTGGCATTAGACTGCTCTATGACTGTCCCTGGCATTAGACTGCGCTATGACCGTCCCTGGCCGTAGACTGCGCTATGACCGTCCTGGCCGTAGACTGCTCTATGACCGTCCCTGGCATTAGACTGCGCTATGACCGTCCTGGCCGTAGACTGCGCTATGACCTTCCTGGCCGTAGACTGCGCTATGAACATCCCTGGTCGCTTAGTTGCGCTATGACTGGCGTAGACTGCGTTATGACCGTCCTGGGCGTAGACTGCGATATGACCGTCCCTGATCGCAGACTGCGCTATGACCCTCCTGGCCGTAGACTGCGCTATGACCGTCCTAGCCGTAGACTGCTCTGTGACTGGCGTAGACTGCACTATGACCGTCCTGGTCGTAGACTGCGCTATGACCGTCCAGGTCGTAGACTGCGTAATGACCGTCCATGATCGTAGACTGCGCTATGACCTTCATGGTCGTAGACCGCGCTATGACCGTTCTGGCTCTAGACTGCTCTATGACCGTCCTGGCCGTAGACTGCGCTATGACTGGCGTAGACTACGCTATGACCATCCTCGCCGTAGCCTGCGCTATGACCGTCCTGGTCGTAGGCTGCGCTATGACCGTCCTGACCGCAGACTGCGCTATGACCGTCCCTGGTCGTGGACTGCGCTATGACCGTCCTGGCCGTAGACTGCGCTATGGCCGTCCTGGTCGTAGACTGCGCTATGACCGTCCTGGCCGTAGACTGCGCTATGACCGTCCTAGCCGTCGACTGCTCTATGACTGGCGTAGACTGCGCTATGACCGTCCTGGCCGTAGACTGCGCTATGACCGTGCTGGTCGTAGACTGCCATATGACCGTCCTGGTCGTAGACTGCGCTATGGCCGTCGTGGTCGTAGACTGCGCTATGACCGTCCCTGGTCGTAGACTGCGCTACGACCGTCCCTGGTCGTAGACTGCGCTATGACCGTCCTGGTGGTGGACTGCGCTATGACCGTCCCTGGTCGTAGACTGCGCTATGACCGTCCTGGTCGTAGACTGCGCTATGACCGTCCTGGCCGTAGACTGCGCTATGACCGTCCTGGCCGTCGACTGCTCTATGACTGGCGTAGACTGGGCTATCACCGTCCTGGCCGTAGACTGCGCTATGACCGTCCTGGCCGTAGACTGCGCTATGACCGTCCTGGACATAGACTGCGCTATGACCATCCCTGGGCGTAGACTGCGCTATGACCGTCCGGGTCATAGACTGCGCTATGGCCGTCCCTGGTCGTAGACTGCGCTATGACCGTCCTGGCCGTAGACTGCGCTATGACCGTCACTGGTCGTAGACTGCGTTATGAGCGTTCCTGGCCGTAGACTGCGCTATGGCTGTCCCTGGTCGTAGACTGCGCCATGACCGTCCTGGCCGTAGACTGCGCCATGACCGTCCCTGGTCGTAGACAGCGCTATGGCCGTCCCTGGTCGTAGACTGCGCTATGACAGCACATCAGGCATATTGTCTCCAAATGCAGGACAACAAACACTGTTCAAATGGTTTTCTTTATTACAACTATCGTGAACATATACACATCACCCAAAACTTGATACAGGAACGTACGATGATAAAAAAATAGATGTAAAATAAATCGCTAATTTGTAGTAGGCTATACATAAAGAGAGGCTCTGGTTGGAAAAATATTATATCATGGATATTTTCAAATACATTTTTTTCTGATTGCAACCCAATAGTAGTATTCCCAGGTTCATTTTTATTGTCCTGCATTTGGAGATAATATGCCTGATGTTCTGTGCTACATTACATAAAGACAACATATGATCTTCTTCAGAATAAACACACTGTGCACAGCCAAATATTAGGCCAGCATTGCAGGGTAAACTATTGTTACAATGTCATTAACACGACCATGTTAACATGGAGGCTGGCTGGACCACACGCAGGCCGTTAACTTAATGTGTTTGCCTAAATACAAAATACCAGAACGTTGGTTCAAGGGACAGTAAACCTTCATGCACCAGTAGTGCTATCAAACCATTTCGTTTTATCTTATTGTATCCGTTGGTTTAATAAAACTACAAAACGTTCAAATGGTTGATGACGTTTTCCGGAGTTAATAAATGATTTGCACAAAAACACATTTTAGAAAGTGCTAAATTACTACTTGCCAATGTTTCCAGGATGTCTACTTAAAACATCGTACAAACTTTAACAAACCGAACACATCGACATAAGACGAAAAGATATGATTTATTCCGACATAAGACGAACATCTACGTTGATATTCACTGAATTTTGATGAAATTAAATATAGTCAAGTGACGAATTTATTTAAGTATTCAGATGAATTTGAAAAGCGGCACACAGAATGTTTGAATTACGTGTTGAATTAATACGATCTGGAATAGTATTTTACGCAGAGAGTTTTCGTTAACAAATATGTCTCGTAAGCACAGCGCACCAGTATATTGGGATTGATGTCTTCTGTCCCTTGGACCCAGGAACTGGGTTCATCTCGTTGTGAGATAAATGAATGGTTTTCATGTTATGATGGATTTCAAGCTCTCGAGATACATAAACTCTCGCCAGGTCTTGAAGTGTTCACATTCTATTCCACTGGTTGTTTGGCTTAAATCTCATGGCTTTAACACCAGATATCATGGGGCGTAGCCGTTTGCATTGTCGTTTGAAGTACCAGTTACCATAAGCCCACCTCGTCCAGTTTTATGAGTTGTTGTATATAATAGATATCATTCCGTAAGTCGTTATCGATTACAGGGCAACAGTTGGCACATACTCATGATCACAATCCTCAGTCCAGGCCCCGTTATATACAGAACCTGGGCACATAGCCAGATTGATGATATTAGCAATACATTTATCTACAAATAATGGACAGAAAATGTCCATGCTAAGATAAATATGGTCAATTACGTACCTTAATCCGGAATCACAGGCGGTAGCAAACGTTTCCAATTCGCATATTGAATTATGTATGACACCAACAATATTAAAAGTTATTATCCTGTGAAGTAACTTTATATTAAGGACCCGTTACTTCCACTCACTTCTAAAATGTGACGCAATCCAGTATCTAGACAAAGTGATGTCATGACTATTAGGTGGGTGCATACCTTCTCGGTTACACTCTACAGAAACAGCAATGACATGACTAGCCCGTTACATTGCATAGAAACCTGTTCCCATTAGCAATGACATGACTTGCCCGTTACATTGCATAGAAATCTGTTCCCATTAGCAATGACATGACTAGCCCGTTGCACTCCACAAACCTGTTCCCATTAGCAATGACATGACTTGCCCGTCACACTGCATAGAAACCTGCTCCCTTTAACAATGACCTGACCAGCCCGTTACACGTTACACAAACCTGTTCCCATCAGCAATGACCTGATTGCCCATTGCACTCCACAGAAACGTATTCCCATTAACAAAGACCTGACTAGCCCGTTACACTCCATAGAAACCTGTTCCCCTTTAACAATGACCTGACTAGCCTGTCATACTTCATAGAGACACGTTCCCATTAACAAAGACCTGACTAGCCCGTTACACTCCACAGAAACCTGTTACCATTAGCAATGACATGACTGGCCCGTTACACTCCATGGCAACCGGTTCCCATTAGCAATGACATAACTTGCGTGTTACACTCCACAAAAAACTGTTCCCATTACCAATGACCTGACTAGCCCCGTACACTTTATAGAATTATTTAGGGCGTTATAACTCAGGAATGGAAGAAAGTAAGCGCAGAAGAATAATATAAGCTAAAGTTTTTTCGGGGTTAGAGGCATCGACAGACGTACGCACGTACGCACGTGCGTACACATTGGGTTGTGCCGGTACGTGCAATCCTGTTGTTCGGGAGTAATTGTTTTTCATTTCATGTGTAGCATGTGCGTACACTTGCTAAAGTCACTGGCTACGCCCCTGAGCGTGGCACCAACTGTGGTCTGCATGGCCTCACCTGTATCAATGGGACACGTAATTAGGAAGACAGAAACGCGCGCAGATATTGAACAGAAAACAGCATTTGGTTATAACTAAACAACGTATATTGAATCGCATGTTAATGACTGAACACGTTAAAAAGCACGATTAGCACACATTGCCTTATATCCTTAATGCATCGATGACATGATCAAGTCCAGCATCACCGAGCGCATCGTCGTCAGTGGCTCACGACAAACAGTCTGTTGTTGTTGTAGTCTGTGATGTAGAGGAGATGGTGGTGGGGAGACCATGATATATACCAAGGGGTCACTTCCCCCAGCTCCACCCTGGTGACCGCCTCCCCCTCCAGCCTCACCCTGGTGACCGGCTCCCCTTCCTAGCTCACGGCGTGCAGAGAGTGACCCCGCCTATCACACACCACAAAGTGATCCCCGTTGCGGGTGATGTCCCAGGTGTGAGAGAGCGCTCGCATTGAGTGTTCTGGCCACCTGAGAGCCTAACGGCACGTGGATTGGTGGTTCGACCCCCGCTGTGGCCATATCTGTTTGGTCGCAGGATAAAGATCCCATGTATTTTTTTGCAAAGTGTAGGGGCGTCCCCCGGGGACATGGCTCCACTCTCCGTTCCCGTCTCCCACGGACGCGATATGACCAAAATGGTATGGTTAAAGCGTCCTGAATGACCAACCAACCACAAAGTGATCCCCGTTGCGGGTGATGTCACGGGGATCCGAGAATCCTTGGGGGTCCAGGACGCGGCCCGGAGCGCCGTCCCCGGTGTACAGCACCAGGAGCGAGGTGTACGCCACCAGGATCGTGTCCTGGAGGACGGACATATACCTCGGCCGCCACCTCTCGGTAGCCACCCGCCGCCCCCAGCCACATCCACAACAGGGACACCGTCCAAACAACAGATATAGAGGGTCCCGCTGGGCTCCCCGTAGGCTTCGATACTATATGGAAAGACGCTATGTGCCAGTGTCTGGATCAATGTTATGGGAACTTATCGGTGCTGGGAAACTGGCCAAATCTCGAGTTAATGGCGAATGTAATAGAAAAAGCCGTTTACATTTGCGCAATACTTCATTTTGACCAGAGACATCCCATCCGCCTCCTCTGGCCAAAGATTCATGCTTAACGACACCAAACGTGCAAGTCCCACCAACGATGTCATCGACGTCGCATTCCAAAGCTAGCGGAAGAAATCCATTCGTCACGATTTTACTTCTGATTAGCTGGCAGTTGTTTTCATATGTGAAAGGGTATAATATAGGTCATCCAAGACCAAATAGCATTAGTTGGTAAAATATGATCCTTGCATTTAGAAATAAACAAGTGAAAAACTCACCTGTGATATCCGTAATAATGAGTGTTTTGGAACGTTTTATATATATAATGAAAGCTGCTTGACATTCATTGAAGACTGATTCTCACTTTGAATCAGCCACCCGCTAATGTCCTAGGTTCGAATACGGACCCAGGCACCTAATCTGGGGCGTGTATTTTATTCATTCATCCTTCATCGGGCAGTTTTACCCTTGTGTGTACAAAACCGGCGTAAACACCAATTCATTTTGTTTCCCACATATATCGTGTAATTATTGCAGCGTAAAATGTATTTGGTGTTTTCCATGAGTAGAATATGACATGATCTGAAAAGGAGAAAGGTTCCCGAATCGGCGATTTGATGACACGTGACGACGCAGTGATAACGCCAACCTGACGCATCGATGACACGCTGACTACACCATACTTAATGACGCCACAATGACGCTATAATGACACCATCATGCTCTATAATGACGCCATCATGTCGCTATGATGACGCCATCATGACGCCTTGATGATGTCATAATGAGGACTTATTTACGCCATAACGACGCTTTGACTGATGTCAAGGACCGCGCTACGATTGTTGTAAATGACCGCGCTATGATTGCTGTTAATGAGCGCGCTATGATTGTTGGGAACACCGCGTTATGATTGTAAACGCTATATCTATGATTGCTGTAACCGATAGTGCTATGGGCTCAGTCGACAGGGCGAGCGTTCTTCAGTAACTTGATTATATATGTCCCAAAAATTATTGCGGCATTGATGTATGGAAGAATGTGTGCTTTTTATTTTGTTAATATATATATATACAGTTTTACAGATGGGGTCTTATTTACGGGCGAACAAAAAACTGATTGATAGTCCTTGTTCGCTGAATCGACTTTTTGGTAAAGGGATAGCTTCAAACTTATTATCTTCTCGCTCGACATAAAAAATTACGTTGAAAGATAACATCATCGGGTTAGGTCGGTAAGCGTTTGTCGCCATGACTACGTAATCAAATAATCTCAGTTAGTCGCTTGCATGGTGGTGAACGCCACTGAAGGTCACCGACAGCTGATTTGTAGGAGTTTCTTTGCTTCATCTCTTTATATTGAGTGGCCGAGCGTGAACGGATTGTGTGAATGGAACATATATGAATGTTACTTGAAGCTGACAGCGTAGATTTGTGTTTGCAAAAGAGGTCGACACAATATTGAGAATTAAAAAAGTTTTTACCGGTTAGTTAGGACGCATCAAGCGGAATCAATAAGATAATTACAATATGTCGAAGTGTTTTCCTTCACTGAACTGCCACGGCTACCACACTACATAGATATAGCATCGGCCAAAGATACTTCTATCTATCATTTAATTCTTAGACTTAAGACGCCTCCCTGTGACAACCTCCCGGGACAACAATTAAAGATGATCTCGCATGTATCAATGGGATATATACCTAATTAAGAAGACAGAAACGCGCGCAGATAGTAAACAGAAAACAGCATTTGGTTACAATTAAACAAGATTTATTGTATGGCATGTTAATGACTGAACACATTAAAAGTCACGATTGACACACATTGCATTGTATCCTTAATGCCTCGATGACATGATAAAGTCCAGCATCACTGCCAACAAGTAAAGTGATGCGATATGTTATATAATCAGCATAACCACGATATAAGGACACTGGCGTACTACACTATTAACATAAACAGACCGTGAACTTCAATCGTCATAACATTATTAGCCAGAGCTTTCAGTGCGGCAGACCAATTTGTGTGGTCGTTATCATGAGGAGCTAAAACTCTATCCAAAAGCAAGGGACCGTTATGACCAGCATCTTGGTGGGTGTTGATACAATTCATTCATTAATCCAAGCTTCCAGTGAGGATCTGTGGGCAATGCGTCCAGCTGAAACGACGAGAAAAACACAATTAATATGTTGTCATTACAGTCTATAGCATAAACCCCCACTGCACATTGACATAGTGATTATCCGGAAACCAAATCAACCAGTAAAATAAATTAGTTCAGCAAACCTGCATCGTCATATTGTATTTCTAAGCAAAGCGTCAAATATGCTCGTAGGGTTAAATTAAATTTACATTTGTCACAAGGTCAAATGTATTATACATTAGATTATATAATATATATATATATTGGTCTAATTGGGGCGGTTGGTAGTGGCGGCGGGGGTTAGGAAAGAGAAAATTTCTGCAACAAGTACGTTGAATTTCTATTCGTCACATCTTTTTCTTCTTCAAAGATTATTACTGGTCAGAAAATACGCCTACTGAATGATTTAAATTCGATTTTTATTTTTCATTGTATTTGGATCAAATACAAATACAAAAGACAGTCTTATCTATTCAAGTGGTATATACGTTGCATCCATTGAAACGGATTGAGCACAGGTTATTTATTTTGGCAGATATGATTTGTCTATTTAAGGGAGAGGAACACCAGGACTTCCTGTAAGGGTGTGAGGCAAGAGCGGGGAGGGAGTATACATCAATAACTTCTTCGGGTCTGTGTCAGCTTATTCCCCTCACCATCACAGTATCATTTGGTACATCTTATGGGCTAATCTACAATATTGCTAATGTTCGTTAATACAGTCCTTATAATATGAATAATCAAAGTCCCATGGCATACAGGAAGATGGCCGGGTTGGGGGTGGGGTGGGAAGGAGCAACAGAACAGCAACGGGGAAGAAACAGAGCGGCAAACGTGTAGGGAATAACGCAGGAACATGGCATAGTAAACAGAAAAGAAAACATGAATAGGAACAGAGCGTGGAAGAGTAACAAGTGAGCGATGTGACGAACACAGCTCTACGGACCGGACCCGAATATGTGTTCAATAAATTCGGCTAATATTTAAATGTGAATGTGAATGTGAATATTGATTTGATTTGCATGTCGCGGACTAACTATCTATTATTACTAGTTTTATCAAGTATTACATTAACCTCACATGCTAACAATAAAGCTATTTCAAGCTCGATGCTTAAAACCTTATTTAGACTGCTATTATAACTACAAGTCAGGCACTACACAACACGTTACATGTCACTGGCGCAGACAAAATAACTCCTCCTCATTATATTCAATGTTAGACCATGCACGACCATGTGTTTTAAAGCTATTAACAGCCCTTTGAGTCCTTGGAATCAACTTGATTTCATATAAGTTTCAATCACTGAAAACTGGAAGGTATTTGTAGAGGGAGAGGGGGATGGGGGTAGGTGGGGGCGTTAATGGGTGGAGCAGGCGGCCGCAGCTCACAATTACAGACATCGAGCCACAAACAATTCAACTAACGTCAGTTGAGGTCAGCTTAACCGGCTGACCCCCCCCCCCCCCAAGGTAGGTTAATGTAAGGTAAGGTAGGTTAGGGAGGGCCTAGTGTGGCTGAGGTGGGTGGGGGGAGGGGGTGGGAGTGGCACCCTGTCCCTCCCTCACAGAGACGTTTACAGTGACACCTCTCTAAACGTAAACAACATGTCAAATATCACTTAAACTGTGACAGCACCACCCCCACCCACCCTTCACCCCCCCCCCCCTCACCAGGGAGAAGGTGGGTAGGGGAGAGGGTGTGGGGTATGTTTACTTATCAACAATCATCTTAACAAGGTGTGAGTGACGTGATGACGTCACTGTTACTTACGCGGACGGCGCGTTGTTGTCGTCAGCGGCTCATGACAAACAGTTTGTGGCTGAGGTCCGTGACGTAGAGGTGGTGGTGGTGGGGGGGCCATGATATAAACATGGGCCACACCTTCCTCAGCCCCACCATGGTGACCGCCTCCCCCTCCAGCCACACCGTGGTGACCGCCTTCCCCTCCCGGCTCACCACGAGGAGAGAGCCACCCAGCCAGTCAGAGACCACAAAGTGTTCCCCGTTGTGAGTGACGTCATCGTAATACCTGGGTCCTGGGAGGTGGTTGAGGACGCGGCCCGGAGCGCCGTCCCCGGTGTACAGCACCAGGCGGGAGGGGCCGTACTCCACCAGGATGGTGTCCTGGAGGACGGACACAGACAGCGGCCGCTCCTCCTTCTCCACCTCTGGCGGCTTGTTGAGGGTGGCCACCACCCCGCCCCCCGCCACATCCACCACCTGGACCCCGTCCTGGCAGCAGACATAGAGAGTCCTGGTTGACTCCCTGTAGGCCAGTCCCTGTGGATCTGTCAGGCGTCCCGTGGCCGGCAGTGTGCGCGTCAGGACGACCTCTCCACCCACCAACCGGACTCCCTGGAGCTGGCCATTGTACTGGGAGATCCAGGTCTCCGTGTCTGTCGCGGCGATACTGTCTGGATACTGGACGGAGGACTCCGCCACGTAGCGGTGGGCTGTGTGGCCGCCTTCTGTGGTCCGCCGGAAGACCACCACCCTGTTGTTGTCCCTCTCCGCCACCCACACCAAGTCCCCGTGGGCGGCCACACCCCAGGGGTTCTGCAGCCGCCCGGGTCCGGCCTCCTCCCCCACCACCTCCGTCACCCGCAGACCGCCATACGCCGCCGCATCCTACAACGACAAACATCTCAGTGACAACCAAACATATAACTGACGTGGGGGGGGGGGGGGGTGGCGGGGGTGTATGTCAGGCGTCAAGGTCAAGGCCGCACGTGCCGCCTTTGGTGTTGTACATTTCCACCGATGTCTGAAGAGTTTCCTGGCGACTTGGAGACTGAAATAAACAACGACTCACGGCGGACTGCAGTCTGTGAAGACAAAGGATGTTTATCTTATAGCTTAAACTCAATGGCTGTCGTCTGCAAATAATGTAAACAAAAACTATTAATATGTCGTCCATGTTATATATGATACCTCAGTGCGACTGGCTGGCTGGGTGTATCAGGGGAGGTGGAGGGGGGAGTGGGGTACACTTGCACCGGTCATAGATGGCAGACTGCACGGCAGAATATCGGCCTCGTGGCAAACTGGGAAGGGGACTGAGCGGAAACAGAAAGTTGGAAACAGGGAGAGAACAGAGGGAGGGAAACAAGAACGGTAATAGTGCGGGCAATACGGAGGGAACAGTGAGGGGAACAGTACGGGAGACAGGGAGGAGTAAAGAGTGAGAAACAGGGTGGGGGTGCAGAGAGGGAACAATGCGGGAAACAGAGGAGGCAGGGGCGGGGGTGTTGCGGGTAACAGACAAGAGGCAGGGGGGGGGACAGTGCGGGGAACAGAGGAGGCAGGGGGGGGGGCAGTGCGGGGAACAGAGGAGGCAGGGGGGAGGGCAGTGCGGGTAACAGAGAGGAGGTGGGGCGGGTCAGTGCGAGGAACAGAGAGGAGGCAGGTGGGGGGGGGACAGTGCTGGAAACAGAGAGGAGGCAGGGGGCGGGGGACAGTGCGGGGAACAGAGATGACGCAGGGAGGACAGTGTGGGGAACAGAGAAGATGCAGGGATAGGGGGCAGTGCAGGGAACAGAGAGGAGGCAGGGGGGAGGGCAGTGCGGGTAACAGAGAGGAGGCAAAGGGGGGGGGGGGTCAGTGCGGGAAACAGAGAGGAGGCAAGGGGAAGGACAGTGCGGGTAACAGAGAGGAGGTGGGGCGGGACAGTGCGAGGGACAGAGAGGAGGCAGGTGGGGGGGGGGTGGCAGTGCTAGAAACAGAGAGTAGGCAGGGGCGGGGGACAGTGCGGGGAACAGAGAGGAGGCAGAGGGAAGGACAGTGCGGGTAACAGAGAGGAGGTGGGCGGGTCAGTGCGAGGAACAGAAAGGAGGCAGGTGGGGGGGGGGCAGTGCTGGGAACAGAGAGGAGGCAGGGGCGGAGGACAGTGCGGGGAACAGAGAGGAGGCAGGGGGGGACAGTGTGGGGAACAGAGAGGAGGCAGGGGAGACTGCGGGGAACGGAGAGGAGGCAGGCGAGCGACAGTGCCGGGAACAGAGTGGAGGCATGGGGGGACAGTGCGGGGAACAGAGATAAGGCAGGGGGGGGGGGGAGGGTGGGCAGTTCGGGGAACAGAGAGGAGGCGGATCGAATGGGCGGGGCAGTGTGGGGAACAGAGAAGAGGCAGGGGGAGGAGTGTGGGTAACAGAGAGGAGGCGGGGGGAGCAGTGTGTGTGTCAGAGAGAACGTAGGGGGACAGTGCGGGGAACAGAGAGGAGGTAGGGGGCAGTGCGGGGAACAGAGCGGTGTCAGGCGGGCAGTGCGGGGTACAGAGCGGTGTCAGGAGGGGGGGGGCAGTGCGGAGAACAGAGAGGAGGTAGGGGGTGGCAGTGCGGGGAACAGAGAGAAAGCAGGGGGGAAGTGCGGGGAACAGAACGGTGTCAGGGGGGGGGGGGGCAGTAGGGGGAACAGAGAGGAGGCAATAGATGGGACAGTGGGGGGAACAGAGAAGAGGCAGGGGGCGGGCAGTGCAGGGAACAGAGAGGGGGCAGGGGGGGGGGCAGTGCGGGGAACAGAGAGGAGGCAGGCGTGGACAGTGCGGGAACAGAGAATGCAAGGGGGTGGACAGTGCGGGGAAAAGAGAGGAGGCAGGGGGGCATTGCGGGGAACAGAAAGGAGGCAAAGTGGGGGGGGGGGGGGCAGTGCGGGGAACAGAGATGTAGAACGAGATGTAGAACGAACATAAGATTTACGTTTACGTTACGTTACAGTGGATGGTATTGTGTCAAAGAAACGAACGACGGACAGAGTGGGCGGATTGTGTGATGTATAACACACATGAGATTGGCAAACATGACGGGTCAGAATGGAATGTGTATGTAACGCTAACATAAGAAGGGCAGTGGGGGGGTGGGGGGTGATGTATACAGGACTAACATGAGTAGGACAACACAAAGTTGTCCAGGGGCTGTTTTGAGACATAACTAAGATGGTCCTATCTCTCAGATTAATGAAGCTTACCATTGACAATTCCCTGTATATCGTTTACAATGATGATGGAGCCATATTAATAATGTAATATATCATATATAGTGAAAAGTATGCATGCTGCGCATTCTTACAATATCCATACAACACATATATACATAAGCCATGATTTGATAAAATCCCCGCTACGTACCACGCCATACTAGGACGCTTTCCTCTCACGCCGACATCACAATCTAAACAGCAGACGACGTCTGCCGAGCCGCGACTGACAGTTGTCAATTCAATATTCATATAAGGAACCCTTTGAACACAGTGAGACATACGCTGGTTCCCCGTGACGTATCCAGCGGGTCTACATGTATATATTTAGCATATTCACGGTTTACACCCTAGCCAGCCTGCCATATATCTGCATCTCTTAGAATACCAGGCATCTGGGTGGGGAAGAGGCAGGGAGAGAGAGAAGGGCAGAGGGTGGGGGAGGGGGCGTGGGAGGGAGCTTGCAGTATGGGCGGACGTAGAGTGTGGGCGGACGTACAGTGTGGTCAGACGTACAGTGTGGTCGGACGTACAGTGTGGGCGGACGTACAGTGTGGTCGGACGTACAGTGTGGTCGGACGTACAGTGTGGCCGGACGTACAGTGTGGGCGGACGTACAGTGTGGGTTGACGTACAGTTTGGGAGGAGGTACAGTGTAGGCGGACTACAGTGTGGGCGGACGGACAGTGTGGGTTGACGTACAGTGTGGGCGGATGTAAAATGTGGGCGGACGTACAGTGTGAGTTGACACCCACAGTTGGCGGACGTACAGTGTGGGCGGAGGTACAGTGTGGGCGGACGTACAGTGTGGGCGGACGTACAGTGTGGGCGGACGTACGCTATGGGCGGACGTACAGTGTGGGCGGATACGCAGTGTGGGCGGACGTACCGTACGTGCAGTGAGGAGGGACATACATTGTGGGTAGACGTCTTGCGTTGAGGGACATACAGTGTGACGGGGGGAGCGAGTCTGGTATGTGGGCCGACTTATTGCGTGGTTGTGACCAGACTAGCGGTCTGAAAGTAACTGTCTAATGTCGGTGTACCTACTGTTTTTCCGTGTTGCGCAACGTTTGCTGCTTTACAGTTACGTCATAAGAGTTATTCCAGGCACAGGATCTCGCCATTCGTTAAGGTCCGAAAATAACGCCATTATTTACGACGTTATATCCAATGAAGAGATATTTATCATAAAGCGCTTCCAGAATGACGCCATCCTGGTTACGCCATAACAACCAGTGGCGTAAATAACGTCATTTTTGAAACGTATTAAGTGTCAGATCATTCTAGGTGCATTAAATAGGTGCTATACACATCTTTCTTAATGCCTCTCCATATATAAACATGCCATAGTGCTAATAAGCCATGGTTACCCAAGGTTGGTCCGCAGCTTTCGGAAGTTGTTTGACTTTTGCCCGCACGTCCATGGTTCGAGGGTTGTCCGCCGCTTTGAGCGTCCTCTCCGCGTCAATCGGAGGCTCTCGGGGGTTTTCTGGCACGTCTCTGGCTCGAGCACCGCTGTCACCTGACGGGTGAAAATAAGTGTTATTAACGTTATGATCAAACATGAGTTTCCAGCCTAATATTGCCTGCTCCTGTAAGCCATATCTTTAACCGCAGTTATTCCGCAATTCTAGCGTTTTGTTAAGGATGTTGATAGGGAACACGGCTTATAGTGTGTTCGATGTGTTACCGACCCCTGAGGCAGCCCAGGGGATGAGTAAAGGACAATGGAGCGGCCCACACGACTGCGGTTTATATTGGTGTCGCTGTACTACAGGGCACTATGCAACATTTTATGACATGACGTGGGTCGCTTCTTGCTCACCATGTTCACCGGCGGCTGGCGACAGAGAACGTCCGATGTTCATTCTGCTAAACGTCAGGCTGTGAACAACAACAACAACAACGTGAAATAAATGTTACAAATATGACCCCCCCCCCCCTCTCACGGGTGCTTAATACATTGCTGGGTTTGGAACGGTTCCGCGGACCCTCAAACTACATCGCAGTGCCATAACGCCACAACATCCACGACTTGTCTAGTAAAGTTATGGTGAAATTAAAGTGGTTGATTCAATGGGATCCGGTTTATTTAGCTTAAATTTCTTAGATCATCATATTTATAGCATGCATCTGTCTATAGTAATGTGTCATGTCGAAACACTCTTCGAAACACATTTTACAATGGCATATTAGGATTAATTTGAATTAACTTTATAACACTATCGTATCTAAACACATGAAAATGCATAGCATATACATGACAGACAAATTAAATGCACACGCATATCATACATATGAAGGATAAGACGTAATTTTTTTCAGCTCACTTAAAGTTAGTACTTCAACAAAAAAACCTTTTAAAAAACACTCCTCCAAGCTTGAATAGTTCAGGTGGCATCGCCCGTTCGCCTGTTTACACTTTGTTGACAAAATAATTTTATCAAAGCTTTCGACATAACAAACGGTCAAATATTCTAACATTATTATCAGAAATAACCTACCCGTAACAGTTGCACCCCCATCTACCCTGCCACGGACAACTACCCCGAGACGGACCACTCCGCCCTACTCTGACGGGGACCACTCCGACCTACACCGACCCGGACCACTCCGGCCAACCCCGACCCAGACCACCCCGACCCAGACCATCCCGACCTACCCCTACCCGGACCGTTCCTATCTACCCCGACCCGCACCACTCCGACCTACCCAGACACGGACCACTTCGACCTACTTCGACCCTGACCACTCCGACCTACCGCGACTCGGACCTCTCCGACCTACATGGACGCGGACCACTCCGACCTACCCCGACCCGCACCACTCCGACCTACCCCGACCCGGACCACTGCGACCTACACCGACCCGGACCACTGCGACCTACCCCGACCCGCACCACTCCGACCTACGATGACCCGAACCACTCCGACCTACGCTGACCCGGACCACTCCGACCCACGCTGACCCGGAATACCCCGACCTACCACGCGCCAGACCACTCCGAAATACCCCGACCCGGACCTCCGCGACTTACCCCGACCCGAACTACCGCGCCCTACCCCGACCCGGACCACTCCGACCTACCCCGACCTGGACCACTGCAACCTACACCGACCCGGACCACTCTGACCTACCCTGACCCGGACCACAGACCTACCCGGACCCGGACCACTCCGACCTGCCCCGACCCAGACCACAGACCTACCCCGACCCGGACCACTCCGACCTACCCAGACCCGGACCACTCCGGCCTACCCGAAACCGGACCACTCCGACCTACACCGACCTGGACCACTCCGACCTACATCGACCCGGACCACGCCGACTCACTCCGACCTGGACCACTCCGACCTACACCGACGCGGACCACCCCGACCCGGACCACCCCGACCTTCCCGACCCGGACCACTCCGACCTACCAAGACCCAGACCACTCCGACCTACCAAAACCCGTACCACCCTGACCTACCCCGACCCGGTCCACCGATCGGGAACACGGTGTATCTCATTTGCACAAGGATATAATTCATTTGATAATTTAAAGTTGCATATCGAGCTCTTGCCCGCCAAGACTAAAGAGGTCAAAATCCAAGTAAAAATCAGTCCTTGAATCATTCAAGATTTCTTTTGTCTATATTCCACGCAAGCCAGACTGTCTGACTGTCTCATAGCCTTGACCGTGGATATCAATTTACAACAAGTTTTCATTTTAGTGGTAAGCGTCATCAGTTTGTGTGCTTCGCGATGCTTTGTTATAAGTAGCAGTGCCGAGACAGAGTTATGTGGTGTCCCGGGATAGACACTTTTGCCACATCACAGCCGAAACGGCGATGTTTATCAGGTTTCTGAATTTATAGAATGAAACAATCGAGTTGTCTGTAAATATTAGTATAAATTTTGCTTGGGCTTAGTTTTGGCTCGATATGCAACTTTAATAGGAAACGCCCTGGTATCGCGATATTTCGTCTTTCTTTTCACCCGCTCTTACAAATGTAAACATAGCGCGGCCATGTTCGTGACGTCTATTTTGTGACGCATGCATGTATTTGCACATATTTTTGTAAACTGTATCTATGTACCATGGGCGTTGTGCCTAAAGTACTCCAATAAACTATTATTATTTAATAGGAAATTGGTTGTCCTTACTTGTTTAGAAACTCCACCAGTTCGTCGACCCCTGGCCTTTTGGACGGGTCATAGCGGCAACACCACTGGTGGGCTTCACCGAGACCTGTGTGCTTGGGCAGATGATTGTACTTGTCCGAACCTCTGGGCAATTTATTGGCCGTCATTGCCGTCATCAAGACATTGTCAAGATTAGTCTGGACTTCAAGTTCTCGTTGCCAGGGAAACGCCAAATCAGGAGAAAGCAGGCAGAATACGATCATGCCGTAGCACCAAATGTCGACTCTTTTTAAAGCCGGTGTATCTGCCGACGCCAGGGTTTGCAGTAATTGTTCTGGGGCGAAGAATAACTTTGTCCCGCGCTGTACACGCTCTGTCTCAGTGTGCACAGCGGAGGCGGTTTGTATGTGGTTCGCTCTAGCCTCGCCAAAATCTGCGAGCTTGAAGGTAAATATGTCCCCGGAATTCTTCACCAAAACGTTAGCCGGCTTGAGGTCTCTATGGCATATATTGTTGTGATGAAGAAACGCTAATCCCATCGCAACGTCAACCGCAGCTTTATGGAGCACTCTTCGCTTCACCCCAACTTCTTCAACCAGATCCGCTTCAGCCTGAATGCTCAACAGCTCCGCCAGAGTGCTGCCTTCTCTAGAACCCTCCGTCTCGGGAATATTCATTTCGTCCAGATTGAATTCAATGTATTCCAAAATAGGACTGAAAGGCTCAAGGCACACTCCCCGAAGACGGACAATATTGGGGTGGGTTACCGTGCTGAGGAGCTTGATTTCTTTGCCAAATAGTTGGACTTTAGCGACATCCCATTTGGAGGCCAACATCCGCTTGATCACGACTCTTGAATTATCTGAATATAACATACACCGGAACAAATTGACATTACATTTGGGGCAGAGCTCTGGTAACGAAATGTGGATACGTGGGGAATGTCACGCCATAGCGGCTAGTGGTGTTGCAATAATTACAACGCCGTAGGGCCATCTATAGAAATTGACTCTTATTCTCAACGATAACACTAACCTTCCTTCAAAGTGCCCATGAGGACTCTTCCATAACCTCCTCTGGCTATCTCCCGACCTTCCTTCACATCAGCCCGCTTCAGTATTTTAGCGCCAGAACTCCTGACCGCGTCTCTCAAGGCCTCTATCTGGTGCATCTGAAGGAACAACTCAGTGACATGGAGACAAATCAGGAAATAACGCATCAGGACATAACATACCGTCACACAACATATCACGACATAACATATTAGGACATAACATATCAGGACATCACATATCAGGATATATCATAAAGGGATCGATACACCCATGCTAAGTAATGGAGACACTTGGTCCAGGCCACATTTCCTCTGTGACAATCTGCCCCACACGCCCCTTCACCAATAGGGATCGATACACCCATGCTAAGTAATGGAGACACTAGGTCCTGGCCACATTCCCTCTGTGACAATCTGCCCCACACCCCCCTTCACCAATAGGGATCGATACACCCATGCTAAGTAATGGAGACACTTGGTCCTGGCCCCATTCCCTCTGTGACAATCTGCCCCACACGCCCCTTCACCAATAGCGATCGACACACCCATGCTAAGTAATGGAGACACTTGGTCCTGGCCACATTCCCTCTGTGACAATCTGCCCCACACCCCCCTTCACCAATAGGGATCGATACACCCATGCTAAGCAATGGAGACACTTGGTGCTGGCCACATTCCCTGTGACAATCTGCCCCACACGCCCCTTCACCAATAGGGATCGATACACCCATGCTAAGTAATGGAGACACTTGGTCCTGGCCACATTCCCTGTGTGACAATCTGCCCCACACGCCCCTTCACCAATAGGGATCGATACACCCATGCTAAGCCATGGAGACACTTGGTGCTGGCCACATGCCCTATGCGATTTACTGCCCCACGCGCCCCTTCACCAATAGGGTTCGATACGCCCTTGCTAAGTAATGGAGACACTGGTCCTGACAACATTTCCTCTGTGACAATCTGCCCCACACGCCCCTTCACCAATAGGGATCGATACACCCATGCTAAGTAATGGAGACACTTGGTCCTGGCCACACTCCCTCTGTGACAATCTGCGTCACACGCCCCTTCACCAATAGGGATCGATACGCCCATGCTAAGTAATGGAGACACGTGGTCATGGCCACATTTTCTTTTTGGAAAGACATTGGATACTGGATACGGATAATTTTGGAAAATAGACACTGGATATTGAGCATATCCTTCCAGAACTCTTATATTGTGGCTGCACCGGGAAGGTGTGTATGGACCGTCACGGCTCATCGCCATATGCCAACTTACCTTAAGTTTGGTAACTTCGAGTTCCCATTAATCCTAATGCGTCCAACTTGTTCAGCGCCCTGTCGCCCCATTCCATCTGTGACAGTTTGCCCCATACGCCAGTTCACCAATAGGGATCAATACACCCATACTAAGTACTGGAGACTTGGGCGGGGGCACATTTTCCTATTTGTAAGGCATTGGACACTGGACGCTGTTAATTGGGGGAAAAGAACACTGGATACTGGGCATCCCCTGCCAGATCCTTTATAATGTGGCTGCATTGGGATGGTGTGCATGGAGTAGCTATGCTGATCGTCATATGCCAACTTACCTTAAGTTTGTTAATTCCGAGTTCTCTTTGATCCCAATGCGTCCAACTTGTTCCGCGCCCTGTCGCCAGCCTGTATATGTCGCGGGTAGGTCAGGTGACGTATATATAGCGAGCGTCACCTGGTTGGAGATCACCCCATAGCAGATCACCCAATCATATATCAGATAGTCCCCTCCAAGTGTCAATGGCGTACTCGAGAAGGCTTGAGGACCCCTCACTCATACGGAGTAAATTAACATTATCAGATCGCAGGATGTTTTGGTGTGTTGTCTTCAGGGTGGAGCTCTCGACGGGCTCAACCCTCGTGGTGACATGGCCATTACAGTCAACTGAAAGAAGTAAACATAAAATTGCTGGACTATTGGTCCATTTGACAATTCATATCATGCAGTGTGATGTCCAGTAGATATCGCCGGTCTGTGACGCTTGAAATCTACTGACCATTGAAATTGACTACTGTGCTTTTTCTACTGATATTACAGTGAGAATACACACAATAAGGTACGGACCCATTACAACAGGGTCTCTCATAATAGGACAACCCACACCCTGACACTAAGCCCCGCCCACGCTTGAGTTCTTTTCCTTAATCGTGAATATAAAATTGATAATCATGTCTGATGGTAGGTACAAGTTAGAAGTACTCATTTCTGAAACTGACAAAATGACAACAAAATTACATGTTGCTTTGTTTGTCCGACTTGTTTGTCCGACATAACGCACGTGACAGACCTTTTTCTCTAGGAGCACTGAATCGAGAGGGTGAAGACGGAATGGGAGTGTCACGAGAGGGTAAGACGGTAATGCGGGTGCCAGTATAGGATAGGGGGGTGTTTGGAGTCCCAGGGGAGGGTAAGACCGTAATGAAAGTGCCAGTATAGATTAGGGAGGGGTTTGGAGTCCCAGAAGAGGGTAAGACGGTAATGAGAGTGCCAGTATAGGATAGGGAGGGGTTTGGAGTCCCAGGAGAGGGTAAGACGGTAATGAGAGTGCCAGTATAGGATAGGGAGGGGTTTGGAGCCCCAGGAGAGGGTAAAACGGTAATGAGAGTGCCAGTATAGGATTGGGAGGGGTTTGGAGCCCCAGGAGAGGGTAAGACGGTAATGAGAGTGCCAGTATAGGATAGGGAGGGCGTTGAAGTCCCAGGGGATGGTAAAACGGTCACGAGAGTGCCAGGGGGATTGGAAGAAAATGAATGTCAGAAGCGGAAGATGGAGTCATACAATGCTAAGAAGGGATAGAGACTGAATGTGATTACCAACAGAAGGTAAGCGCATTAACCGTGGCTTCTGTGGTGATCAGCTACCGTTTCACCGTTCACACTGACATAGTTGAGAGTGTTGTACCGTAAGTATCTCCTCCTTGACGCAGCCTACGAGGCCCGATCCAAGCTATAATATTTATGAGAGCCTCTGATGCACACTGATAATACCGGCGGGTCAATATATAGGCACTTTGACGTCGTGATTCCTGCTAAATTGAACGGTAATGTTCTGGATATTAACCTCATAATACTTTATCCTAGCATGGCAGGGTTGTCACCTTGGACATCAGAACCACGCGGTTACGTCACTTTTTGTCTAAGACTAGACGTAACGCGATTTCGTCTTGTTGCCATGAATTTATGAAAGAGCCACGAATCAAGGACAATTTAGAAGGTGACCTGTCATCAATGTTACGTAAGACAGCGAGATTATAGCGTTACCAGATCGCCCCCTGTTGGGCGATTGCGATAAGGAGTGGTAATTAACGCACTAAGCACTAGATCGCCCCTCTCGAACAGTGATCAACGGATCTCAAGAACAGAGAGAAGTGGACAAGCTACTCGACATCAAACGCGGGTGCGCCGTCAACAATGCCTCGCCCATACATCCTTGTTCAACGCTATTACATAATGCGACCAAGATTAAGATCTCGTTCCAGACAATCGACACGTCACATACCTGCTTGACTTACCCACCATACCTGGATATTGATACATGAGTGCCGCAGAACGATGCCGAGTGTCTCGCAAGAGGTGGTGACAATGGCGAGTGGGGCCATAGAGTGAGATCTCAACTCGATAGGATGGGCCTTAAGAGGCGGGTGTGTATGCCCCGCCCCCTTACTCACTTCCCCAATGATAACATTAAGAACCCACAAGGGTCACGGTGATGTGACCTCCGCCAGAGCAAGGTGCGTGGTACGTGGCATATGGCACGTGTACAAACCAGACCCTGAGCCTGCGCCAACAGACGCAGGTAACATGGGGAACTGGGGCGCGCGGGGGTTGGATGAAACCCAGAGTAACCCCAGATGTCAATGTCTCGGTGTGGACCCACGACCTGTTGATCCTCAGCTCATCCAGGCTGTCTGAGCCACGAAGCACCCTCATCCCAGGGGCGGATCTAGAGGGGGGAGGGGGCGACAACCCGGCCTCGGCCCCAACTTTTAATGCCGAATTTTATATAATATATACCACTTAACATATGAAAACCAAAGCGCCCCCCCCCCCCCGCCTATGCAGCATATCTGAATCCGACCCTGAAACCGGCGCCCCCTGTTCAGATTTTCTGGATCAGCCCCTGCATCCCCCCCCCCCGTCCCCCTTACACACACCTCGCCAGTCACATACATGTCTTTCACGGCAAAGTAACATATTTGTCCACTTCAGTAACATGGAATCACACCTTACTTCAAAGTGAATAAGCACAAGGTACCGTTTGCGGCGTCCGCTTTCAGTTTAAAGTAGATATGGATCTCGACGGGGGGACATAGAAGGCACGTGTCAATTCTTTTTACCTTACCAGCCCACCCGCCACCCCTGGTCGCTCGCTGGAGCCGTGCCTGGATAATACTTCAATAAATGGTGCCCCTCCTTTCGTAAATTCTTGGATCCGCCACTGGCGTGGCACCAAATGTTTAAAGTTACTTATCGAGCTCTTTCCCACCAAAACCTAACAGGTTCAAATAAAAGTAGGAATCAGGCCTTGAATCAGCCAAAGGTTCTTTTGTCTATGCTCCACGCAGGCCAGACTGCCAGATGGAGTCTCTTAGCCTTGTCCGTGATATCAATTAACCACTGATTTGCAACTTAGTTGTAAACGTCATCAGTTTTTGCGCTTCGCGATGCTTTGTTATAGTTCGTTGTATATTCAGGACACTTTAACCACTTTTGGTCATATCGCGTCAATAGGAGAATGAAGGGAGAATGGAGCCCTGTCCCCGGGGGTACCCCCCTACTCTTTGCGAAGAAAACCATGGCATCTTTATCCTGCAACTACACGGACATCGCCACAGCGGGGCTCGAAGCATCGATCCACGTGCCGTTAGGCTCTCAGGTGGCCAGAGTACTCAATGCGAGCGCTCTAGCCCACTGAGCTATCGCGCCCCCCCCCCTTTGTTATAAGTAGCAGTACCGCGAAGAGTTCCGCAGTGTCTCTGTGTCCCGGGATAGACACGTTTGCCATATCACAGATGAAACGGCGATGTTTAACAGTTTTCTGAATTTATAATATGAAACAATAACGTTTTTTGCAAATTGTAATATGCATTAGTTTTGGAGGGAAAAGCTCGACAAGCAGCTTTAACTGGAGACTCCTGGCCATGTAAACTCTGTTTTTCTTGTCTATTGATAATACTTGTTATTTACGCATGTATTTGTGCTGTATCAAATTTCGCGGCTGCCAATAAACCTGAATCGCTGCCGAAGGTGGCAAGTTAACGGACAAAGTTATTCTTTTATGAATCAAAGGAACACGAAGTATATTAATAAAATATGTTTATTTTATAATATATAAGACATACGACATAGACAATGGCATAACTAATGATATAAAAGTACGGGTTTTTTCCAACCGAACAGACTTTACATGGCACTCATGGCATAATCGTGGCATTAGGCTAGTAACCATGTCAATGAGCTAGAAACCATGTCACTAGTCACATCACCCTTTCATTAGGCTAATAACCGTCTCACTGGGTTAGTAACCGTGTCACTAGTCTTTTAACCATGTCATTAGGCTGTAACCGTGCCACTATGCTAGTATCCGTGCCACTAAGCTAGTAACTGTGTTATTAGGCAAATAACCATGTCACTAGGCTAATAACCGCATCACTAGTCTGGTAAGCGTGCTTCTAGGATAGTAACCGTGTCACTAGTCTAGTAACCGTGTCACTATTTTCCTTAATCATGTTACTAGGCTAGCAACCGTGTCACTAGGCTAGTAACCGTATCACTAGGCTAGTAACCGTGTCACTAGGCTAGTAACCGTATCACTAGGCTAGTAGCCATGTCTCTGGGCTAGTAACCGTGTCACAAAGCTAGCAACCGTGTTATTATGCTAGTAGCCGTGTCACTAGGATAGTAACCGTGTCACTAGGCTAGTAACCGTGTCTTTACTCTGGTAACCTTGTTACTAGTCTAGTAACTGTGTCAGTAGGCTCTAGTAATCGTGTCACTGGCCTGGTAACCGTGTCTCTACACTGGTGATCGTGTCACTGGTTTCGTAATCGTGTCATTAGGCCAGTAACCGTTTCACGAGGCTAGTAACTGTGTCACTAGGCTCTAGTAATCGCGTCACCTACCTCGTAACCGTGTCTCTACACTGGTAATCGTGTCACTGGTCTGGTAATTGTGTCACTACTCGTGCGTAATCGTGTCATTCGGCGAGTAACCGTTTCAGTAGACTAGTAACCGTGTCACTATTTTGGTTTGGCAATCATGTTATTAGTCCAGTAATCGTGTCACCAGTCTGGAAACAGGTTAATAACCTTGTAAATAGGCTAAACACCGTGTCACTGGCCTGGTAACCTTGTCACTGGGCTCTAGTAATTGTGTCACTGGCCTGGTAACCGTGTCACTGGGCTAGTAACTAGTCTGGTAACATGTCTCTACACTGGTAATCATGCCACTACTCCGGGAGCCGTGTCACCGTGTTCCAATTCTGGGGACACTGTGTTCCTACTATAATGATTTTGTTCCCTCTGTGGTGACAATGTTCTCATTGTAGTGACAATATTTTCATTGTAGCGACAGTGTTCCTACTGTAGCGACAGTGTTCCCACTGGCAACAGTTCCCGCTTTCGTGACAGTAGTGACAATGTTCTCACTGTAGTGGTTGTGTTCCCACTGTACTGACAGTGTTCCCACTGTAGTGACTGTGTTCCCACTGTAGTGACAGTGTTCCTACTGTAGTGACAGTGTTACCATTGTAGTAACTGTGTTCACACTGTAGTGACAGTGTTCCCACTGTACTGACAGTGTTCTCACTGTAGTGACAGTGTTCCTACTGTAGTGACAGTGTTACCATTGTAGAAACTGTGTTCACACTGTAGTGACTGTGTTCACACTGTAGTGACAGTGTTCCCACTGTACTGACAGTGTTCCTACTGTAGTGACAGTGTTGCCAATTTAGTGACAGTGTTCACACGGTAGTGAGTGTGTTCACACGGTAGTGAGTGTCTTCCCACTGCAGTGACAGTGTTGCCGCTGTAGTGATTGTGTTCCCTCTGTAGTGACAGTGTTCTCAATGTATTAGCAGTGTTCTCGCGGCGGTGGCACTGTTCTCAATGTATTAGCAGTGTTCCCGCAGCGGTGGCACTGTTCTCAATGTATTAGCAGTGTTCCCGCGGCGGTGGCACTGTTTTCAATGTATTAGCAGTGTTCCCGCGGCGGTGGCACTGTTCTCAATGTATTAGTAGTGTCCCCGCGGCGGTGGCACTGTTCTCAATGTATTAGCAGTGTTCCCGCGGCGGTGGCACTGTTTTCAATGTATTAGCAGTGTTCCCGCGGCGGTGGCACTGTTCTCAATGTATTAGCAGTGTTCCCGCGGCGGTGGCACTGTTCTCAATGTATTAGCAGTGTTCCCGCGGCGGTGGCACTGTTTTCAATGTATTAGCAGTGTTCCCGCGGCGGTGGCACTGTTCTCAATGTATTAGCAGTGTTCCCGCGGCGGTGGCACTGTTCTCAATGTATTAGCAGTGTTCCCGCGGCGGTGGCACTGTTCTCAATGTATTAGCAGTGTTCCCGCGGCGGTGGCACTGTTCTCAATGTATTAGCAGTGTTCCCGCGGCGGTGGCACTGTTCTCAATATATTAGCAGTGTTCCCGCGGTGGTGACACTGTTCTCAATGTATTATCAGTGTTCCCGCGGCGGTGGCACTGTTCTCAATGTATTAGTAGTGTTCCCGCGGCGGTGGCACTGTTCTCAATGTATTAGTAGTGTTCCCGCGGCGGTGGCACTGTTCTCAATGTATTAGTAGTGTTCCCGCGGTGGTGGCACTGTTCTCAATGTATTGGTAGTGTTCCCGCGGCGGTGGCACTGTTCTCAATGTATTAGCAGTGTTCCCGCGGCGGTGGCACTGTTCTCATTGTATTAGCAGTGTTCCCGCGGCGGTGGCACTGTTCTCAATGTATTGGTAGTGTTCCCGCGGCGGTGGCACTGTTCTCAATGTATTAGCAGTGTTCCCGCGGCGATGGCACTGTTCTCATTGTATTAGCAGTGTTCCCGCGGCGGTGGCACTGTTCTCAATGTATTATCAGTGTTCCCGCGGCGGTGGCACTGTTCTCAATGTATTAGTAGTGTTCCCGCGGCGGTGGCACTGTTCTCAATGTATTAGCAGTGTTCCCGCGGCGGTGGCACTGTTCTCAATGTATTAGCAGTGTTCCCGCGGTGGTGACACTGTTCTCAATGTATTATCAGTGTTCCCGCGGCGGTGGCACTGTTCTCAATGTATTAGTAGTGTTCCCGCGGCGGTGGCACTGTTCTCAATGTATTGGTAGTGTTCCCGCGGCGGTGGCACTGTTCTCAATGTATTAGCAGTGTTCCCGCGGCGGTGGCACTGTTCTCAATGTATTAGTAGTGTTCCCGCGGCGGTGGCACTGTTCTCAATGTATTTAGTAGTGTTCCCGCGGCGGTCGCACTGTTCTCAATGTATTAGCAGTGTTCCCGCGGCGGTGGCACTGTTCTCAATGTATTAGGAGTGTTCCCGCGGCGGTGGCACTGTTCTCAATGTATTAGCAGTGTTTCCGCGGCGGTGGCACTGTTCTCAATGTATTGGTAGTGTTCCCGCGGCGGTGGCACTGTTCTCAATGTATTAGCAGTGTTCCCGCGGCGGTGGCACTGTTCTCAATGTATTAGCAGTGTTCCCGCGGTGGTGGCACTGTTCTCAATGTATTAGTAGTGTTCCCGCGGCGGTGGCACTGTTCTCAATGTATTAGCAGTGTTTCTGCGGCGGTGGCACTGTTCTCAATGTATTAGTAGTGTTCCCGCGGCGGTGGCACTGTTCTCAATGTATTAGAAGTGTTCCCGCGGCGGTGGCCCTGTTCTCAATGTATTAGCAGTGTTCCCGCGGCGGTGGCACTGTTTTCAATGTATTAGCAGTGTTCCCGCGGCGGTGGCACTGTTCTCAATGTATTAGCAGTGTTCCCGCGGCGGTGGCACTGTTTTCAATGTATTAGCAGTGTTCCCGCGGCGGTGGCACTGTTCTCAATGTATTAGCAGTGTTCCCGCGGCGGTGGCACTGTTCTCAATGTATTAGCAGTGTTCCCGCGGCGGTGGCACTGTTCTCAATGTATTAGCAGTGTTCCCGCGGCGGTGGCACTGTTCTCAATGTATTAGTAGTATTCCCGCGGCGGTGGCACCGTTCTCAATGTATTAGTAGTGTTCCCGCGGTGGTGGCACTGTTCTCAATGTATTAGCAGTGTTCCCGCGGCGGTGGCACTGTTCTCAATGTATTAGGAGTGTTCCCGCGGCGGTGGCACTGTTCTCAATGTATTAGCAGTGTTCCCGCGGCGGTCGCACTGTTTTCAATGTATTAGCAGTGTTCCCGCGGCGGTGGCACTGTTCTCAATGTAGTAGCAGTGTTCTCGCGGTGGTGGCACTGTTCTCAATTTATTAGTAGTGTTCCCGCGGCGGTGGCACTGTTCTCAATGTATTAGCAGTCTTCCCGCGGTGGTGGCACTGTTCTCAATGTATTAGCAGTGTTCCCGCGGTGGTGGCACTGTTCTCAATGTATTAGCAGTGTTCCCGCGGCGGTGGCACTGTTCTCAATGTATTAGGAGTGTTCCCGCGGCGGTGGCACTGTTCTCAATGTATTAGCAGTGTTCCCGCGTCGGTCGCACTGTTCTCAATGTATTAGCAGTGTTCCCGCGGCGGTGGCACTGTTCTCAATGTATTAGCAGTGTTCCCGCGGCGGTGGCACTGTTCTCAATGTATTAGCAGTGTTCCCGCGGCGGTGGCACTGTTCTCAATATATTAGTAGTGTTCCCGCGGCGGTGGCACCGTTCTCAATGTATTAGTAGTGTTCCCGCGGTGGTGGCACTGTTCTCAATGTATTAGCAGTGTTCCCGCGGCGGTGGCACTGTTCTCAATGTATTAGCAGTGTTCCCGCGGCGGTGGCACTGTTCTCAATGTATTAGGAGTGTTCCCGTGGCGGTGGTACTGTTCTCAATGTATTAGCAGTGTTCCCGCGGCGGTCGCACTGTTTTCAATGTATTAGCAGTGTTCCCGCGGCGGTGGCACTGTTCTCAATGTATTAGCAGTGTTCCCGCGGTGGTGGCACTGTTCTCAATGTATTAGCAGTGTTCCCGCGGCGGTGGCACTGTTCTCAATGTATTAGCAGTGTTCCCGCGGCGGTGGCACTGTTCTCAATGTATTATTAGTGTTCCCGCGGCGGTGGCACCGTTCTCAATGTATTAGTAGTGTTCCCGCGGTGGTGGCACTGTTCTCAATGTATTAGCAGTGTTCCCGCGGCGGTGGCACTGTTCTCAATGTATTAGCAGTGTTCCCGCGGCGGTGGCACTGTTCTCAATGTATTAGCAGTGTTCCCGCGGCGGTGGCACTGTTCTCAATGTATTAGCAGTGTTCCCGCGGCGGTGGCACTGTTCTCAATGTATTAGCAGTGTTCCCGCGGCGGTGGCACTGTTCTCAATGTATTAGCAGTGTTCCCGCGGTGGTGGCACTGTTCTCAATGTATTAGCAGTGTTCCCGCGGCGGTGGCACTGTTCACAATGTATTAGCAGTGTTCCCGCGGCGGTGGCACTGTTCTCAATGTATTATCAGTGTTCCCGCGGCGGTGGCACTGTTCTCAATGTATTAGTAGTGTTCCCGCGGCGGTGGCACTGTTCTCAATGTATTGGTAGTGTTCCCGCGGCGGTGGCACTGTTTTCAATGTATTAGCAGTGTTCCCGCGGCGGTGGCACTGTTCTCAATGTATTAGTAGTGTCCCCGCGGCGGTGGCACTGTTCTCAATGTATTAGCAGTGTTCCCGCGGCGGTGGCACTGTTCTCAATGTATTAGCAGTGTTCCCGCGGCGGTGGCACTGTTCTCAATGTATTAGCAGTGTTCCCGCGGCGGTGGCACTGTTCCAAAGGTAGCGGCTGTGTCCCCAAAGTGGCGACAGTGTGATCAGATTATTGGAGCTGTTACCAGCGCAATGACACAGTTTTCAGGCTAATGACACTCTCACCAGTGTAGTGACATGGTTACCAAACTAGTGACACGTTTACCAGACTGGTGACACGTTTAGCAGACTGGTGACACGTTTAGCAGACTGGTGATACGGGTACTTGCCTAGTGACCACGTTACCAGACTGGTGACGTGGTTACTGGTCCTGTAACGAGGCTACAAGCCTAGTGACACTTTTACCAGACTAGTGACGTGGTTACAGGGCTAGTGAAAGGATTACCAGTGTAGTTACATAGCCCAGTCACCAGTCACCAGCCCAGTAACACTGTTATTAGACTAGTGACACGATTGCCACACTAGTGGCATGGCTACTAGACTAGGAACACGATTAGTAGCCTAATGACACGGTAACCGGACTAGTAAGACGATTGCTAGCCTAGTTAAAGGATTAGAAGGCTGGTGACACGATTATCAGTGCAGAGACACGATTACTGTGCTGGTGTCACGGTTACCGAACTAGTGACGCGATTACTTAACTAGTGGCACGGTTACCGAACTAATTACTAGCATAGTGACACCATTACCAGTATAGCGACACGGTTACCAGTGACCCGATTACCAGCCTAGTGACACGGTTACTAGCCTAGTGACACGGTTACTGGCCTAGTGACACAGTTACTAGCCTAGTGGCTCGTTTACTAGCCTAGTGACACGATTACCAGTGTCGAGACACGGTTACCAGGCCAGTGACACGATTACTAGCTTAATGACACGGTTACCGGAATGACGCGATTAAAGGTTAGTGACACTATTACTAGCTTAATGGTACGGTTACTAGCCTAGTGACACGGTTACAGGACTAGTGATTAGTGACACAGTTGCCAGTGTAAAGACACGGTTTCCCTTTCAATGACGCGATTACGGGCCTAGTGACACGGGTACCAGCCTATTGACACAGTTACCGAAATAGTGACGCTATTACTGGCCTAATGACACGATTGCAAACTTAATGCCACGGTTACTAGCCTAATAACAAGGTTACTAGTCTAGTGACGCGATTACCAGACATGTGACACGATTACTAGTGTAGAGACATGGTTACTATGCTAGTGACGCGATTAATAGAGTAGTGACTCGGTTACCAGGCTACTTACGCAATTACCGGACTAGCGACGCGATAACTAGCTTAATGACACAGTTACTAGCCCAGTGATACAGTTACTAGCCCAGTGATACAGTTACTAGCCTAATGACACGATTACCAGTTTAGAGACACGGTCACACACAGTTCAGTAACACTGTTTCTAGACTAGTGACACGGCTACTAGCCTAGTGACACGATTACTGGCTTAGTCACACGATCACTAGCCTAATGACAAGGTTACTAGCCCAGTGACACTGCTCCAAGACTAGTGACATGATTACCAGACAAGTGACATGGTTACCGGACTAGTGACACTATTACCAGACTAGTGACACGATTACCAGACAAGTGACATGGTTACCGGACTAGTGACACTATTACCAGACTAGTGACACGATTACCAGACAAGTGACATGGTTACCGGACTAGTGACACTATTACCAGACTAGTGACACGATTACCAGACAAGTGACATGGTTACCGGACTAGTGACACTATTACCAGACTAGTGACACGATTACCAGACAAGTGACATGGTTTCCGGACTAGTGACACGATTACTAGCCTAATGAGTCAGACATGATTACTAGCAATGTAACCAAATTAGTGACGGTGTAACCACCGTGGTGGTAATGTTACGGCAGTGGTGACAATGTGCCCCCACCCTAAGGGGCACTTTGTCATGGCTGTATTAAACCCATGACAATATCTCCCCTCCTACCCTTGGTCGTGGCTGTATTTAACCCATGGCAATGTGCCGCAGCCCCCCCCCCCCACCCCACCACCACGCCCCTTTCCCGCTCTCTTCCCCTCACCCCACGCCCACCGCCGCCTGCCAACCCTCCCCCCCCCCGCCCCCTGAGCTACCGGGCCGCCCCTCGCAGCCGTCCGATAGAGATATTTGACCCCAACGATGAAGAGAAAGCTTTCTGACCAATCACAATGCAGCAAGAACAAAGACTGTCCAGTCTTGCCGGGAGCATGTATATGGGACTCACATCAACGGCCCTCCCTCCAAAACTTTGAGTGTAGCCTCACGACACGTAGATCGCTGCTTCAAGCCCCCCTCTGATCAAGTCTGTGTGCTTGGTCGCAGGGTAAACATCCAACATAGGGATTTACCCCGGGGACATGGCTCCGCTCGCCCCTTCCTTCTCATATTGACGTCATATCACCAGCATTGGTTAACGCTCACTATGCTCACCGACCAGGCAATATCGCTGGAAATACCTTCTTTGTTCTCTGGCCATATCAAGTGTCATTGACAACTCGCCCAGTGGACCCCTCGTACCCATTGTACATACGGCACCACCCTCTCTCCATGTATCATGTATTCTGGGCGGAACGAATATGGCGGCGTCTCTCTGGCTTGCTCAGCCCCAAACTGATCAAACGCATTCAAATAACTCGTAGGTCACTCACGCGGTGGAGCCACCGCTTAACCAGAGTATCTGCCGTGGTGAGTTCGGATATGCGATCGGAGTAATCGGCGCGGATATTTGGAGCATGCGGACTCACTCTTTCCGCTAATAGGCGGATCACTATTAACCGAACGCAAAATCCGTGGTCCGCGTGAATGTTGCACTTGCTGGACTGCATAAATTTTGAAGATCGTTAAATAGCGCCATAAAATAAATCAACGGATACGTATTGTGTCCATTATCTTATTATCGTTGTTATATTATTTACAGATTTTTTGCAGGTCGCAATACTACTATATATATATTAAATGTATTGTGCGGCCTGGACGCCGTGTTAGAAATCCTCGTGATCCTCCGCTGGGTGGGGAATACCCAACAAACATGACGGTAACGGGCCAGTACTGGCAGCGTGCCGGCTTATTACGGAGATGCTTGCATCATGGCCGGCCAGTAACGGCCTATTGCTGGGCCAGTTAAGGCTAATTTAATCCCGTTTTGCCGCCATACCACCGTTATATGCCGGTATCGGCTAGCCGCAATTGGCCCGATTGGCAAATGCCGGTGCCGGCCCGATATCGGCGCAGTAGCGGCAGAAATGACACAGTAGCGGGCAGCACTTTCATTCCGTTTGAGGCTGTATCTCTCAGCGCCACCTAGCGAATAAGACTTGTTCATTATGGGATGCATAACTGTTTAAACGCCGGCGGTTTTTCTCTGACCAGCTTCTTGAGTTTATTTGGTTTACCAATCTATATTCTAATTAATTAGAGATCTAGCTGGAAAGTAGCTAGACAATCGGTGATCATGCAGTTGCTGGCCTTATCCCTATTATTGTTCAAGCCTTCATGATAGGGATATTCGCCAAATATAATCTTGTGTGGGCAATAATAATAGGGATGAGGTGATTGCCATGCTGAGACGTCTTCGCTGTGAATCTCTGAGCGCTGCTGCTTACGGTTGAAATAAATAATGAAATGTTCTTTTTATCATATACATTACCACAATGCGACGATATAACAATAGCGCGAGTTAGCGGGGCGTTAGGCATTTTATTGGCCCGACATCAAGCTGTAGCAGCCCGCCAATTTTCATTATCGGCCCGAGGCCGCAAGGCCGAGGGCGGATAATGGAAATGAAGGGCTGCTACAGCTTGATGAAGGGCCAATAAAATGCCTAACGCCATGCAAAACTCGCGCTATTACTATTATTACGAGTTGAATTTAACTTTAAGGGGTTGACTTGTCTGCTTCTTTGGTTAATTTCCGCATGCAACGACCAAAGTAAAGCATTTTGGGATTGACTGTCCGCAAATCGCAAGCCTTTCCACATATAGTTGGCTAGCAGGGGGGGAATCAACCGCCGCAGCGCCCTCTATATTCCGCAAGATATATGCAGCGCGAAAACTCGATTTGCGTCAGTGTGCAAGATGTCGGCGTACGGTTCGCGCTGAGTTCTCTCAGACATTTGTTTGGTCTCGTGTGGCGCGAAGCGGTATGTTTGAGTGGAATCTACAGTTTATCATCGATCTATGTGTTACCATTATTATTTCTGTTAAACCAGTAAGTTGTTAATGTCAAACATAATCTAGTTTTAATCCAATTATTTCTTAAATCTCTATTATCGCTCACCGTAGTGTCGGCTCAACACTAGTTTCAACAATCACTGACACACAAATCTGCACTGCTTTCCACCTAGATCCACTGGGGGGCCAAAAGGGACAAAAGCTCAGGGGTCACTGAAGCCTTGGCAATGAGAACCAGGTGTCTGAACCCCAATTTTTCAGGAAAAGATACATGGGCCTCATGAACCTTCACAGCAAAACAGTGGCAGGATTCCAGAGCATACTCAGCTGAGTCATGTGAAATACATGTCAAATAAAGCAAAGCTTTACTTGGCATCCTTGCAGAAGAGCTGGCAACTGATATTACTAAAGACTCTCCACAAAATCCTGAAAAAAGAGACTAGTTATAACTAATACAAATATCTGTAACGTTGTCAGTGTAACAAAATTGTAGAACGCAGAACTCTCAGAAAAATTTAAATATTTAAGGCAACCCAGCCTGCTTCAATCACTTGCTGTGTATGGTGTGGCATATAGATCTATATAGGCAGTTCTATAATGCCAGACAACTAATTAGACCATATTGTGAATTTAAGAATAACTGCATGGTGTTTTATGAGAGTAGCAGCCAGAATTTTTTTTTACCAGCGCTGCTTGCTAGCATTTCTGGTACATGATATATATGCATGAAATATGAGGAAATAACATTACATTTTTCACCGTCCCCCTTTGCTTTACATATAAGCCTTGTAAATAAACAGTATCAGTACTCATTATCATTTAAAATTGAAACAATATAATTTTTAGTTGTCATATCAAGTAACTACCTGACCGAAATTTCACCCACTGAGTTGCGTATAAAAATATACCATGTACATGTAATACCCTGCATCTTATAAAGTGGTATTACATTTTTGCTGGGATACCCATTAGATATATCAATAAAAAAAGCCTACATGATGTTTTTATTGTGATTTTATACTTTGAGTTCAAAGAAGTACCAGTATGTAAATATATCTGGGGCGGATCCAGAAAATCTGGATTTTAGGAGGCGCCGATTTCAGGGTTGGAGCCCTAACCCATACATAGACCTACTATTAAAAAAAAAATATTGTTATAATTAACATATAGCCCAAAATTAACAATCAGTCCTTGCAGCAAAAAAATTTACCTAAAGAATATTATTTTGGCATTACTTGGCACAATATTTACTTATACAACAATAAAATTCATACAAGTTGCTCTGTAATTTATTTGAAATAAATAATAAATCTAACAATAATATATTAATCTAAAACTTTAATAAATTACTACTTTTAACCAGTGACTGATATGATTGTGAATAAATCCTAGCTATCTAAAGGAGTCGGAATTAGGCAAAAGTTGTTGAAAAGTTACAGGAATTTCAAAAACCCCACCCACCAGCCTTGGGGCCCCCCAAACTCTAGTGCTAAATCAGCTGATCAGTGGCCAGGGTGATTTAGCACTACCCAAACTCCTGTACCTATTGACTGTTTCATGGCACGATCAGGCTGATGGGGCCTACGTTTGAAAGGCGGTGAAAGAGTAAATGTTGGAGAGGAGTTGAGCGGGTTTGACATTTTAGAAAATAGATATCCAGTTCTAATAATTCCCGGAGTCTTATCGATATCGCTTCAATGGTTAACCAGGACGATGGCCTCAAATCGCGCTAAAGTTTGACCATTTTGACGATAATGGCGGCAATGGTCGTCAACGCTTCGATCTACGTTTTTCGTAAGGAAAGTGGATATAACATCGCAAAACGTGTTAAATATTAGAAACAAGAGTGGTTGGCTAAATAGTTTTTATTGTCCTTTCCTCCCTTGTACTCACTATAATATAATAATACGCATAAGAAGCATCAGCTCGCTTGAAGTTTCTGACAACGCCAGACGAATGTTTACATTGCCCTATTTTCGCCCATTGTAGGTGGCGCTGCGGCGGTTGATACCCCCCTGGTTGGCTAGTCGCCTTTTTGTACCATATTTATCGTTGCCAAGAAACATGGCACGTGCAACTAGGCAACTAGGCATTTAGGCGGGCCATTTAAAGCTGTAACTATAATTCTTTTGTGCGTGACGTCATGTTTCATTGTTCTATGCAGTGTCGCTGTGGCAACGATTGTCGATTGCATGGGCAGCAGGGCGGTTCGGGTCAGAATACGGCATTTTGGCCGCCTTCAGATTTAATGCTATTGGACTAGTTAACATGTTTACCAACTCGTAATAATGTAGAATAGCCCCAATCGGAACTGCTGGTGAGCCGAAATCGGGCCAGCGTTGGTCGCTTGCCGGCTCAGTACCGGCCCGTTACCGGTCTGTTATCGACCAATACCGGCGTGCCAGTATCGGCCCATTACCGTGCCGCTGTGCACGGTGTCACTGGCCCGGTACCGGCGTGCCAGTATCGGCCCATTACCGCGCCGCTGTGCACGGTGTTACTGGCCCGGTACCGGGTGCCAGCATCGGCCCATTACCGCGCCGCTGTGCACGGTGTTACTGGCCCGGTACCGGGTGCCAGTATCGGCCCATTACCGCGCCGCTGTGCACGGTGTTACTGGCCCGGTACCGGGTGCCAGCATCGGCCCATTACCGCGCCGCTGTGCACGGTGTTACTGGCCCGGTACCGGGTGCCAGCATCGGCCCATTACCGCGCCGCTGTGCACGGTGTTACTGGCCCGGTACCGGCGTGCCAGTATCGGCCCATTACCGCGCCGCTGTGCACGGTGTTACTGGCCCGGTACCGGGTGCCAGCATCGGCCCATTACCGCGCCGCTGTGCACGGTGTTACTGGCCCGGTACCGGCGTGCCAGTATCGGCCCATTACCGCGCCGCTGTGCACGGTGTGACTGGCCCGGTAACGGGTGCCAGCATCGGCCCATTACCGCGCCGCTGTGCACGGTGTTACTGGCCCGGTACCGGCGTGCCAGTATCGGCCCATTACCGCGCCGCTGTGCACGGTGTTACTGGCCCGGTAACGGGTGCCAGCATCGGGCCGGCACCAGCAGTATGGGACAGCCTGTATCGGGGCGACACCAGCAGTATGGGACAGCCTGTATCGGGCCAGTACTGGTCTGATTCCCTCATGTTTGTTGGGTAAGGTCTGAGAATAAAATGTACCACGTGACCGCCCTATCAGACCACAATCTACTCCGACAGTCCGACTACTCCGCTCGCATACCCGAACTCACCATCAGATTGGGGTTGTCGATTAGTGAAGTACTGCCACCTAGTGGGTCTCTTGGAGACAGGGGGTGTCTTGTGAGACTCGATGGGTGGTGGGTGAGATGCAAGCTGGATATCAGAAGGTTTGCTGCAGGCGTCCGTCCTTCCTTCCTTTGTTGGAATCGCTCGTTATCAGGACTGTCAACTCCGTTCTGACGGACATTTTCTTCCTGGGTGACTGATAGAAATCCCCACTCCCTCCGCCCCTTTCCTCTCAGGTGGCGGCGATGAGGAGGCAAAGTTAGTGACCTCCTCCCCCCTCCCCTTTACGACATTCAACGACAGGTGATTCCTGGGTTATTTTTAAAACTGAAGTTGACATACTTGAGCCAATCAGGAAGCAGTGAAAACATGCGAGTTGTCGGCCCCTTGGGCGCAAGCACCAGCCAACCGCCCCACAAGATGAAAAAACCTAGCCCCTCCCTCCTTCCCTCCCTCCCACCATCCACGCCAAGTCCTCCTCTCCTGCAAGGCGAAGTTTGATAGCAAGCGAGGAAACCATTTTACTGTGGGCCGGTTGGCTGGCTGACCTCTGGACATGAGCGGTTATTCGACAGTCGTCCTTCCGTTGAATCGTTCGTTGTCATGGCTACATCATTTCAGTAGTAGTAGTTGGCTTGCTGAGATGGCGGCCGAAAGGCGCTGGCGGAAAAGAATTTGCTGTTGTATCTTATCCACCTGCCATGCAGTGAGTACATATGTCTAATGAGAGATTCCGCGCATGTGCGAAAACGGAAGATGACAATAAAAAAAGTTCTTTGGTCAAGATGGGAAGATTTCATGCTAGTTCTTTGCAGGTTAGGGTTTGGTTGGTTATTCAGGACGCTTTAACCACTATTGGTCATATCGGGTCAATGGAAGAAGGAAGGGAGGGTGGAGCCATATCCCCGGGGGTAACCCCCTAATCTTTACGATGAAAGACATGGGATCTTTATCCTGTGACCACACAGACAAGGCCACAGCAGGGCTCAAACCACCGACCCACGTGCCGTTAGTCTAGCAGGTGACCAGATCACTGAATGCGAGCGCTCTAGCCCACTGAGCTGTCGCGCCGGCCCTTCAACGAGCTAGGGAGGCGACGACAAAAATGCACTTATCGTGCGTTAGCTGCGCGTTGTTTATCAATACGGTCCGAGGGACGGTATTTATAAAGTATACTTAGTGCTAACGCCCACTGGACCGACTTCTTGTGTGACTACCTAGATATTTAAAAAAAAATTCTGCAGGTTACGGATCTGAGTCTGTCTCAAAAAAGAGTGAATATGTTTAACTCATAATAACTATATCGCGCTATGTAACGCATCGTTTCGATTGGGAGGCTATGTATCCAGTTCATCTGGGTCTTCAACTGTTTCTGTTTGGCACAGGCAGGGAAGTAGTAATTAACACAGATACCCTGTGTGAAACATTTTATCTAGTCGTAACGGTATTCAAAAGATCGCAAAGACTTAGTTTGGTGCGATTTCGTGTCTATTTGTTGCGCATTTATAATGAGGGTTGCTATGGTGACCGCGTGAGAATAAGTAAAGGAAGGCGCGTTGCAAAACTTTTGTAACGGCGGAGGCCGGTTTGGTCTCCAACGGGAGTCGAACTCACGATCTCCCGATCTCAAGTCAACCACTCTACCTCTTCGGCTAAAGGGGTGATCCCTCTAGCCGAGGCTAGTAGGAATGGTTTGACTCACTGCTACACTTTTTTTGGTGGGAATATGGCCGTCGAGGAGAGCCCATCTCTGGAAAGCACTCGATATTTGGAGCACACTCAACCCATAGGAATAGTCCCTTCGGCATCTCTCTCAGATATGTGTATACAAAAGGAAATGTATATTGGAATTTGGCGTCATAACGTTCTCCAGCATATTCGGCTAGTTAATGTGGTGCGATATTCAAAGTAAACCGCGCCAAATATTTGGTGAACACTTGATCAATAAATTCATTCGTTGAACGCAAATTCGTCTCGCTGTCTTTGCCTATGAATTATATGGGCTAGTCTATGTTTAACGACAGCCACTTGATCTCACGAACATAACGAAAACAACAACTTCCTGCAGACGATCGACTCCCCGGACCTGATGCGTAACAGTACCTGAAGCAATATGTTCTATAAGTTTTATATTATCAATCTGTTCTCCATGTCAAAGACGTATATTCTGCCTTAAATTAAAATCCTGAAAGCCTGTGGCCTATCCGGAGAGAAGCAAATTTGTTCACCAGAGCAGAAGTTGGTGGCCGGCTTTATATCCCTGCGCGTCTGTTTGGTGATTTGTGTGATGTCGCTATAGCGCGCTATGAACTAACGTCAGTCCGCGCAGTTTTATGTTGACATTGTCATAATTTTGAGAGACTTTTAGTCTTGATTCTAACATGTAAAAAATATAAGATGGCGCATGTAAGTAGGCTGCTTTAATCACCAGACGGAACGTAGTCATACAAAACAGCCACACTCCCCCCTTGGCGCAAGTGCCGCCAGGCAAGCTCGCTTCCCTAGGGGCACAACGGTGTCCATGCTAAATTCTTTTAGACGCCAATCGAGAACCCACTGTAGCTTTTATCATAATGTGTGCGCTTACAATCATAGTGTTTACGTATTTTACATACCTTGTTCTATCTTCTGACATAAAAAAGTGTGTCAACACTAGGTTGTTTCGGTTATATTTTAGCGAAGAAATGTTGGAGCATGTGTCTTTTCCCGACCCCCCTGAGCTCCTTCGACGGGAACCTTCTTTACGTCATGGACTATTTCTTGGTGTTTTTTAACAAGTCATATTGGATAATGACCTATGTTTCTAATAGATTTCCCGGATAGAATAAAAGGGTATTTTATTTCTCCGCTGGCGTAATACATTGGGATGAACATCTTGAAAGTTCCTAACTTCCAGGACCTAAGAGCTGGACTATTAAACACATCGCCAAAGAAGTATCGGCCTTTGAACTTTGAGGACTGATGCGGTGGTTGTGTTGTGACAGACAACTAATGAAGTCATCATGCTTATTCCTCGGTCTTGATATTTGAGCACCAGGCCTATTGCGGTCATTATCTTCATGGTTAAGCACTACTTTTGCGGTCGTTAGTTCTATTTGAAGCCTTATGATGTGCATTCCCAGGATGTCTCAGGTGCTAACGACCAACAGGTCCTGAAGTTACTTATCGAGCTCTTTCCCGCCAAGACTAAACCGGTCAGAATACAAGTAGGAATCAGTCATTGAATGATCCACATTTTCTGTTGTCTACATTTCACGATTGCCAGACTGCCAAATAGTCTTTTAACCTTTCCCGCGATATCAACTAATCACAGGTTTTCAACTTAGTGGCAAATGTCATCGTTTTTTGCGCTTCGCGATGCTTTGTTATAAGTAGCGGAGCCGTCACAGACTTCTGTGGTGTCCCGGGATAGATACGTTTGCCATATTACGGCTGACACGGCTTTGTTTATTAGGTTTCTGAATTGATAGAATGAAACAATTACGTTTTCTGCAAATTGTGATATATATGTCGCCTGGGCTTAGATTTGGCGGGAAAAGCTCGACAAGCAGCTTTAACTGGAATCTCTTGACCATGTGAACTCAAAATCCGCGGCTACCAACAGACCTGAATCGCTGCCGAAAGTTGGCAATTTAACGGGCACAGTTCGAATTCTTTGATGAATTGAAGAAACACAAGGTATATTAATAAAATATGTTTATTTCTGATAAGACATACGACATAGACAATGACATAATAATTGATATAAAATGAAATACGGGGTTTTCCCAACCCAACAGACTTTACATCGCACTCATTGCCGCCGTAGCCCACACGGGGGCGCCACTGCCGCGGGTGCCAATTAAACGTGTTGCTTGGCAGCCGTTGTCGTGACGACGATAGCACAAACAAATATGGCTTTAAAAATAGCTGCCTTCCATGACATATTTGTGAGATCTTATGCTCTACGACGTATATGCAAATTTACAATAAATGTACATGTTCTGACTTGTACTTACCTTTTTCATCTTGGAATCTAACTGATTATTCGTATCTCATACAAGACGAATCTCTTAACCATCGAGTTGCGTGGGCGTCATAAAATAAATTTAAACAATTTAAGAAATCCTCATCTCTTATGATGATAACGTACACTTTTTGCACCGTTTGTCCTCAGTACTGATGACGATAAATTGCAATGTTTTTGGCGCCCTTACCAAAAATCTTCCATCAAAGAGATTCATAAAAATACAAAGCCCAAATATCCCACCTCGTCATAGATCTATATTAAAATGCGCCTGATTGTAACACACCAATAAACAGAAAGGAATGATGCAAATAATCACGACAGTACTAGTCCGTAGATTAGTCCCAGGCCTCAAAACTCAAGTTCTTTGTACCTATTACGATATTCAAATACTGACTGAAATGAACACTGTAATGTACTATATACTCAGAGACTAGCGCGCGTAGGCAACGCGACAAGAGAAGCGCGCGTGGTAACCATGGGTGACAGACGCCTGTCTGTTGGAAAGGGAGAGTGGAGGGGTTGACTTTGTTTGCTGATCAGAAGGCGAGTTTCTTGATGAAGAGGTATACATGAGCGTCGTTTTCGAACCCGTGCAAGTTGTTGGCGTCCCCTTGTAGCCTCATGAGTAGACCGCCAAATGAGACGTATGCTGCCCTGTAAAGACAAAACAAAAGCACATTCGTCAGAACCGTATCATGAGATCTGGTTAATGTTGTGACTACATAAAAAAAATATTAAGGTTCGAAACACTACCATTCTGTATATTTCCACACGAAATCACGGTCGCATTTTAGTTTCAAACGCCAGCGATGTCTGTCAACCAGTCAGACTTTGTATCGTCACTTCCACCACAAACGCGAACAATATACACTAGAAAGCCAGACGAATCACCGAGTAATTAACTTTGAACGAGAAGAAACAGTAGAAAGAAAAATCTGTTGATGTACACCCGATCACCTTTTACATCACATCGTAATTTCACCGAATCTCCAAGTTAGTTCGCATTAATTCGGCAGCTTCTTGAGCAATGGCGACAGTTACGGCGATGCCATCGTAAGAATCGTTTTCTGGCTTCACCTCGATGGGGATTTTTCAACCAATGAAATCGTTACTTTTTTTTTTAACTTTAGCCCCGCAGTGACGACTTTCTTGACCGCTGACTGGTTGGCAGAATGCGCGTTCCTACGGCAGGGGAGTCAGTGGTTGTCGTTTAGTATGAGCCACACAACCAGCTAACCACACTGCCACAGAGACGCACATACACACACACATATATTATACATATAGGCATGCGACACGGATATTCTACACACTACACAGTACACGCACCACGCCCAGCGAGGGAAGCCAGACGGAGCCTACATGCAGCTAGCCGCCGGTGGCTATCCGACTCACGGAGAGTGTCATAGCGTCGCCATTGACTGACGCACGACACAGGATGCCACAGTCGACGAAGCGACACGACTGTGTGAGCGTCACTCGTCCATTCTATCATGCGCAGACGCTCAGAGTGACATATATCTGTGTGGCATTCGGTGGTTGAGGGCTCGCCATGTTACGTATAATGAGAGACATCCTACTAAAGGGGGACTTCAATTCATGCTACACACCTCATCATGCAACAAACACGTTAGATAAAAAACATGCTTAGAAGCAGATATAAAACAAAACGCATCCATAAACAGCAATCATCACGCGCGCTGCAGTGGCGGCCTCTTGTGGCCGAGTTGGAAGGCACCAGCCCCATGATCAATAGCACGTGTACCTGGTCGTGGGTTCGATTCCACACTCACACACAGGGAGCCAGCCTCCCTAGCTCAATTGGCAAGTAGCTTGAGCTGGAGACCAACAAGTCGTGGGTTCGAACCCTGACAGCTGCACCTTGTTGGGCATGCCTCATCCAATCCCTTGTCGGTCAACACCAATTGTGCTAATGTTTATTGCGACTTATACATAACACCACTAAACATAGCTTGATCTTAACCTCATTTCGTCTTTCTGTTTGATTTCTTGGCGTGATTTAGCACTCGTACACACAACAGCGGCTGAAGTCCATGTCGTGTGCTCTTTCATATACACAATAGATATATATGAAAGTGATACACATGTTGTTACACGTGAAATTTTCGCGTATACAGTGGCGCCTCCAAGTGACAATGTAAGTCCCTATATAAGGAGACACGACCATACGGTGGCTCCACCAAGTGGAACATGCTGTCACTCTCTGTCAAGAGCCGAGAGACGCAGTCTACAGTAAAACTGTAACGCATGCAGTGGTCCCACCAAGCGGACACAGTCTATGGTGAAACTGTGACCCATGCAGTGGCCCCACCAAGCGGACACAGTCTATGGTGAAACTGTGACGCATACAGTGGTCCCACCAAGCGGACACAGTCTATGGTGAAACTGTGACCCATTCAGTGGCCCCACCAAGCGGACACAGTCTATGGTGAAACTGTGACCCATTCAGTGGTCCCACCAAGCGGACACAGTCTATGGTGAAACTGTGACGCATGCAGTGACCACACCACGCGGACGTGCACGTCCTTGGGTCTATTAAAACTAGCAACAGGTTCAAAGAGTTTACCGCAATGTTAAAACAACTTGCTGTAAAGGTGGCGTGGCGATGATTACAAGTTAGGTACTGGTCAGTTTTAAGGAAGTTGATTACATTCACCACAAGGTACTACCCCCACTGTAGCCGACATCCCTTTGGCTCAGCCGGTCAGATTTTTGACGGAAAGCGGCAAACCATACCGAAGTTCTAAAATCTACTATCTGGATACCTGAAGATGGCTTTGTGGTATACAATCGGCAGCTCTGTTTCACCATGAAACTGTAGGGGCCGCCCCGATAGCTCAGTGTATTAGGGCGTTCGCCTTGAGTGCTCTGGCCACCTGAAAGCCTAACGGCGCGTGGATCGGTGGTTCGCGCCCCGCTGTGGCCATGTCTGTGTGGCCGCAGGATAAAGGTCCCATGTCCTTCCACGCAAAGGAACATGGCTCCACTCTCCCTTCCTTCTCCCATTGACGCGATATGACCAAAAGTGGTTAAAGCGTCCTGAATATACAACCATCATCATGAAACTGCAAATGATTTGACTCGTACTGACGGCTGACGAAAGAGACAGAGAAAGAGAAAACAATATGACCATAACTGGTGTTTCGTGCCACATATGTGCACATAAGGGCCAAAAACCATCCAAGGAACATCCTGTGACAACAAGATGAATGCGGAGAGACAAGAACTGCCAGACTCAGACCCTGATCAGGTCGGAGGTTCGATCCCTGGTATGCTGGTCAAGTGTGATGCCTAACTGAGCTACCGAGGTGGCTTTCATAGCAACCTACACGGCGAGAGAGGGGGGGGGGTCACTACCATCGTTGTTTTGCCCGCAGCGTTGTAAAACATATAATAATATTAATTTACGGAGTACTGTTTCCAGGTCGACATTATTCCACTAGTTGTAATAACAACAACAGGGCTACGCTCCTGCCGCCGGTCACAATACAAACCCTATATGCTATACATCGTCATTTTTTTTCCTTCCTCTAAAGGCAATGTATAAAACAAATGGTCACCCCGGCGTAACAAAAAAAAAAACGAATGGGGGAGCCACAGTCGGCAACCCACAATGCAGCGGGGCGCCCAGCATTGTGAGCCGGCACCAGAAGTGGTATTAATAATTAACCTTGGCAGCGTGTTGCGTGGGCCGATCACTCTTAGTGTGGTAGAGGGCGCTGCCGACCGTATGTGTGGACACACACACAGACACTGGGCGAGTAGATCGCGAGGGAGCCGCCAGTATATCAGACAGATCGATAACATCTTTGCGCGCGTTTCCCGCTTGCTTGTCGTCTGCTCCGTGCGCCAAACGGCGGGAAAACCGCTGAATACTTCATATTACGCACTATATGTCGGTCGTTTGCTCATGGCGAAATAATTAATAGATGTAAAAAAAAAAAAAAAACGACTTATCATTAGAGGTCAGTCGCATGATCGGTGTCAACTAGAACGCCCGCCACCCCCCCCCCCCCCCCCCGACACACACATATTCGTGAAACCGACATCATGTAGACGATCAGTAGTCGGTGATCTTGGAGACATCGGTTTATAGGTATAATACTATATCAGACGATCCGTGAGGCATATGTCACTCCTATTGACAGCGGATAACAGATATCCAGCACGTGCCCTCCGGATAGGGCAAAAATATGAGTAAGCGAGAGTAACAGGTGAAATAGTGACGGATCGTGTGTGTAAGAGTTGCCGAATGGTAAGAACGGCGAAGACGACAATATCACCATGGGAATGTTGAACCTCCAATGATGTCCCCAGGTAAATAGGCAGGTAGGTAGGTACGCACGTACATACGGGTGTCCGTTCATTCCCTCACTCGTTCAGTCCATGGGTCTCCCGCCAGACGACAAGGTCCACGGGGAGGTGGTGTCGCACCGACCAGGATCGACCCTGTCAAAACTTGCCGCGTCACGTCCGGACAGAGCTCACTCGCTAGGGGCGGGGCGGTCGGATATCGGGTCCGTGAGTTAGTTGGGTGGGGAGGGGAGCGGGGCGGGGGGGGGGTGGAGACCACCGCCACGCAGAGATGGGACTCGTCAACCGCCTTGGCAGAGATGCAAGAATGTGCAAGAGCAGTCAAAGGTTGACCTTGGTATCGACAGCGGCGGACCTATGGCGACAGCCCAACACAGCCCAGCACAGCCCAGCATAGCCCAGCGCAGCCCAGCACAGCCCGACATAAGCCTCAACAGAGCCCCACAACACAACCCGTCATAAGCCCCCAACACAGCCCGACATAAGCCCCACAACACAATCCGTGATAAGCCCCCAACACAGCCCGACATAAGCCCCCAACACAGCCCGACATAAGCCCCCAACACAGCCTAGCATAAGCCCCCAACACAACCCTATATAAGCCCCCAACACAACCATATATAAGCCCCCAACACAACCCGTCATAAGCCCCCAACACAGCCTGACATAAGCCCCCAACACAACCCTATATAAGCCCCCAACACAACCCTATATAAGCCCCCAACACAACCATATATAAGCCCCCAACACAACCCGTCATAAGCCCCCAACACAGCCTGACATAAGCCCCCAACACAACCCGACATAAGCCCCCAACACAGCCTGACATAAGCCCCCAACACGGCCTAGCATAAGTCCCCAACACAACCCTATATAAGCCCCCAACACAACCCTATATATTCCCCCAACACAACCCTATATAAGCCCCCAACACAACCCTATATAAGCCCCCAACACAACCATATATAAGCCCCCAACACAACCCGTCATAAGCCCCCAACACAGCCTGACATAAGCCCCCAACACAACCCGACATAAGCCCCCAACACAGCCCGACATAAGCCCCCAACACAGCCTAGCATAAGCCCCCAACACAACCATATATAAGCCCCCAACACAACCCGTCATAAGCCCCCAACACAGCCTGACATAAGCCCCCAACACAGCCTGACAATAGCCCCCAACACAACCCTATATAAGCCCCCAACACAACCCTATATAAGCCCCCAACACAACCCTATATAAGCCCCCCCCCCCACCCAACAACCGAGCAGAAGTCCAACACAACCCACGACAGCCCAACTGAACCAAATACCGCGCCCCAACACAGCCGGACACCCCCCGACACAACCCAACAGAACCCGACACAACCCAGCACACCATGAACGTGTCCATACACAGCTTGTCAATATCCACATATCGAGATCCCGACAGCAATGAGAAATATACCTCATCTCAGTTGCTGCGCATGCTTTGCAATGTCAGAATAAGTCTCATTGTAGAGGAGCATCATCGATCTCCCGGCAGAGGGCGCTACGCTAGCGCCATAGTCCCTCTGCCCCACGTCAAATTTAACCATCAGAATTATCCTTCATACGCGAAAATTGAAATTAATCTAATCGAAGATAAATTCGCAGTTTGACATCAAATACACCACTGTTTAGCATTTACTGTGCCATTGGTAACATACCTGACTAATGCATTTGGGTTTGATTAATTTGAAGCCATGTTACTTTCGAACTATATTTTCAAGTGCGGTCGAGGTCAAAGGCGTAAAGCGTTTTGAACTTTGACCCTTGTTATTTTAAAATATTTTCTCGCTTAACTCTTCCATTGTGATCTTTTGACAACGGAATGTCTAACATTTTAAAATTTTGCATCGAAAATTCAATATTCAATCTAAAAAACCCTCTAAAACTATTCGTGACCCGAGGACCGTTGGGGTCAACCGTGAGGTGGGCGGTGACGTGGGGCAGAGGTGATGCGAGGAACGAGCGCCCTCTGCCGGCAGAGTGGAGTATAATGTGCCCGCTACGGGCGCCCACTATCAGGATATAAGAAGGACCTGTATAGAAGGGACGGCGCTCCATGCATCACGTGTATTTTACCGGTGACTTTTCTTTTTCAAACAGTATTTATGTCAATGTTGTTCATAACGAACACACGTGCGGGGGACCGCTTTTAACTTTAAACTTTACAAATATTGTATCACTCTCCGATTAATGAATATCAGATTGTTTCGTTGATATGACATGGACGGCATTGTTCACTCTGTTTCAGGGCGGCGTCTCGTAAAGTCTCGCGATACTTCTGTTCTCCCGGATTGGGACTCTCATGTTGTAAGCTCTAATCTTCACGCTGGCTTATCACTTCCCTGGTTACACACATGATACATATGCTTCCTCTTGGCGAATCACTGGCAGCCTACTCGGTGGGGGGGGGGGCGGTCACCTGATGACTTTGTCACCTTCCCGCATCCTCGTCGTTTCAACGGCTGCAAGTCGCCGATGGCAACAGAGCTAACTCTACAAATAACAGACTCCACTGTTCCATCGTTCCGGTCGCGTTATGGTTCCATAGGAGTCCTTTGATTAGTCTGGTTCAGGCCATGTGTGTACAAAGGTGGCCTGAACACCAATCCATCCATCCATCCAATGTTGGTCGAACGTTCCCGACCAGAAGAGTGCCAGATTATGCATTTACAGTCGCGTTGCCACTTAGGATGTATAATGCATAAGCCAGCCTTCATCTGGAACTGGCATGGAGCGAGCGGCGAGCAGCATTCTGGATCAACCACTGGTGGGGAAATGTTGTAGATTTCAGGATCAAGTACATTGTGAATTAAGATATGGCGTTTTCTGGATCAGGCAGTGGCGGTGATGTAGATTTCTGGAGATGATAATTTTCAAATCTCAAACATGATGTATTGCATGACGTCACAGACAGCGAGCGCTCACCTCTAGAAACAACCATTCTGGGTACAACGCGTCAGCGGGTCCCTATACTTTACTATGGGCCTCAAACTAGACTCTGGGATGTTTTGGACATGAATGCACTGTTAGAGTTGAAAACCATATGGAGTAAATTGTTGGGTGTGTACCTCCATACTCATACCAGTATTGACTCGCAAGACGCTGGTTTCCTGTGCCGTTACAAAGGGCTCTCCACGCTTTGTATGCCTATATGGGGCGGTGAAATATCATGTAGCCAAAACCGGATTCGCTGGAGGTGAGCGCGCGCTGTCTGTGACGTCACTTACAGACCCTATAGTTCGTAAGAGTGTGATTTCAGTTTGAGCCTCTGTAAACTAGTGTGCAATATTCTGTCGCCGAGCCACCACCGGGTTACATACCAGATAATGCATTTACATCTTGTCAGACACGAGAGGAGTGCAGAATGCATTAGTGGCATGGACCCGAGAGTGCAGTGACCTTCACATCGCCGTGACCTTGGACCTGTCGCTGGTCGTTTTTTGTTGTCTTTTTTTAAAATTTCACATTGTTTAAGTTCCTGTAGCTGATCTTTTTGGCTATTTTTTTTTTAATTTTAAATTGTTCAAGTTCTTGTCGCTGTAAGTTTAACTTTGATGTTCGCGTTGGCACTTTCCGCGTTTGTTGTGTGCGTGTGTATATATGCATTTATATCCACGTGGTGGCTCCGGGGTTTTCAGGCAATGTCGCGTCGTGATTGGCTGATTTCCATCCGCTGATTGGCCAATGAGGGAAAGAGATACCACCAGCTGTGTTCACAGTTATATGAATCAATGTGAAAACAGCTATGGATCTCGCTCCCAAACTGGCTGGCGAAGTCCGTGCGATAAAGTCAGGACTCCTAATAACACCAAAACGGGGAAATATTGTCTTCTTTTTTCATAGAGATCACTCCGTGGATTAGTTCTGCTTATGTCGTATCGTGCTTTCAAGGGCAGTCCAATGCCAGTGCATGGTTCGAACCTCACATGTGGAAATTGTTCTGTTTACGCAGGATACAGCTCCCACGGCTTCCTTGGGGGGTTAGAGCGCTCGCCTTGAGTGCCCTGGCCACCTGGGAGCCTAACGGCACGTGGATCGATGGTTCGAGCCCCGCTGCGGCCATGTCTGTGTGGTCGCTGGATAAAGATCCCATGTCCAAGATCATCCCAAGAGTAGGGGGTTACCCCCGGGGACGGGGCTCCACTCTCCCTTCCTTCTCCCATTGACTCGATATGACCAAAAGCGGTTAAAGCGTCCTGAATATACAACCAACCAACCACGGCTTCCGCCGAAAAGAGTGATATTACCACTGGAACTTGGATCCTTTCTACTTTGCAGGGAAAGGGGAAGCGGGAAGACGAAAGGAGCAGGACGGTGGGAGGGGTATAAGCTACGGAGGGGTCGGTGATACCGGCACATGTTCGCCTGTTGTCCATGGTGAAGAGATATGTGAGAGATAAAGGTCTGATAGATAACCTGGTGATCGCTCGCCCTGTGATTGCCTTTCCAAGGTGAGGGTGTCGGGGGTGTAAGGAGGATGTGGGGTGTTACGGAGGGGAGCGAGAGGGGGGTGGGGAGGCTTGGGTGGGAGCAATGCAATGATTAGTGAGCGAAGGAGGGGAGGGGGTACATACGAAGTCATACAAAGTGCAAACAATAGGGAAGTACAACGCAAGATTTTTTGGATTGTTTCCCTATCGCCGCCAAGTGCCTATATACTGCGAAGTACAAATCAGCACCGAGTTACCCCAGGTACGATAGCATGTAAGTCAAGTCCCTGCCCCCCACCCCTCCCCCCGAACCTCCCTATCCTCCACCCATCCCCACCTGTTCCCGATGTGTGTCACCCATAACGTCAGCACATGCGGAGAGTCTGAGAGGGTAAAACTGAAACCGAGAGCCAATGAAGTTAAAGGGTCGGTCAGCGGTGCATAACATCAGCTTTAGCACATGGATGTGTGTGCACAAGGGTGGCGTAAAACACTCTTAACGTCCTAGCGAGGTTTATCTGGTCATTATAAGCGTCCCGATATATGGTCATGGACCAGGTACATGATCGATATATTGCGGACGGTAAGAAGGGGGGCCGGGGGGAGAGGGGGGGGACAAAGGGGTCAGTTATGGGGTGAAGAAGTGGGTGAGTCAGTCACCGAAAAACTCATGATCTCGGCAGATGAAGAGGGAGGGCGGGGAGGTGGCCAGATGGCAGTGAGGGGGAGGGGGTCGGGCAAGGGTTTCACGATGGGGGCCGGGTCGGGGCGGGGCGTGTGGGGTCAAGAGTTGTGCTTATGAGCAACCAATCAAGATCATAGGCCATATTGAAGAAGTGACACTTATTTATGTCTGTCTGCCATATAAAACATCTATCCCTCCCAGGCTGTCTCCTTGATAACCTGGCGGTCCGTGGTTAATAAAACTAGAGCCATGCGCCTTGTGCTACACGATGGACATTCAGACATAAGATACGCGCTCGACAGCTCGACACAGCCCGACATAGACCCCAAAACAGCCCCACAACACAGCCAGACATAGACATCCAACACAGGCCGACATAATCCCCCAACACAGCCAGACATAGCCCCACAACACAACCCAACATAGCCCCTCAACATAACCCGACATAAACCTCCAACACAGCCCGACATAGCCTCCCAACACAACCTGACATAGCCCCCCAACACGACCCGGCACTGGCCCACAACACAATGCAACACATCCCAACACTACCCGCCCCCCCCCCCCCCCCCAACGCAGCCCGGGATAAGCCTCCAACACAGCACCTTTAACAACTTAGCAGAAATCCAACACAGCACCTTTAACAACTTAGCAGAAATCCAACACAGCCCAACATAGTCCAACACAACCAAACACAGCCCAGCAGAAACCAACACAAGCCCCCAAACAACCGAGCAGAAATCCAACACAACCGAGCAGACATCCAACACAATCAAGCAGAAATTTAACACAACCGAGCAGAAATCTAACATAACCCAAGACAGCCCAACTGAACCAAATACCGCGCCCCAACACAACCCAACACAGCCGGACACAACCCGACAAAGCCCAACAGAAGCCGACACAACCCAGCACACAATGAACGTGTCCATACACAGCGTGTCAATATCCACATATCGAGATCCCGACAGCAATGAGAAATATACGATCTCTCGGTTGCTGCGCATGCTTTGCAATGTCAGAATAAGGGACAACGTTTTATTGTAGAGGAGTATCATGTGCTCGCTACGGTCGCCCACTATCAGGATATAAGAAGGGACGGCGCTCCATGCATGGTGTGTACTTTACCGATAACTTTTCTTTTTAAAGAGTATTTATGTCAATGTTGCTTATAACTTTAAAGTTCATAGATATGTTATCACTCTGCGATTAATGAACTTAAAATTGTTTGGTTGATACGAGAAGGACGGCATTGCTCACTCTGCTTCAGGGTGGCGTCTCGTAAAGTCTCGCGATACTTCCGTTTTCCCGGACTGAGAATCCAAAGTTGTAAGCTCTAATCTTCACGCTGACGTATCACTTGCCTGGTTACACACACGATGCATATGCGCTTCAACGGAGAGAGCGAACTCCACACATTACAGACAGAGAGCGCTCGCATTGAGTGTTCTGGCCACCTGAGAGCCTAACTGCACGTAGATCGGTGGTTCGACCCCCGTGGTGGCCATATCTGTTTGGTCGCAGGATAAAGATCCCATGTATTTTTAAGCAAAGTGTAGGGGGTTAACCCCGGGGACATGGCTCCACTATCCCTTCCTTCTCCCTTTGACGCGATATGACCAAAAGTGGTTCAACCGTCCTGACGATACAACCAACCAACCACATTGTCTAGGTAGAGGTGCTCTCCCCACCCCGTCACCCCGCTCACGGGTTGAGGGTGCTGTCCCCACCCTATCACTAAGCTAACGGTGTCTCCCCTCCGTGTCCCCGTTGTCTTGGTATAGGCTCTCCCCACTCCGCTAACGGTGCCCCCCCCCCGTTCTCCCCACCCCGCTAACGATCTCCCCCTCCATCTCCCCACGCCGCTAACGGTGTTCCCCCTCCGTTCTCCCCACCCCGCTAACGGTGTCCCCACTCCGTCTCCCCACCCCGCTAACGGTGTCCCCCCTCCGTTCTCCCCACCCCGTTAACGGTGTCCCCACTCCGTCTCCCCACCCCGCTAACGGTGTCCCCCCTCCGTTCTCCCCACCCCGCAAACGGTGTCCCCACTCCGTCTCCCCACCTCGCTAACAGTGTTCAGCCTCCGTTCTCCCCGTTATCTAGGTGAAGGAGCTCTCCCCACCCCGATAACGGTGTCCCCCCTCCCTCCTCCCCATGCTAATGGTGTCCCCCATCTGTTCTCTCCACCCCGCTAACGGTGTCCCCCCTCCGGCTCCCCGTTGACTAGGTGAAGGAGCTCTCCCCACCCCGCTAATTTGTAACTTAAAAGTGTCCTGATCTTCTGTCATGTCAGTCGCTCTGTTACCTCAGAACACGACACAACATGGGTGGTGTGACCTCTGTTTTATTGATGTTGCTTTACCTGTTTTTGCTTTTTCACTCTGTACGCGGACGACAAAATGCACGGCATATTCAACGGTACATGTTATATGCTTTATATTACTGCTAAGTAATGTCATAATGTTGGTAACATAATTTGAAGCATAACATTTATTAAACGGCTCATTTAGAAAGCGCGAGAAAACAAATCGTAAGTTCAAGTATAACATTCTTTAAAGTGTCACACTGGGTGATGAGATTTTCATTTCGGTACCGAATCCCGTAGAACTCGGAATGCGGAATTCGGTGATGAAATGAAAGAAGGTGAACCTCCCCCAATGAAATTGGTCCCATCGTTCGTTGACTTTTATGATTCAACATGCTTGCTTCTGCCGCTAGTTTCGGGTATGGCTCAGCGAGGATATATGTCTTTCTGGGTTTTTGTTTGTTCGGATTAGAATGAAGAGATTGGTTTTTAATGCACTGGAAGCATTTTATTAACTTTTCTCATTCCAATCATCTAGTTAGAGTCTTCGGGGCTAACAGTAAGGGTTCATATCCATGCAAAATATAACTGTGTTGAATTTTTTTTATTCAGTTTGACATAATGTGCTTTGCGACTATCCGCTTGAATCATATCTTTCATATTTTGACGTTTGTGGTAATTAGAAATGAGTATTAATTTCCAACAATAGTGCGTAACGATGACATGCTCATGGTTGTTCATTTGTTCTCTCCTTCAAGGAGGCGGATCCTAGTCAAACTGAGAGGAAGGAAGTAGATGCCGCGCCACCTGGCGAGCAAGTAGAGCAAAGTGCCACCGCTTAGTGGATATCTTGAAGTGTGTGACGTCACAACCACGGTGAACTCTATTGGATGGAATCATCAGAACGATACTCACCCTTTTCCGGACGCGGGCAGTGAATGAATCTACGCCACTTGACTAGTCAATATATATTGTATTGGGGCTTAATTGAGTCACGAATGTCATGAGTTGCGATTGGCTAATCCCAGAGCGTGCATGATTCTTTCCGCCATGTAACACGTGACAGAATCTGTGGAAGTTTATTACGTTTGCGGTTTGATTTCCCTCGCCGTCTAAGCGAAGCGATTCTGTGAATGTCATAAAGCATGGACATTTTATGAATGTTGACATTCTAGCACTTCTATGAGAATTTTTTTTTTACTAAATATCGGCGAATAACAACATTTGCAGGCAACAACTGACTGCTCTTGCCAACATTGTATCTGTAAGTTATTGGAATTGTCCAACCGAACAGAAGCGAAAAGAGGTGGCGAGGAGGAGAGGGAGGGCAGAAGGAGGGGGTAGGGCAGTGGCTTTTAAGTCTGTTCAACATGGTGCTTTTTACATTATTTTAATCACTTTTATTTGCTAAATCTTTATAGTGTTTCGCCCCACTTTGCACTGAATGGCGGTACGTTGTGGTACGTTTTAAAACCCACTTTTGACTTTTCAACGTATGTACATACGATTTCAGTCGATGTGTATTCAATGTGAAGCTAAAGATAACCAATGAAGACTGATTGTAAGCTGCTAAAGCATTGCCTAATCAGTACATGGTATCTGTCTAGATGCACTTCATAGTTAGGATGGAAAGACGGTATTTCTATAGATTGGCACAACGTGATGACATCGTCAAACGGTCTCTTGGATTATAACTTAGACATGGACGTTGCATGTAGTAAACAGATTGACACCATATACTGGTCTACCAATCTTTGCACAAATTTAACTGCGAAACACCGGTCCCAACAGTTGAGACCAACTGTCTTTGTATAGCACTTAACCTATGTGGGAATGTTGTATAACACTTTAAGTAGTATATATATATATATATATATATAAGGTGAACAAATGTCGAGTGGAATATGAATTGTTAAATGTGTGGACAAAATCGAACGTGCTGAGACACGTATTGCTTTTCAGTTGTGTAAGTCCCGTATGAATTAAGCACTGTACATTATTAATATAAGCCCATGTATAACAAATATATGACGGTGTTCCTTAGTCCATGAAAAGCTCGGTATTTAGTTTCTATTCACGTCGAACTCAATCAGAAAATCATTCGGATAAAGTCTTCTCTCTTGACGCCCGGACAGCGTAGGGAATAACGCATGCAGTCATCAAGCAGACAGTAAAGGGTTAAGACGATTATTCGAAGTATGATGTAGATTGCAGGAAGGCATCATCCATAGAACTCAACCACAATATAATATGAATACATAAGAAAACAAGATAATGGGATGATACATTTGCATGGGTTCTACCAGCTGTGTAATTGCATGACATCTTTTCAAACTCAGTGAATATGATAATGGGCATTGATATCACATAATTATATAACCTAAATTTGACCCCTTTATTTAATTGCTCCGATGGGAATCATATAAGGTCTAGATGTTTCTACATCTTCTTGGTTTACTGGGTCAGTATTCATATACTGTGTATACTATGCTGGGTCGAGGCTGCTTCACTCAACCGCCTCTATTTGTCGAGACGGTGTTATTCATTGTGCGAATTAAGACATAATACAGTTTTGTCGAGGAGACGATATGGTCGTTTTGCGAAAGAAAAAGGTGTTTATATTTATGTAAATGATAACCACGGATCTTTATTCCTAGAGTTGTTGCTAGTAAAACTGTACATAATTTCCAATTTGATCGCTTTAGAGTATCATGATTACAATGGCATAATATGTTCACTTCTTCACAGGCTAGAGGCTTTCGTAGACGGTTTCCATTGTTTGTATGATGGGTATCTATAGTACAAACGTGAGACGCATGCAGGCGGTAAGCCATATTCTTGTTATTTTACCCGAAGACGTAACGTGGTGGGGTACAAACCGAGTTGTCATTGTATATCCCAAGTGTATTTTTTTTATTCTAACAGTATTACAGGTACATGTTACGTATGTTGATTCCACTTGGTTTACTAAGGTATGATTATAAATGCCATGTACGGTGTATATAACCGACATGGTTCGTCTAGTCATGTATGTGTCTTTGAAGTTACATCAAAGATTGCGGTAAAACTATACTTCCAGATTTGGTTAGAATTTCTGCGCGTCTTATTTGTGTATCTCCAAGCCAGGTGCGCAATATCACGTGCATAACACGTGCGCGCTACGGACATTCCACCTTAATTTTATTGTAGTGGAGTCTTGCTGCAACTTGAATCCCTACTGTATGTACCTCAATATTCGCAACAGAACCATTTCTTCGCATCGGTGGTCAAATTTTAGACATTACTAAACCGCCGGTTTTTGTATTTCACTTTACGTTACTGGTTCAAGTTCCAATGGCTAGGTTTCAAATCGGTTCTTATTTATGGGGTCTTAGCAATTAATTTTAACCAAAGAACTATTTTCAACCATTATATAAGGTGCGTCAATCGTTATGGCGCTGCGCCATCTGGTGAGCGAGACGTTGCAATCTCCAAACAGCAATCTCCTAGTATCAACAGATGGCGCCACCATACAATTAATATATTCCTGATTGATTATCCCACATTAATCGATGACACAGTTCTTTAGAAGTAGCTTAGAAATAACGTGGTAGAGTGTTACTGTCATAGATGGATTGGCAATGAATGATATTTGTTCAGTGCTTTTTAACATCAATACTATCTACGTTGTGGAGTTAACACTTGTGTGACGTATATTCATGTCCCCATTCTGTGTAATATATCGCACTGCTTCTCGGTGTATGAAAAAAGGAGAAAAATACACCTTGTAAATTTCTATGTGAAAACGCCGTAATGTCTGAAGATTATATAGTAACTACAGAACAAAATCATGGTCGCATTTGTGCAAAAAGTGAAAGCACACGTAAATAATAGTCCGTAAATGATTAGGTATAGCCTACGTACGCGCCTCTTAAGTATCTATGGAGTTCCTGGCTGTAGCTGTGTACCCCGATGGCTGACGAAGATATGTAATCACGAGAGTTAACAGTGGTATTCGGTATCCCCATGTAGTTGTAGTGTTATCCGCTTGGTGGCGCTTGGTGTATATGACGTAATCGATGTCACGTGGTGTACTCGTCTGTGTGTCGTGATTTGCGACCCCGTTCGCTGTCTCGTTGAAACAATGCACCTATTTTTATCTGTATTTAACGCCAGCCAACCTTGTGTTAAATTGCCACATTTCAATAAATATCTCCAATGTGACTTGTCCGTGTTCTTGTGTTTTAGTTGATAAAAAAATGAAGTTTATGCAACAAATAGGTCGAAAACACCTTACAACAAACTCATTACTCAATAATCATATTGTTAAGAAACTTGACTGTTATCATATGGTGACATTTCAAGAGGTTTAATTTTCAAAATAATTGAAGCGGTTCAACCATGGTTAGATAATGGTTTACATTTAAAGTTGAAATGTGAACATTAATATAACGTTGATATAACGGTTCAACCATAATTAGATTATGATTAGCATTTAACATTAAATCGTAAACATTAATATAACGTTATTGATATAACGGTTCAACCACGGTTAGATAATGCTTAGCATTTAACGTTAAATAGAAAACATTAATATAACGTTTAGTCAATGAGCAAAAAATTATTTTATTAACGTTCGTCTAAAACGTTGCAATGACGCTAATGCACACGATAAGTAAACGTTATGTTAATGTTGGCATGCTATCTGGGTAATACTAATTGATATGAATCAGTCCGTGTAATTGCGAACTGTTCGCATCAAACACTGTGCGCAGCCTTTCGACCGTAACTTAAATTAAGTTACAGTCGTCACAGAATGGCGGGAACTGACCTCGAAAGGTGATATGTCAAGGGTATATATTGACACTAGAAAGTGATGTGTCAAGGGTATATATAGATACTAGAAGGTGATATGTCAAGGTATATATGAATACTAGAAGGTGATATGTTAAGGGTATATATGGATACTAGAAGGTGATATGTCAAGGGTATATATGGATACTAGAAGGTGATATGTCAAGGTATACATGGATACTAGAAGGTGATATGTCAAGGGTATATATGGATACTAAAAGGTGATATGTCAAGGTATATATGGATACTAGAAGGTGATATGTTAAGGTATATATGGATACTAGAAGGTAATATGTTAAGATATATATGGATACTAGAAGGTGATATGTCAAGGGCAAATAAGGATACTAGAAGGTGATATGTCAAGGTATATATGGATACTAGAAGGTGATATGTCAAGGTATATATGGATACTAGAAGGTGATATGTCAAGGGTATATATCGATACCAGAAGGTGATATGTTAAGGTATATATGGATACTAGAAGGTAATATGTTAATGTATATATGGATACTAGAAGGTGATATGTCAAGGTAATGATGGATACTAGAAGGTGATATGTCAAGGGTATATATGGATACCAGAAGGTAATATGTTAAGGTATATATGGATACTAGAAGGTGATATGTCAAGGTAAATATGGATACTAGAAGGTGATATGTCAAGGGTATATATGGATACCAGAAGGTGATATGTTAAGGTATATATGGATACTAGAAGGTGATATGTCAAGGTATATATTGATACTAGAAGGTAATATGTCAAGGGTATATATGGATACCAGAAGGTGATATGTTAAGGTATATATGGATAGTAGAAGGTGATATGTCAAGGTATATATGGATACTAGAAGGTGATATGTTAAGGTATATATGGATACTAGAAGGTGATATGTCAAGGGTATATATGGATACCAGAAGGTGATATGTCATGTGATATGGATACCAGAAGATACGGAGCTGATACAGTGGAGTCTACAGCAACGTGTTATCCTTCATGAAAGCGTGATAACATTAGCTCTGATGAGCCACCTCGATAGCTCAGTGGGTTAGAGCGCTCGCTTAATATACTGAATATACAACCAACCAAGCAGCCAACCAACCATTGGCCCAGGTGACCGTCACTGGAGGCACCGTGTTAATCAGGGTGCCGATACGCCGGTTGTAAACCACACTGTGCTGAACAACTTGTGCACGGCCACCATTCACGCTTAGCCTCGAGTCAGCGGCAATCAGCCATGTATCGACTTCACGAGGAGTTAAAACATTATCCTGGCATACAACCCAGTCACCCTAATACACCCAAGACACCCATCCGTTAAAAGAAAATACCTGGAGGCTGCAATGTGATACAAAAATAAAACTCTGTTGGTATAAAATCTATTTGCCGTTAATCGTTCTGTTTAAAAAGAAAGCATAATCGAGAAAATCGCACATCAACAATATAAAATAAACATCTTCGCCCATCAAGCGGGTGTCGACATGTTTTGAACACGTGACCAGAGTGAGCCAATCACACGCAGGGCGTTGACGTCACTGACGACTACCTTCCGCTGAACCAACACTTTGTTTACATGCGAGCGGTGCGTCTTTGGAACAAGCTCTCTGAATAGTGACAAGCGAATTTGACTCATAAACGTGAAACATTGGTGCATTTAGAACAAAATGATGTACTGCCCAGCAGTTGACTGTAACAATTTAAGTGCAAAAAAGGACAGCAAAAACAGGATATCTGTCTACCGCTGTCCACTAGGCGACCGGCAGCTTTTGAGGCAATGGCTACGCAAGATTGTTCGTGTGAGTTTTAAAACCACGAAACATTCAAGAGTATTTTCCGACCACTATGAGAACAATTGCTTTGAGTCGACCCGGCTGCTAGCTTCACGCACCACTCCTCCCTCCACCCCACTCACCCTAACCCATATGGCCGTTCTGTAGTACGGCAGTCCTGTCCATACACTCTTCAGTGACAGTGAGTTTCTAAGACAGCAGCTGTATCCAGTTACACACTGCCACTCCCGGGAGGCGGGGGGGGGGGGGCACTACACATAGTTAGGTATATATATATATGTCGCCCTAATGACCCCTTTTTCCTCTCAATCCCCGAAGCAGAAATCAACAATTTCTCTCGATATGCCCATCTGCATTTTTTAACTAATTGATATCGAAAGTGTTCAACCACAATGTTGTCAGTATCTATTTTAGATGTCATTTTTAACCAAAATATTCTCTCTCAGTGACCACAAAATCGGGCACTTTACTCGCACTCTCCAAATTCCCTCTACGGCATGGGCGGCACACCCCACCACTGTAGTAATGTAGTGCCCCCCCCCCCCAGCGGCCCCCTTCCATGGCCCGCCACTCTACGAGTCAAAATTGGGCACCCTGCCAACAATGACGATGAACCCATGTCTCCACCCCCATCCGGCCCCCAACCGCCCCCACCCTCCGTTCTAATGCAACACGGCTTCACTGACCACGCGATGCGTCGTCAACGACCTGTATAAACAATACCTGATCCACCATCGTCAACCCCTATAGGTTCAAACTGGTCCCCGATTAAATCAGCAGTTCCTCTAAATTCCGTGTTTGCTTCAACTTCTTCGTCCGACTCGTCAGAAATTATTATAGCTTCCAGTGGTGAATCGTCTAAACCTCCTGGTCGCTTCATCGCCGATGACGTCATCATCAGTGCACTGAGGCGGGTGCCCATGGCAAGTTGGGTTGTCGTGCAAAAGTGCTTGAAACTTTACTAATGTATGATTAAAAAAATCTATATTTTGTGTGATGTTGAGTTAATTCCCTATAGTTTAACTGGAAATGTAAATGATATGGGCCCGACATTTCCCTTTAAAGCCCAGACCGCGCCTTTTTTGTTAATCGTGAGTATGAAACTGACAATCATAGCTGATGGTAGGTACAAGTCTCATAGGCGTAGGAAGATTGTTGCCATTGGGGGGGGGGGGGCACAACCAATACGTACCAGGGTGGTGTGCAGGTGTTCTTGAAAGGGGGGGGGGGCACACAAACATTAAACATGTGTGTGAAGAGACCTGAAAGGGAGAGAGGGGGGGGTGGGTGGTAAGGTATACCTTAGGGTCTGAAAGGAAAGGCGGGGCACATAATTTGTCTGCAAGTGGGTAATCACCGTATTTGAGCCCTCATCAGGGGCATTTGCAGGAATTCTTGAAAGGGGTGAGAAATGAAATCGTTCCAAAATAACAAACGAAAAATGCGTGTAAAAGCTAGAGGTAGGCGACCGTGGTGCACAGAATTTAAAAGGGGAAGGGGATAAGGTATATCTTGGGGTCTGAAAGGCATGTGCCCTGTGTGCCCCCCACCCACCCCTGGCCAGATGGCACAGAATGGAAAAGGCGGGAGGGGGGCACATATATATCTTAGGGTCTGAAAGAGGGGGGGGGGGCACGGGCCACATGTGCCCCCCCCCCCTTGACACGCTGATGCTCATGAACATAACGCTATTCATAGATATACCCCGCCAAAATAACACTGATTTGCATATAGTCTACCGCTTTATTGCAGTTTTAGCTTCTGCAGATTCCACGCAATTAGGCCTAATGTTAGTGACAATTAAGAATAGCTGTATTTGGACGAGAGTATCATATGTCGAGGATATTCTTGAGTTACCAGAGATTTGCACCCATGCACTACCACGCAGACGCCATACTTTCCCGAATATCCGGTGTTGTTTTGACCGGGATGCACTTGGCAAGCCGGCGGAATACTCGCGCCTCTGACCGGGTCGGGATACGCGTGTATGCGCAGGCTAATGCAATAATTGCTTGACATCTAAGAGTTAAATGGATGCAGTGGTATTTACGTAGATACAAATTATCCAAATATATTGATGCTGTTATACGCGGACAATGTTGCAGAAGTGGGTAAAGCTGTTGCACGATTGCAAAAGAAATTGGATTCCATTGATGCATTCTGAGATAAATGAGATATGAAAGTAAACCTAAGCAAAAACGTTTGGAAGATGTTTTATCCACCCTAGTTAATCATGATAATGTATGTATTAAGTGTGATGTTGAACAGGTAAGGAGTTTGGAAAGAGATCATTTGAATAGAGCTTTTGATGCTGAGGAAATACTAGGTTGTATACGACATTTACCCAATGGCAAAGCTGCAGGTTACGATGGAATACCGAATGTTCAAATGGGTTGCCGAACTGTTGTAACCATATCTTGTTCGACTGTTTGATCTAATACTGAAAACGGGGAAATTTCTGAAAGATTGGTGTAAAGTCCTCATATTGCCGGTACATAAGAAAGGATCACGGTCTAACATGGGTAATTATAGAGGTATATATTTATTGTCTGCCCTCAGTAAGCTATTCACTAAATTAATCAACGAAAGATTAACTATATAGGTCGACCAGAACGAGTTACGGTCAGAAGAGCAGGCGGGATATAGAAAAGGATATTCGACTTGTGATCAAATATTTGTCTTGCAGTCCATAATTCGAAGGTATGTAACGAAAGAGAAAGGCAGATGTTATATCCTATTTATTGATTTTTCAAGGCGTTCGACAGCATGCCTCATAGTCTGTTTTGGTTTAGTCTACTAGGTAAAGGTATTCATGGTAATATAATGACGGTTATTCGCGATATGTACGCTAATTTGAAATCGTGTATTAAGATTCATTCTAGTTTGACAGACTATTTTCAGTGTAAAATCGGAACACGACAGGGTTGTATGTTAAGTCCCTTGCTGTTTGCTTTATATATAGAGGAGTATTTATCCATGTTATAAAATTCTAACTGCCCAGGTATCTACGTAAGCAATGATGCGCCAAATATAACATCACTCACGTTTGCCGGTGATTTAGCAAACTGCGCGGATACTGTAGGACGTCTCCAGCTAACGATAAACATCTTAGAGGCATATTGTAAGAAGTGGAATTTAAAGTGAATATAAACAAAACGCAAGTAATGGTGAACGATGGTTTTTCGATGGTGAAGGGTTGAAAGTTGTATCGTCGTATACATATTTAGGTCTGGTATTAACTAGCACACTTTGATGGTCGAAAGCTGTTTTTCCACTGACTGGTCAAGCCATTTAGTCAAGTCTATTTATTGTTGAGCTAAACCAAAGATTAGAACACCGTTTTATCGAAGAATCGCATATGAAGGTTAGGGATCAAAGTCGCCTTAGTGTATTTTGTACAGTTAAGAACCAACTCTCCTTTGAAGTATATCTACTCAGAGTCAATGTTGCGAAACTTAGAAAATCTCTTTCGCGTTTTAGATGCTCAGCTCATAGCCTCTCTATTGAATTAGGTCGTCGTGATGGAACGTTACTTGAAAACAGAATTTGTAAATACTGTGCAGTAAGACATGTCGTTGTTATAGAAGATGAATACCATGTGTTATTGTGTTGCCTGACGTTTATGGATATCAGACTTTTATATATTAATAACGCTTTTTGGAATAGGAATGATGCGACAAAGTTGTCAATTCTCATAACGTCTTCAGTTCAATACATTGTAGTAAATATTACCAGCACCAGCACAGGGGATAAAAATGTGTGCTGCCATCTAGTGAGCCATTGCGCAGTTAACTGGTGAATTGTGCTTCCATCTAGCGGGCCTTTTGGTAACGATATGGTAACTGCACGACGACGGGTTCTGGTTATGGTTCGGGTTAGTGACATGAAAGAAGCGTGGCCGGACCGGTTTTCACGGCCGGACAGGTTATCATGTTACACCGGCCAGTAACAGAAACAGTTCCTCTAAGGTACGATTACACAACTTCTGAGGAAAATAAATCTTCGGGAACTGGGAATGGGTTATTAGCCGACCATTGTGATCAATGATTTTCATTGATCGTAAACTGAAAATTTGAATACTAAATATCTGTGAATTAGCAAATCGCCAATCTATATCATGTATCCGTCCCTTCCATTGTATACAGGGCGTGCTTCATTTAACTCATCGTGACCTGGGAATAAAGAAATTTATTCTTCGTGATGTGGAAACACGACCCCCCCCCCCCTTGCCCTTTTGTTACGCTCCATTTTTTTTGGTCAAATTAGTGCATCTCATTTGGACAAGTTTAGCTTTGTTGTGTACTACGTCATCAAAATGTGCCCATTACGACAGTGTTTAGCATTTAAGATGTGATGCCGCATGTATTTCTCGTCGCGCTAACAGACAATGTGTCCAGAACGTATGTTCCAAAATATTTCGAAAATCACAATGTAATTGGAAAATTGCTGTATGAGCAGCTTTAAGCTAATTTGCTCAAGAAATAATCAATTGGTATTTTCTTTGTGTAACGGAGGTAACGTTTCTGGGGCCTTTTCTCACAATGTCCTTAATTTACTTTTCCCCCAAAGCGGTATGTGTTACACCACAAAACCAAGGACAGTTACTGTAAGGACCCTTCCGGGTAGTGACGGCTCACGCCATCTCCGGGTGGCAACTTTCCCAAGGCGGTGTGGGTTACACCACAAAACCAAGGACAGTTACTGTAAGGACCCTTCCGGGTAGTGACGGCTCACGCCATCTCCGGGTGGCAACTTTCCCAAGGCGGTATGTGTTACACCACAAAACCAAGGACAGTTACTGTAAGGACCCTTCCGGGTAGTGACGGCTCACGCCATCTCCGGGGTGGCAACTTCAGGCAGTGAAGTAGGCATATCGTTGGATGGCACGTTTCAAAATAGATATTTGTTCGTGCAGAGAATGTATAGCTGTCAACTTTGCGTAAGATTACAAGTGTTTGGTCATTCCTGGTGAGGTGGTGGGCGTGAGGTCGGGTTCGGGGTCGGGGGAGTGGGGGCGGTGCGTTAGGTTGTTACGGGTGATGTGGTGTGGAGGGGGATTAGCCATGGTGATGGCGGGTGATGTGGTGTGGAGGGGGGTTAGCTATGGTAATGGCGAGCGATGTGATGTGGACGGGGGTTAGTGACAGTGATGTGGTGTGGAGGAGGGTTAGCCATGGTGATGGCGGGTGATGGGGTGTGGAGGGGCGTTAGTCACGGTGATGTGGTGTGGAGGGTGTTAGTCACGGTGATGGCGGGTGATGTGGTGTGGAGGGGGATTAGTCACGGTGATGTGGTGTGCAGGGGTGTTAATCACGGTGATGTGGTGTGGAGGGTGTTAGTCACGGTGATGTGGTGTGCAGGGGTGTTAATCACGGTGATGTGGTGTGGAGGGGGGTTAGTCACGGTGATGTGGTGTGGAGAGTGTTAGTCACGGTGATGTGGTGTGGATGGGGGCTAGTCACAGTGATGACGTGTGACACCCGGCTACATAACGGGATCTGGTCAGACTGAATGTGACGTCACAGCTCCGGGTGGCACGTGTCAAGTCACATTTATAACGCTGCTTCCCCCTCTGTGGCTTGGTTACTCACAGCTGGAGGTGGCTGTGACGTCACGCGACCAGTGTTTGGCCGCACTGCAGCAGATTGAGGTCATGCACAAGCGGGTCCGGGTACATCGCCCCCCCCCCTCCCCCACCCCCACACCCCCACCCGTATATGCTGGTTCGGTGTTTCCCATAACGGTGTCGGTGAACTCTCGGGTTTAGCGGATACTCCGCCAAGGCACTGAGCAGTGAAGGCTGGTTGCGATGAAGCCCCGAGCAGTAATGGTCGGGTACGCGCAGCTGGACGACCGCAACCTCACCACCCAGGCTGGATACACACACGCCGCTGGCGATGGGGACCCGGGGTGCCCGCCCCGGGGTGGGGCCGAGTCGTTGCCAAGGAGCCCAGAGGATGGGTCCGAGGCACAACCCTCCATCTACCTTCAACCACAAGTGAGGGTGCCTCCTACTTACCCGAGGTACCGCCAGAGGACGTCCACGGTGCTGGGGGCGCTCCAGGTGACATTGGCTCTGTGTGCCATGATCATCAACCTAGGGGTCATCATGAGAATAGTGACCGCCAACGGCAATGGATACAGTCATTCCTTTCTCATAGGCTATGGACTATGGTGCTCCGTCCTGGTAAGTCTTAACGCTGAGGGCCGTCTGGGGGAGGGTGGTGGGCGTAGAGGGTATATGGGTATGTGGGTGGGGACGTGAGAGAGGCAAGGGGGGCTCTGAGGAAGGGTATATGAGTGGAGACATGAGAGAGGCGAGGTGGGGTATGGGGGAGGGTATATGAGTGGGGACATGAGAGAGGCGAGGTGGGGTATGGGGGAGGGTATATGAGTGGGGACATGTGAGAGGCGAGGTGGGGTATGGGGGATGGTATATAAGTGGGGACATGTGACAGGCGAGGTGGAGTCTGAGGGAGGGTATATGGGTATATGAGTGGGGACATGAGAGAGGCGACGTGGGGTCTGAGGGAGGGTATACGAGTGGGGACATGTGAGAGGCGAGGTGGGTTCTGGGGGAGGGTATGTGAGTGGGGACGTGAGAAAGTCGAGATGGGGTCTGGGCTTGGGTATATGGGTATATGAGTTTGGACATAAGAGGCGTATCAGACGCCCACCTGCCCGGTAAAGGATGCCCACCTGCCCGTTAACGGATGCCCACCTGCCCGTTAACGGATGTCCACCTGCCCATTAACGGATGTCCACCTGCCCGTTAACGGATGCCCACCTGGCCGTTAACAGATGCCCGCCTGCCCGTTAACGGATGCCCACCTGCCCGTTAACGGATGCCCACCTGCCCGTTAACGGATGTCCACCTGCCCGTTAACGGATGTCCACCTGCCCATTAACGGATGTCCACCTGCCCGTTAACGGATGCCCACCTGCCCGTTAACGGATGTCCACCTGCCCATTAACGGATGTCCACCTGCCCGTTAACGGATGCCCACCTGGCCGTTAACAGATGCCCGCCTGCCCGTTAACGGATGCCCACCTGCCCGTTAACGGATGCCCACCTGCCCGTTAACGGATGCCCACCTGGCCGTTAACAGATGCCCGCCTGCCCGTTAACGGATGTCCACCTGCCCGTTAACGGATGCCAACCTGGCCGTTAACAGATGCCCATCTGCCTGTTAACGGATGCCCACCTTCCCGTTAACGGATGCCCACCTGCCCGTTAACGGATGCCCACCTGCCCGTTAACGGATGCCCACCTTACCGTTAACGGATGCCAACCTGCCCGTTAACGGATGCCCGCCTGGCCGTTAACGGATGCCCGCCTGCCCGTTAAAGGATGCCCACCTGCCGGTCAACGGATGCCCACCTGCCTGTTAACGGATGCCCACCTGCCCGTCAACGGATGCCCATCTGCCCGTTAACGGATGCCCACCTGCCCGTTAACGGATGCCCACCTGCCCGTTAACGGATGCCCACCTTCCCGTTAACGGATGTCCATCTGCCCGTTAACGGATGCCAGCCTGCCCGTCAACGGATGCCCACCTTCCCGTTAACGGATGCCCACCTGCCCGTTAACGGATGCCCACCTGGCCGTTAACAGATGCCCGCCTGCCCGTTAACGGATGTCCACCTGCTCGTTAACGGATGCCCGCCTGCCCGTTAAAGGATGCCCACCTGCAGGTCAACGGATGCCGGCCTGCCCGTTAACGGATGCCCATCTGCCCGTTAACGGATGCCCACCTGCCCGTTAACGGATGCCCACCTGCCCGTTAACGGATGGCCACCTGCCCGTTAACGGATGCCCACCTGCCCGTCAACGGATGCCCACCTTCCCGTTAACGGATGCCCACCCGCCTGTTAACGGATGCCCGCCTGCCCGTTAACGGATGCCCATCTGCCCGTTAACGGATGCCCACCGGCCCGTTAACGGATGCCCATCTGCCCGTTAACGGCTGCCCACCTGCCCGTCAACGGATGCCCACCCGCCTGTTAACGGATGCCCACCTGCCCGTTAACGGATGCCAGCCTGCCCGTTAACAGATGCCCGCCTGCCCGTTAACGGATGCCCACCTGCCCGTTAACGGATGCCCACCTCCCCGTTAACGGATGCCAGCCTGCCCGTTAACAGATGCCCGCCTGCCCGTTAACGGATGCCCACCTGCCCGTTAACGGATGCCCACCTGGCCGTTAACAGATGCCCGCCTGCCCGTTAACAGATGCCCGCCTGCCCGTTAACGGATGCCCACCTGGCCGTTAACAGATGCCCGCCTGCCCGTTAACGGATGTCCACCTGTCCGTTAATGGATGTCCATCTGCCCGTTAACGGATGCCCGCTTGCCCGTTAGTGGAGGTCCATCTGCCCGTTAATGGATTCCCACTTGCCCGTTAACGGATGCCCACCTGCCCGTTAACGGATGTCCACCTGCCCGTTAACGGATGCCCACCTGCCCGTTAATGGATGTCCATTTGCCCGTTAATGGATGTCTATCTGTCCGTTAACGGATGCCCGCCTGGCAGTCAACGGATGCCCACCTGCCCGTTAACGGATGCCCACCTGCCCATTAACGGATGTCCACCTGGCCGTTAACAGATGCCCGCCTGTCCGTTAATGGATGTCCATCTGCCCGTTAACGGATGCCCGCTTGCCCGTTAGTGGAGGTCCATCTGCCCGTTAATGGATGTCTATCTGCCCGTTAATGGATGTCTATCTGCCCGTTAACGGATGCCCGCCTGGCAGTCAATGGATTCCCACCTGCCCGTTAACGGATGCCCATTTGCCCGTTAACGTATGCCAGCCTGCCCGTTGATGAATGCCCACCTGCCCGTTAACGGATGCCCACCTGCCCGTTAACGGATGCCCACCTGCCCGTTAACGGATACCCACCTGCTTGTTAACGGATTTACATTTGTACATCTTCACGCGATTGTAACTTGCTTGCTGCTGGGGCCGCCCCGGTAGCTCATTGGGCTAGAGCGCTCGCCATGAGTGCTCTGGCCACCTGAGAGCCTAACGGCACGTGAATCGATGGTTCGAGCCCCGATGTGGCCATATCTGTGTGGTCGCAGGATAAAGATCCCATGTCCTTCTTTGCAAAGAGTAGGGTGTTACCCCCGGGGACGTGGCTCCACTCTCCCTCCCTTCTCCCATTGACGCTATATGAAGAAAAGTGGTTAAAGCGTCCTGAATGACTAACCAACCTGCTTCCTGCTTCCAGTATGTAATCTCTGGGGCCCTGGCGATCGAGGCCGGGAGGCGCGCCAGACGAGGGGTGGTGGTGGGTAGCCTGGTGATGGCCACTGTGTCCGCCGTCATGGCTTGGGTCCACATTGGCTGCGCCCTCATCCCTGTCATGGTCGAGAGGCCACATTATTGGGGCTCCTCCTCGGAAGAGTACTCCCATCAGATCAAGGTGAGTCCAACAGACGACGAGATCCTATGTCTACTATATTTTTCTATGATTTCTTTGTTTGTAGTATGTACACATTTTGGACAGAGAATGGGTCCGATGTGTTATGCCAGGCGAAATGCGTGGATATGTTTGTCCAAAGATCAAATGAGCAATTAACAATCTTGTCGATCGATCGATCACCCATGAGAGCTGTCAGCCTCTAGTGAGGTAACCAATGACTTGTATTCAATGGCTCCGACACTCAACCACTGTCCTAGTAACTGTCATAGTGTTTAAAACTGAACCTTGGGCCTCCGGGTGACTTTAGCGGCACCACTCTGAAAGGTATTAGCTCCATGGCGAGGTTTTTCATTGATATATATATCCCTGTATAATGACTCCTTTTCAGGTCAGCGAAGCGCTCAGCATAATTTTGCTGGTTATTGGGTTCGTCGAGTTAATCGCCACCCTCACGACAGCGGCACTGGGGTGTGCCGTCGCGTGCTGCAGACAGGTGAGAGGGACCTCCTCGGTCTAGTCGTTAGCGCACTAGATCGCAGATCGTCGGTTCGAATCCGGTCCTGCATGAGCACCTAATCTGCTTTTTTTTATGACGAAACTCGTCATATGTCAGTTCATTCGGCGTCTGTCTGTGTGTCTGTCTGTTGGTAACGTGGCGCACTATATGTCGAATGTATTAATTAAGGTATCGATTCACTAGAAGATGCAGAATGGCGATCGCCAGGCTAAATTCGTAGAATGACCAAAAGACAAGGTCACAGGAATTTTCTGAAATTCGCTTAACCATTGAAAGATAGGACCAAAAATATAAATATTGCTATAACGTTCACAGTTTCATCTAATCGAGTTCAATGTTATTGTACTTATTGAGACCTTGTATACCATCTTTAAATTTTGCAAATTGCCCAAATACCGTCTCGGCCAAAAATCCCTAATTTAACATGAAACCCTTCAATAGCATGTTTGCGTGAAAATGACGTCCTCAATTTCTCCATGAACAGGATAATTCAGACAGAGGACAGCTTGCCTAAGGCATAACATTAGTATTTAGGCGCGAATGACCATATTGCTCAAGGTCACGCATCCAAGGCCAAGGTCCCATCAAGGTCAAGGTTTTGCCGCGTAACTCCGTTAATATTAGGTCTAGGGATACGCTGCAGTGGACGGGTGAGTGGTGGGAGGTGACTTGTGGTGGACGGGTGAGTGGTAGGACGTGACTTGTGGTGGACGGGTGAGTGGTGGTAAGTGACTTGTGGTGGACGGGTGAGTGGTGGGACGTGACTTGTGGTGGACGGGTGAGTGGTGGGACGTGACTTGTGGTGGACGGGTGAGTGGTGGGACGTGACTTGTGGTGGACGGGTGAGTGGTGGGACGTGACTTGTGGTGGGCGGGTGAGTGGTAGGACGTGACTCGTGGTGGACGGGTGAGTGGTGAGACGTGACTTGTGGTGGACGGGGGAGTGGTGGGATGTGACTTGTGGTGGACGGGTGAGTGGTGGGACGTGACTTGTGGTGGACGGGTGAGTGGTGAGAGGTGACTTGTGGTGGACGGGTGAGTGGTGGGACGTGACTTGTGGTGGACGGGTGAGTGGTGGGACGTGACTTGTGGTGGACGGGTGAGCGGTGGAATGTGACTTGTGGTGGACGGGTGAGTGGTAGGACGTAACTTGTGGTGGACGGGTGAGTGGTAGGACGTGACTTGTGGTGGACGGGTGAGTGGTGGGACGTGACTTGTGGTGGACGGGTGAGTGGTAGGACGTGACTTGTGGTGGACGGGTGAGTGGTAGGACGTGACTTGTGGTGGACGGGTGAGTGGTGGGACGTGACTTGTGGTGGACGGGTGAGCGGTGGAATGTGACTTGTGATGGACGGGTGAGTGGTAGGACGTAACTTGTAGTGGACGGGTGAGTGGTGGGACGTGACTTGTGGTGGGCGGGTGAGTGGTGGGACGTGACTTGTGGTGGACGGGTGAGTGGTGGGACGTGACTTGTGGTGGACGGGTGAATGGTAGGACGTAACTTTTGGTGGACGGGTGAGTGGGGGGACGTGACTTGTGATGGACGGGTGAGTGGTGGGACGTGACTTGTGGTGGACGGGCGAGTGGTGGGACGTGACTTGTGGTGGACGGGTGAGTGGTGGAACGTGACTTGTGGTGGACGGGTGAGGGGTAGGACGTGACTTGTGGTGGACGGGAGAGTGGTGGGACGTGACTTGTGGTAGACGGGTGAGTGGTAGGACGTGACCTGTGATGGACGGGTGAGCGGTGGAATGTGGCTTGTGGTGGACGGTGAGTGGTGGGACATGACTTGTGGTGGACGGGTGAGTGGTGGGACGTGACTTGTGGTGGACGGGTGAGCGGTGGAATGTGACTTGTGGTGGACGGGTGAGTGGTAGGACGTGACTTGTGGTGGACGGGTGAGTGGTGGGACGTGACTTGTGGTGGACGGGTGAGTGGTGGGACGTGACTTGTGGTGGACGGGTGAGTGGTAGGACGTGACTTGTGGTGGACGGGTGAATGGTAGGACGTAACTTTTGGTGGACGGGTGAGTGGTGGGACGTGACTTGTGGTGGACGGGTGAGTGGTAGGACGTAACTTGTGGTGGACGGGTGACTGTTGGGACTTGACTTGTGGTGGACGGGTGAGTGGTGGGACGTGACTTGTGGTGAACGGGTGAGGGGTAGGACGTGACTTGTGGTGGACGGGTGGGTGGTGGGACGTGACTTGTGGTGGACGGGTGAGTGGTGGGAAGTGACTTGTGGTGGACAGGTGAGTGGTGGGACGTGACTTGTGGTGGACAGGTGAGTGGTAGGACGTGACTCGTGGCGGACGGGTGAGTGGTGTGACGTGACTTGTGGTGGACGGGGGAGTGGTGGGATGTGACTTGTGGTGGACGGGTGAGTGGTGGGACGTGACTTGTGGTGGACGGGTGAGTGGTGAGAGGTGACTTGTGGTGGACGGGTGAGTGGTGGGACGTGACTTGTGGTGGACGGGTGAGTGGTGGGACGTAACTTGTGGTGGACGGGTGAGCGGTGGAATGTGACTTGTGGTGGACGGGTGAGTGGTAGGACGTAACTTGTGGTGGACGGGTGAGTGGTAGGACGTGACTTGTGGTGGACGGGTGAGTGGTGAGACGTGACTTGTGGTGGACGGGTGAGTGGTAGGACGTGACTTGTGGTGGACGGGTGAGTGGTAGGACGTGACTTGTGGTGGACGGGTGAGTGGTGGGACGTGACTTGTGGTGGACGGGTGAGCGGTGGAATGTGACTTGTGGTGGACGGGTGAGTGGTAGGACGTAACTTGTAGTGGACGGGTGAGTGGTAGGACGTGACTTGTGGTGGGCGGGTGAGTGGTGGGACGTGACTTGTGGTGGACGGGTGAGGGGTGGGACGTGACTTGTGGTGGACGGGTGAGTGGTAGGACGTGACTTGTGGTGGACGGGTGAATGGTAGGACGTAACTTTTGGTGGACGGGTGAGTGGGGGGACGTGACTTGTGATGGACGGGTGAGTGGTGGGACGTGACTTGTGGTGGACGGGTGAGTGGTAGGACGTAACTTGTGGTGGACGGGCGAGTGGTGGGACGTGACTTGTGGTGGACGGGTGAGTGGTGGAACGTGACTTGTGGTGGACGGGTGAGGGGTAGGACATGACATGTGGTGGACGGGAGAGTGGTGGGACGTGACTTGTGGTAGACGGGTGAGTGGTGGGACGTGACTTGTGGTGGACGGGTGAGTGGTAGGACGTGACTTGTGGTGGACGGGTGAATGGTAGGACGTAACTTTTGGTGGACGGGTGAGTGGGGGGACGTGACTTGTGATGGACGGGTGAGTGGTGGGACGTGACTTGTGGTGGACGGGTGAGTGGTAGGACGTAACTTGTGGTGGACGGGCGAGTGGTGGGACGTGACTTGTGGTGGACGGGTGAGTGGTGGAACGTGACTTGTGGTGGACGGGTGAGTGGTAGGACGTGACTTGTGGTGGACGGGTGAGTGGTGGGACGTGACTTGTGGTGGACGGGTGAGTGGTGGGACGTGACTTGTGGTGGAGGGTGAGTGGTAGGACGTGACTTGTGGTGGACGGGTGAATGGTAGGACGTAACTTTTGGTGGACGGGTGAGTGGTAGGACGTGACCTGTGATGGACGGGTGAGTGGTGGGACGTGACTTGTGGTGGACGGGTAAGTGGTAGGACGTGACTTGTGGTAGACGGGTGAGTGGTGGGACGTGATTTGTGGTAGACGGGTGAGTGGTGGAACGTGACTGGTGGTGGACGGGTGAGCGGTGGAATGTGGCTTGTGGTGGACGGTGAGTGGTGGGACATGACTTGTGGTGGACGGGTGAGTGGTGGGACGTGACTTGTGGTGGACGGGTGAGCGGTGGAATGTGACTTGTGGTGGACGGGTGAGTGGTAGGACGTGACTTGTGGTGGACGGGTGAGTGGTGGTAAGTGACTTGTGGTGGACGGGTGAGTGGTGGGACGTGACTTGTGGTGGACGGGTGAGTGGTGGGACGTGACTTGTGGTGGACGGGTGAGTGGTGGGACGTGACTTGTGGTGGACGGGTGAGTGGTGGGACGTGACTTGTGGTGGGCGGGTGAGTGGTAGGACGTGACTCGTGGTGGACGGGTGAGTGGTGAGACGTGACTTGTGGTGGACGGGGGAGTGGTGGGATGTGACTTGTGGTGGACGGGTGAGTGGTGGGACGTGACTTGTGGTGGACGGGTGAGTGGTGAGAGGTGACTTGTGGTGGACGGGTGAGTGGTGAGACGTGACTTGTGGTGGACGGGTGAGTGGTGGGACGTGACTTGTGGTGGACGGGTGAGCGGTGGAATGTGACTTGTGGTGGACGGGTGAGTGGTAGGACGTAACTTGTGGTGGACGGGTGAGTGGTAGGACGTGACTTGTGGTGGACGGGTGAGTGGTGGGACGTGACTTGTGGTGGACGGGTGAGTGGTAGGACGTGACTTGTGGTGGACGGGTGAGTGGTAGGACGTGACTTGTGGTGGACGGGTGAGTGGTGGGACGTGACTTGTGGTGGACGGGTGAGCGGTGGAATGTGACTTGTGGTGGACGGGTGAGTGGTAGGACGTAACTTGTAGTGGACGGGTGAGTGGTGGGACGTGACTTGTGGTGGGCGGGTGAGTGGTGGGACGTGACTTGTGGTGGACGGGTGAGTGGTGGGACGTGACTTGTGGTGGACGGGTGAATGGTAGGACGTAACTTTTGGTGGACGGGTGAGTGGGGGGACGTGACTTGTGATGGACGGGTGAGTGGTGGGACGTGACTTGTGGTGGACGGGCGAGTGGTGGGACGTGACTTGTGGTGGACGGGTGAGTGGTGGAACGTGACTTGTGGTGGACGGGTGAGGGGTAGGACGTGACTTGTGGTGGACGGGAGAGTGGTGGGACGTGACTTGTGGTAGACGGGTGAGTGGTAGGACGTGACCTGTGATGGACGGGTGAGCGGTGGAATGTGGCTTGTGGTGGACGGTGAGTGGTGGGACATGACTTGTGGTGGACGGGTGAGTGGTGGGACGTGACTTGTGGTGGACGGGTGAGCGGTGGAATGTGACTTGTGGTGGACGGGTGAGTGGTAGGACGTGACTTGTGGTGGACGGGTGAGTGGTGGGACGTGACTTGTGGTGGACGGGTGAGTGGTGGGACGTGACTTGTGGTGGACGGGTGAGTGGTAGGACGTGACTTGTGGTGGACGGGTGAATGGTAGGACGTAACTTTTGGTGGACGGGTGAGTGGTGGGACGTGACTTGTGGTGGACGGGTGAGTGGTAGGACGTAACTTGTGGTGGACGGGTGACTGGTGGGACTTGACTTGTGGTGGACGGGTGAGTGGTGGGACGTGACTTGTGGTGGACAGGTGAGTGGTGGGACGTGACTTGTGGTGGACAGGTGAGTGGTAGGACGTGACTCGTGGCGGACGGGTGAGTGGTGTGACGTGACTTGTGGTGGACGGGGGAGTGGTGGGATGTGACTTGTGGTGGACGGGTGAGTGGTGGGACGTGACTTGTGGTGGACGGGTGAGTGGTGAGAGGTGACTTGTGGTGGACGGGTGAGTGGTGGGACGTGACTTGTGGTGGACGGGTGAGTGGTGGGACGTAACTTGTGGTGGACGGGTGAGCGGTGGAATGTGACTTGTGGTGGACGGGTGAGTGGTAGGACGTAACTTGTGGTGGACGGGTGAGTGGTAGGACGTGACTTGTGGTGGACGGGTGAGTGGTGAGACGTGACTTGTGGTGGACGGGTGAGTGGTAGGACGTGACTTGTGGTGGACGGGTGAGTGGTAGGACGTGACTTGTGGTGGACGGGTGAGTGGTGGGACGTGACTTGTGGTGGACGGGTGAGCGGTGGAATGTGACTTGTGGTGGACGGGTGAGTGGTAGGACGTAACTTGTAGTGGACGGGTGAGTGGTAGGACGTGACTTGTGGTGGGCGGGTGAGTGGTGGGACGTGACTTGTGGTGGACGGGTGAGGGGTGGGACGTGACTTGTGGTGGACGGGTGAGTGGTAGGACGTGACTTGTGGTGGACGGGTGAATGGTAGGACGTAACTTTTGGTGGACGGGTGAGTGGGGGGACGTGACTTGTGATGGACGGGTGAGTGGTGGGACGTGACTTGTGGTGGACGGGTGAGTGGTAGGACGTAACTTGTGGTGGACGGGCGAGTGGTGGGACGTGACTTGTGGTGGACGGGTGAGTGGTGGAACGTGACTTGTGGTGGACGGGTGAGGGGTAGGACATGACATGTGGTGGACGGGAGAGTGGTGGGACGTGACTTGTGGTAGACGGGTGAGTGGTGGGACGTGACTTGTGGTGGACGGGTGAGTGGTAGGACGTGACTTGTGGTGGACGGGTGAATGGTAGGACGTAACTTTTGGTGGACGGGTGAGTGGGGGGACGTGACTTGTGATGGACGGGTGAGTGGTGGGACGTGACTTGTGGTGGACGGGTGAGTGGTAGGACGTAACTTGTGGTGGACGGGCGAGTGGTGGGACGTGACTTGTGGTGGACGGGTGAGTGGTGGAACGTGACTTGTGGTGGACGGGTGAGTGGTAGGACGTGACTTGTGGTGGACGGGTGAGTGGTGGGACGTGACTTGTGGTGGACGGGTGAGTGGTGGGACGTGACTTGTGGTGGAGGGTGAGTGGTAGGACGTGACTTGTGGTGGACGGGTGAATGGTAGGACGTAACTTTTGGTGGACGGGTGAGTGGTAGGACGTGACCTGTGATGGACGGGTGAGTGGTGGGACGTGACTTGTGGTGGACGGGTAAGTGGTAGGACGTGACTTGTGGTAGACGGGTGAGTGGTGGGACGTGATTTGTGGTAGACGGGTGAGTGGTGGAACGTGACTGGTGGTGGACGGGTGAGCGGTGGAATGTGGCTTGTGGTGGACGGTGAGTGGTGGGACATGACTTGTGGTGGACGGGTGAGTGGTAGGACGTGACTTGTGGTGGACGGGTGAGTGGTGGGACGTGACTTGTGGTGGACGGGTGAGTGGTGGGACGTGACTTGTGGTGGACGGGTGAGCGGTGGAATGTGACTTGTGGTGGACGGGTGAGTGGTAGGACGTGACTTGTGGTGGACGGGTGAGTGGTGGGACGTGACTTGTGGTGGACGGGTGAGTGGTGGGACGTGACTTGTGGTGGACGGATGAGTGGTAGGACGTGACTTGTGGTGGACGGGTGAATGGTAGGGCGTAACTTTTGGTGGACGGGTGAGTGGTGGGAAGTGCCTTGTGGTGGACGGGTGAGTGGTAGGACGTAACTTGTGGTGGACGGGTGAGGGGTGGGACTTGACTTGTGGTGGACGGGTGAGTGGTGGGACGTGACTTGTGGTGGACGGGTGAGGGGTAGGACGTGACTTGTGGTGGACGGGTGAGTGGTAGGACGTGACTTGTGGTGGACGGGTGAGTGGTGGGACGTGACTTGTGGTGGACGGGTGAGTGGTGGGACGTGACTTGTGGTGGACGGGTGAGCGGTGGAATGTGACTTGTGGTGGACGGGTGAGTGGTAGGACGTGACTTGTGGTGGACGGGTGAGTGGTGGGACGTGACTTGTGGTGGACGGGTGAGTGGTGGGACGTGACTTGTGGTGGACGGATGAGTGGTAGGACGTGACTTGTGGTGGACGGGTGAATGGTAGGGCGTAACTTTTGGTGGACGGGTGAGTGGTGGGAAGTGCCTTGTGGTGGACGGGTGAGTGGTAGGACGTAACTTGTGGTGGACGGGTGAGGGGTGGGACTTGACTTGTGGTGGACGGGTGAGTGGTGGGACGTGACTTGTGGTGGACGGGTGAGGGGTAGGACGTGACTTGTAGTGGACGGGAGAGTGGTGGGACGTGACTTGTGGTAGACGGGTGAGTGGTAGGACGTGACCTGTAATGGACGGGTGAGTGGTGGGACGTGACTTGTGGTTGACGGGTAAGTGGTAGGACGTGACTTGTGGTAGACGGGTGAGTGGTGGGACGTGATTTGTGGTAGACGGGTGAGTGGTGGGACGTGACTGGTGGTGGACGGGTGAGCGGTGGAATGTGGCTTGTGGTGGACGGTGAGTGGTGGGACATGACTTGTGGTGGACGGGTGAGTGGTAGGACGTGACTTGTGGTGGACGGGTGAGAGGTAGGACGTGACTTGAGGTGGACGGGTGGGTGGTGGGATGTGACTTGTGGTGGGAGGGTGAGTGGTAGGACGCGACTTGAGGTGGACGGGTGAGTGGTAGGACGTGACTTGGTAAGATTGGACCGACCCTCCTCCCTTCCCGCTCTGTCCCAACACGTTGTGGTGCCGTCTACCTGACCCCGTTAAATATGCACAAACCCCCTACCCCGTCTCCACTGCCGATCCCTTTGCTGTGCTGTCCCTGGTGTCTTTGTCTGATTAATGGCTCTTCCTTGCAGGCGACGATTGTCGTCACGGAGACGAAGGTGGTGTACGTGCCAGACCCTCACAGCGCCGTGACGTCATAGACCTAGCTCTGGCGGATATGACGTCACTTATGATTATTGCCCTAAAGTCCCGTGCGTATAATTTCAAAAGCCAGACAGATCTGCTGTATATCAAATAGGTAATTGAGATAATTACATTAAAAACGCTGGTGAGGAAATATTTGTCGACAACGCTATTGACATAGAAGTCAGTTGATAATTGAAAAAACGTTAAATTTAATGAGGTGATCAATGATAAACTTAAAAGCCAGTGGAGTTTTAAATGATAAACAAAATTGAATGAGGCATTAATTGATGAAGTCAGAAATTGGGTGAAGCGTTAACTGATAAATTCAGAAATTAGGTGAGGCGTTAATTGATGAATTCAGAAATTAGGTGAAGCGTTAATTGATAAAATAAAAAAATGGTGAAGTGTTAATTGATGAATTCAGAAATTAGGCGCAGCGTTAATTGATGAATTCAGAAATTAGGTGAACAGTTAATTGATGAATTCAGAAATTAGGTGAAGCGATAATTGACGAATTCAGAAATTGGGTGAAGCGTTAATTGATGAATTCAGAAATTAGGTGAAGCGTTAATTAATGAACTCAGAACTTAGGTGAAGTATTAATTGACGAACTCAGAAATTGGGTGAAGCGTTAATTCATGAATTCAGAAATTTGGTGTATCGTTATTTGATGAATTGATGAATTCATTAATTAGGTGAAGCGATAATTGACGAACTCAGAAATTAGATGAAGCGTTAATTGATGAATTCAGAAATTAGTTGAAGCGTTAATTGATGAATTCAGAAATTAGGTACAGCGTTAATTGATGAATTCAGAAATTAGTTAAAGCGTTAATTGATGAATTCAGAAATTAGGTGAAGCGATAATGGATGAACTCAGAAATTGGGTGAATTATAACCCTTTGATATAACCCTCGTTATAACGTACTTTATTCCTATTCCTTGTTGCTCAGACCACGTGTTAATTGAAAAACTCAGAAATTAAGTGAAGCGTTAATTGGTGAATTCAGAATATAGGTGAAGCGATAATTGGTGAATTCAGAGATTGGGTGAAGTATTAATTGACGAACTCAGAAACTGGGTACAGCAATATCTGTTACACTCGTTTTTTCGTGTATCTTTTCTTGCTTATTGTAACAACTAAGAAGTATGTAGTTAGGTTTTGTATGTGACGCCACACATGTCACCACTCGTGTTATTGCGGCCAATACCGCTGGCCACGTCTTTGTTTCTGTTCTAAGTGGCATGTAGTTGATCTGGCGAGAATGCACTTATTGTCGTTCAGTTGCTAACATTATTCGGTACGTCCATTCGTGTGTTAAGTTCATTAAGTTCATTACATACAGTGGTGGAACCAGGGGGGGGGGGGGGGGCAGGGGGGAGGGCAGGGGGCACCATTTCGCTGGCAAAAATGCGAAAAGGCCCATCTCTCCCCACCCCCCTTTCGCTCAAAAATAGGCGAAATAAAAGCACCCCCCCCCCTTTCTCTGAAGAAAGGAGCACAAGGGTCACAGTCAGTATTCTTTTTGCTCAACCTCGCCAGCACCTTCATCTCTCTCCCTGGTCGCAAGTTTCTCACTGGATCCGCGCCTGGATAGCACGTAAATAAATGGTGCCCCCCGTTCGTAAATTTCTCGAACCGCCACTAATTCTATTTCTAATTCTGTTGCCATGTCGTTTCATGAAACCAATGTGGTATTCTTTTTTCACTGCGAATCCAAGCTGTTGATCAAATCTATTAAACCTTTGTCTCTGATGTTGTACTTTTTTTAAATATACACCTTTCCACATATGATATACTATAATGCAGTTTAACTATGTCATCCGCATGCAGCAAATAAATACGAAATAAAATAGATATGTTACAGAAGTGCATTTTCTCATTGCAATGAGAGAACAGACGTTCTATAGTTTCTATGCTGTTGCAAGTCTTACAAATTTGGCCATTTTATATGTATGATTTCTTTTATTATTTATAATAATTCATGTCCGTCCCATGCTCTGTAACTGTCTGTGTCATCATATTAAAAGCTCTGTTGTTGGTGCCTTGGAAGCTCTCGTTACTGTATGCGATACCATTATCAGTACACCAATATTTGTGAACGATTTCTTTGTTATCCCATTTCGATATGTCCCCATACGCCCCAATATACCTACTATACTATACACGTTGATATACCCCTCGTTTGCACTTTATTCCTATTCCTTGTTGCTCAGCCCATGTGTTCTGCCTCTCTGGATACAGGCTTGCTATCCGTTCTCGGGGTCAGTCCTCGCCGGCTTGTGTCCTGCCGCGAGTCACACCCACGGGCTAGCCGACACATGCCTTCAATGTGTCATGGGTCTTAATTTCCACTCGGGATGTTTTTAGTCGTGGATGGAGACACTAATACTGGTGAATTGACACGTAATCGGGAGCCGTAAACACAGCTACATCCTCTTTGTAAGGGAGTCATAGGTCGCCCTCTGTGCGGCATGCTGGCCGCTACTACAATATCCCTAATGTAATTAACTACTTCCTGTTAGTGTTCTTGGAAGCGCGACACGACTTGCGTGCAGTAACTATGGTAACAACCGCAGCATCACAGCTGTATGCAATAGGTATTTATTGCAATAGGTTTATAGCAATGTCCACCACATGATATCAGTCCCATCCTGTGATCAGGTTAGTAACGCTTATTTAATTACTGATAAGGCACTTCAATTCATTAGATCTACATGTGGATAGGCGGGAAGAATCTGGACATACTCTTCATGTATTGAAACATTCCTTAGCATGTTAACAGCTTAACCATCGCATGGTTAACCTGTCACACGGTAGCCAGTCACATGGTAGCCAGACACATGGCAGCCAGTCAAATGGTAGACAGATACATGGTAACCTGTGACATGGTAGACAGACACATGCTAACCAGTGATATGGTAGACAGACACATGGTAACCTGTGGCATGGTAGACAGACACATGGTAACCTGTGGCATGGTAGACAGACACATGGTAACCAGTGATATGGTAGGCAGACACATGGTAACCTGTGGCATGGTAGACAGACACATGGTAGACAGACACATATTAACCTGTGACATGGTAGACAGACACATGGTAACCTGTGACATGGTAGACAGACCCATGGTACCCTGTGACATGGCAGACAGACACATGGTACCCTGTCACATTGTAGCCAGTCACATGTTAGCCAGTCACATGGTAGCCAGTCACATGGTAGCCAGTCCCATGGTAGCCAGTCACATGGTAGCCAGTCACATAATAGCCAGTTACATGGTAGCCAGTCACATGATAGCCAGTCATATGGTCGCATAGTAATCTTTCACACGGTCACGTGGCTTCATGGTTCGAGGAATGGACTTCCAGAATGTGAAATGAAATGTAAGGCTGCTGTTGTGGGCCAGGTCGTGCGCGTGAAAGGCTGTTTTATAATATTTTGTTGACAGCTATGCAAGGAACCCCGACCCGCCTAGCCCCCTCAGATGACGGCACGAGCAGGGTGGTTCCGTCACAACCGTCTGCGCGATGCCACCCCCTCCCCTCCCACACCACACACTGAAGCCGCCTCTCTGCTGTAGCGGTTAACGCACTGCAGACCGCAGATCGATATGTCCTGGCTTGGAATCCGGACCCCAGCACTAACCAAGAGGCATGCGCCTTCCATGATGCGTCATGGTCACTGGCCCTGTTCAGCCCTGGTGGGCACTAACGCGGCCTAAACCCCAATTTTTGTTTTACTCTCCCGCCCCCCCCCCCCCCCCAGCCCCACACACACACAGGGAAGAGCGGCAGTAAGGGTAACATACACCGCAGTAGGCTGGTAGGGTAGCCCCATATCAGGGCCCCAAGCCTCCCCCGCTCGCAGAGACATAGGCGGACCTGGCTGCGCCAAATGCTATACGCTCTCGTCGGTTACAATATTGTGGCCAGATGGATATTATTTTTTTAGTTGACTACGACTGTTGACTCACCAGAGGGCGGCACTACATTCTGTACTGGGTAACTACGAAATCACTCACTAGGGGGCGGCACTACTTTTCGTACTGGTTGACTACGCAGTGACACACTAGAGGGCGGCACTTCATTCTGTACTGGGTAACTACGAACTGACTGGGATACGGTTCTGTGAGTTGGATTTATAGCTCCGTGCATTGTGCTAGAATCGAGTGCGAGATGGCGAGGGCCAGATGACCCTGACGAGGGCGAGATGACGCTGACCAGGGCAAGACGGCGCTGACGGCGGCGAGATGGCCCTGACGAGATGGCGCTGATGAGGGCAAGACGGCGTTGACGAGGGCGTAGCTCGTAGACTGCGACCAGGGACGGTCCTGACTGTAGACTGCGCTATGACCGTCCTGGTTGTAGACTGCGCTATGGTCGCCTCTGGTCGTAGACTGCGCTATGACCGCCTCTGGTCGTAGACTGCGCTATGACCGTCCTGGCCGTAGAATGCGCTATGACCGTCCTGGTTGTAGACTGCGCTATGGCCGCCTCTGGTCGTAGACTGCGCTATGACCGTCCTGGCCGTAGAATGCGCTATGACCGTCCGGGCCGCAGACTGCGCTATGACCGTCACTGGCCGTAGACTGCGCTATGACTAGCGTAGACTGCGCTATGACTGTCCTGGCCGTAGACTGCGCTATGACCGTCCTGGTCATAGACTGCGCTATGACCGTCCTGGTCGTAGACTGCGCTATGACCGTCTTGGTCGTAGACTGCGCTATGACCGTCACTGGCCGTAGACTGCGCTATGACCGTCTTGGTCGTAGACTGCCCTATTACCGTCTTGGTCGTAGACTGCGCTATGACCGTCCCTAGACTGCGCTATGACCGTCCTGGTCGTAGACTGCGCTATGACCGTCCTGGTCGTAGACTGCGCTATGACCGTCCTGGTCGTAGACTGCGCTATGGCATTCCCTGGTCGTAGACTGCGCTATGACCGTCCTTGTCGTAGACTGCGCTATGACCGTTGTGGCCGTAGACTGCGCTATCACCGTCCTGGTCGTAGACTGCGCTATCACCGTCCTGGTCGTAGACTGCGCTATGACCGTCCTGGCCGTAGAATGCGCTATGACCGTCCCTGCCCGTAGACTGCGCTATGACTGGCGTAGACTGCGCTATGGCCTTCCCTGGCCGTAGACTGCGCTATGACCGTCCTGGCCGTAGACTGCGCTATGACCGTCCTGGTCGTAGACTGCGCTATGACTGTCCTGACCGTAGACTGCGCTATGACCGTCCCTGACCGTAGACTGCGCTATGACCGTCCTGGTCGTAGACTGCGCTATGACCGTCCTTGTCGTAGACTGCGCTATGACCGTCCTGGCCGTAGACTGCGCTATGACCGTCCTGGAAGTAGACTGCGCTATGACCGTCCTGGCCGTAGACTGCGCTATAACCGTCCTTGTCGTAGACTGCGCTATGACCGTCCTGGTCGTAGACTGCGCTATGACCGTCCTGGTCGTAGACTGCGCTATGACCGTCCTGGTCGTAGACTGCGCTATGACCGTCCTGGTCGTAGACTGCGCTATGACCGTCCTGGCCGTAGACTGCGCTATGACCGTCCTGGTCGTAGACTGCCCTATGACCGTCCTGGTCGTAGACTGCGCTATAACCGTCCTGGTCGTAGACTGCGCTATGACCTTCCCTGGCCGTAGACTGCGCTATGACCGTCCCTAGACTGCGCTATGACCGTCCTGGTCGTAGACTGCGCTATGACCATCCTGGTCGTACGCTACGCTATGACCGTCCTGATCGTAGACTGCGCTATGACCGTCCCTGGTCGTAGACTGCGCTATGACCGTCCCTGGTCGTAGAATGCGCTATGACCGTCCTGGTCGTAGACTGTGCTATGACCGTCCTGGTCGTAGACTGCGCTATGACCGTCCTGGTCGTAGACTGCGCTATGACCGTCCTGGTCGTAGAATGCGCTATGACCGTCCTGGTCGTAGACTGTGCTATGACCGTCCTGGCCGTAGTCTGCGCTATGACCGTCCTGGTCGTAGACTGCGCTATGACCGTCCTGGTCGTAGACTGCGCTATGATCGTCCTGGTCGTAGACTGCGCTATGACCGTCCCTGGCCGTAGACTGCGCTATGACCGTCCCTGGTCGTAGACTGCGCTATGACCGTCCCTGGTCGTAGACTGCGCTATGACCGTCCTGGTCGCAGACTGCGCTATGACCATCCCTGTCCGTAGACTGCGCTCTGACCGTCCTGGTCGTAGACTGCGCTATGACCGTCCTGGTCGTAGACTGCGCTATGAACGTCCCTGGCCGTAGACTGCGCTATGACCGTCCTGGCCGTAGACTGCGCTATGACCGTCCTGGTCGTAGACTGCGCTCTGACCGTCCTGGTCGTAGACTGCGCTATGACCGTCCTGGTCGTAGACTGCGCTATGACCGTCCCTGGTCGTAGACTGCGCTATGACCGTCCTGGCCGTAGACTGCTCTATGACCGTCCTGGTCGTAGACTGTGCTATGACCGTCCTGGTCGTAGACTGCGCTATGACCGTCCCTGGTCGTAGACTGCGCTCTGACCGTCTCTGGTCGTAGACTGCTCTATGACCGTCCTGGTCGTAGACTGTGCTATGACCGTCCTGGTCGTAGACTGCGCTATGACCGTCCCTGGTCGTAGACTGCTCTATGACCGTCCCTGGCCGTAGACTGCGCTATGGCTGTCCTGGCCGTGGCCTGCGCTATGACCGTCCTGGTCGTAGACTGCGCTATGACCGTCCCTGGTCGTAGACTGCGCTATGACCGTCCCTGGTCGTAGACTGCGCTATGACCGTCCCTGGTCGTAGACTGCGCTATGACCGTCCCTGGTCGTAGAATGCGCTATGACCGTCCTGGTCGTAGACTGCGCTATGACCGTCCTGGTCGTAGACTGCGCTATGATCGTCCCTGGTCGAAGACTGCTCTATGACCGTCCCTGGCCGTAGACTGCGCTATGGCTGTCCTGGCCGTAGCCTGCGCTATGACCGTCCTGGTCGTAGACTGCGCTATGACCGTCCCTGGTCGTAGCCTGCGCTATGACCGTCCCTGGTCGTAGACTGCGCTATGACCGTCCCTGGTCGTAGACTGCGCTATGACCGTCCTGGCCGTAGGCTGCGCTATGACCGTCCCTGGTCGTTGACTGCACTATGGCTGTCCTGGTCGTAGACTGCGCTATGACCGTCCCTGCCCGTAGACTGCGCTATGACTGGCGTAGACTGCGCTATGGCCTTCCCTGGCCGTAGACTGCGCTATGACCGTCCTGGCCGTAGATTGCGCTATGACCGTCCTGGTCGTAGACTGCGCTATGACTGTCCTGACCGTAGACTGCGCTATGACCGTCCCTGAACGTAGACTGCGCTATGACCGTCCTGGTCGTAGACGGCGCTATGACCGTCCTGGCCGTAGACTGCGCTATGACCGTCCCTGGCCGTAGACAGCGCTATGACCGTCCTGGTCGTAGACTGCGCTATGACCGTCCTGGCCGTAGACTGCGCTATGACCGTCCTGGTCGTAGACTGCGCTATGACCGTCCTTGTCGTAGACTGCGCTATGACCGTCCTGGCCGTAGACTGCGCTTTGACCGTCCTGGCCGTAGACTGCGCTATGACCGTCCTGGCCGTAGACTGCGCTATGACCGTCCTGGCCGTAGACTGCGCTATGACCGTCCTGGCCGTAGACTGCGCTATGACCGTCCCTGGCCGTAGACTGCGCTATGACCGTCCTGGTCGTAGACTGCGCTATGACCGTCCCTGGTCGTAGACTGCGCTATGACCGTCCTGGCCGTAGACTGCGCTATGACCGTCCCTGGTCGTAGACTGCGCTATGACCGTCCTGGCCGTAGACTGCGCTATGACCGTCCCTGGCCGTAGACAGCGCTATGACCGTCCTGGTCGTAGACTGCGCTATGACCGTCCTGGCCGTAGACTGCGCTATGACCGTCCTGGTCGTAGACTGCGCTATGACCGTCCTTGTCGTAGACTGCGCTATGACCGTCCTGGCCGTAGACTGCGCTTTGACCGTCCTGGCCGTAGACTGCGCTATGACCGTCCTGGCCGTAGACTGCGCTATGACCGTCCTGGTCGTAGACTGCGCTATGACCGTCCCTGGCCGTAGACTGCGCTATGACCGTCCCTAGCCGTAGACTGCCCTATGACCGTCCTGGTCGTAGACTGCGCTATGACCGTCCCTGGCCGTAGACTGCGCTATGACCGTCCTGGTCGTAGACTGCGCTATGACCGTCCCTGGTCGTAGACTGCGCTATGACCGTCCCTGCCCGTAGACTGCGCTATGACCGTCCTGGTCGTAGACTGCGCTATGACGGTCCCTGGCCGTAGACTGCGCGATGACCGTCCCTAGCCGTAGACCACGCTATGACCGTCCTGGTCGTAGACTGCGCTATGACCGTCCCTAGCCGTAGACTGCGCTATGACCGTCCCTAGTCGTAGACTGCGCTATGACCGTCCCTGGCCGTAGACTGCGCTATGACCGTCCTGGTCGTAGACTGCGCTATGACCGTCCCTGGCCGTAGACTGCCCTATGACCGTCCTGGTCGTAGACTGCGCTATAACCGTCCTAGTCGTAGGCTGCGCTATGACCGTCCTGGTCGTAGACTGCGCTATGACCTTCCCTGGCCGTCGACTGCGCTATGACCGTCCTGGTCGTAGACTGCCCTATGACCGTCCTGGCCGTAGACTGCGCTATGACCTTCCCTGGCCGTAGACTGCGCTATGACCGTCCCTAGACTTCGCTATGACCGTCCTGGTCGTAGACTGCGCAATGACCATCCTGGTCGTACGCTACGCTATGACCGTCCTGATCGTAGACTGCGCTATGACCGTCCCTGGTCGTAGAATGCGCTATGACCGTCCTGGTCGTAGACTGCGCTATGACCGTCCTGGTCGTAGACTGCGCTATGACCTTCCCTGGCCGTCGACTGCGCTATGACCGTCCTGGTCGTAGACTGCCCTATGACCGTCCTGGCCGTAGACTGCGCTATGACCTTCCCTGGCCGTAGACTGCGCTATGACCGTCCCTAGACTTCGCTATGACCGTCCTGGTCGTAGACTGCGCAATGACCATCCTGGTCGTACGCTACGCTATGACCGTCCTGATCGTAGACTGCGCTATGACCATCCCTGTCCGTAGACTGCGCTATGACCGTCCCTGGCCGTAGACTGCGCTATGACCGTCCCTGGTCGTAGACTGCGCTATGACCGTCCTGGCCGTAGACTGCGCTATGACCGTCCCTGGTCGTAGACTGCGCTATGACCGTCCTGGTCGTAGACTGCGCTATGACCGTCCCTGGTCGTAGACTGCTCTATGACCGTCCCTGGCCGTAGACTGCGCTATGGCTGTCCTGGCCGTGGCCTGCGCTATGACCGTCCTGGTCGTAGACTGCGCTATGACCGTCCCTTGTCGTAGACTGCGCTATGACCGTCCCTGGTCGTAGACTGCGCTATGACCGTCCCTGGTCGTAGACTGCGCTATGACCGTCCCTGGTCGTAGAATGTGCTATGACCGTCCTGGTCGTAGACTGCGCTATGACCGTCCTGGTCGTAGACTGCGCTATGATCGTCCCTGGTCGAAGACTGCTCTATGACCGTCCCTGGCCGTAGACTGCGCTATGGCTGTCCTGGCCGTAGCCTGCGCTATGACCGTCCTGGTCGTAGACTGCGCTATGACCGTCCCTGGTCGTAGACTGCGCTATGACCGTCCCTGGTCGTAGACTGCGCTATGACCGTCCCTGGTCGTAGACTGCGCTATGACCGTCCTGGCCGTAGGCTGCGCTATGACCGTCCCTGGTCGTTGACTGCACTATGGCTGTCCTGGTCGTAGACTGCGCTATGACCGTCCCTTCCCGTAGACTGCGCTATGACTGGCGTAGACTGCGCTATGGCCTTCCCTGGCCGTAGACTACGCCATGACCGTCCTGGCCGTAGATTGCGCTATGACCGTCCTGGTCGTAGACTGCGCTATGACTGTCCTGACCGTAGACTGCGCTATGACCGTCCCTGAACGTAGACTGCGCTATGACCGTCCTGGTCGTAGACTGCGCTATGACCGTCCTGGCCGTAGACTGCGCTATGACCGTCCCTGGCCGTAGACAGCGCTATGACCGTCCTGGTCGTAGACTGCGCTATGACCGTCCTGGCCGTAGACTGCGCTATGACCGTCCTGGTCGTAGACTGTGCTATGACCGTCCTTGTCGTAGACTGCGCTATGACCGTCCTGGCCGTAGACTGCGCTTTGACCGTCCTGGCCGTAGACTGCGCTATGACCGTCCTGGCCGTAGACTGCGCTATGACCGTCCTGGTCGTAGACTGCGCTATGACCGTCCCTGGCCGTAGACTGCGCTATGACCGTCCCTAGCCGTAGACTGCCCTATGACCGTCCTGGTCGTAGACTGCGCTATGACCGTCCCTGGCCGTAGACTGCGCTATGACCGTCCTGGTCGTAGACTGCGCTATGACCGTCCCTGGTCGTAGACTGCGCTATGACCGTCCCTGCCCGTAGACTGCGCTATGACCGTCCTGGTCGTAGACTGCGCTATGACGGTCCCTGGCCGTAGACTGCGCGATGACCGTCCCTAGCCGTAGACCACGCTATGACCGTCCTGGTCGTAGACTGCGCGATGACCGTCCCTAGCCGTAGACTGCGCTATGACCGTCCCTAGTCGTAGACTGCGCTATGACCGTCCCTGGCCGTAGACTGCGCTATGACCGTCCTGGTCGTAGACTGCCCTATGACCGTCCTGGTCGTAGACTGCGCTATGACCGTCCCTGGCCGTAGACTGCGCTATGACCGTCCCTAGTCGTAGACTGCGCTATGACCGTCCCTGGCCGTAGACTGCGCTATGACCGTCCTGGTCGTAGACTGCGCTATGACCGTCCTGGTCGTAGACTGCGCTATGACCGTCCCTAGTCGTAGACTGCGCTATGACCGTCCCTGGCCGTAGACTGCGCTATGACCGTCCTGGTCGTAGACTGCCCTATGACCGTCCTAGTCGTAGGCTGCGCTATGACCGTCCTGGTCGTAGGCTGCGCTATGACCGTCCTGGCCGTAGACTGCGCTATGACCTTCCCTGGCCGTAGACTGCGCTATGGCCGTCCCTAGACTTCGCTATGACCGTCCTGGTCGTAGACTGCGCAATGACCATCCTGGTCGTACGCTACGCTATGACCGTCCTGATCGTAGACTGCGCTATGACCGTCCCTGGTCGTAGACTGCGCTATGACCGTCCTGGTCGTAGACTGCGCTATGACCGTCCCTGGCCGTAGACTGCGCTATGGCTGTCCTGGTCGTAGACTGCGCTATGACCGTCCTGGTCGTAGACTGCGCTATGACCGTCCCTGGTCGTAGACTGCTCTATGACCGTCCCTGGCCGTAGACTGCGCTACGGCTGTCCTGGCCGTGGCCTGCGCTATGACCGTCCTGGTCGTAGACTGCGCTATGACCGTCCCTGGTCGTAGACTGCGCTATGACCGTCCCTGGTCGTAGACTGCGCTATGACCGTCCCTGGTCGTAGACTGCGCTATGACCGTCCCTGGTCGCAGAATGCGCTATGACCGTCCTGGTCGTAGACTGCGCTATGACCGTCCTCGTCGTAGACTGCGCTATGACCGTCCCTGGTCGAAGACTGCTCTATGACCGTCCCTGGCCGTAGACTGCGCTATGGCTGTCCTGCCCGTAGCCTGCGCTATGACCGTCCTGGTCGTAGACTGCGCTATGACCGTCCCTGGTCGTAGACTGCGCTATGACCGTCCCTGGTCGTAGACTGCGCTATGACCGTCCCTGGTCGTAGACTGCGCTATGACCGTCCTGGCCGTAGGCTGCGCTATGACCGTCCCTAGCCGTAGACTGCGCGATGACCGTCCTGGTTGTAGACTGCGCTATGGCCTTCCCTGGCCGTAGACTGCGCTATGACCGTCCCTGGCCGTAGACTGCGCTATAACCGTCCCTGACCGTAGACTGCGCTATGACCGTCCTGGTCGTAGACTGCGCTATGGCCTTCCCTGGCCGTAGACTGCGCTATGACCGTTCCTAGCCGTAGACTGCGCTATAACCGTCCCTAGCCGTAGACTGCGCTATGACCGTCCTGGTCGTAGACTGCGCTATGACCGTCCTGGTCGTAGACTGTGCTATGGCCTTCCCTGGCCGTAGACTGCGCTATGACCGTCCCTGGCCGTAGACTGCGCTATGACCGTCCTGGTCGTAGACTGCGCTATGACCGTCCCTAGCGGTAGACTGCGCTATGACCGTCCCTGGCCGTAGACCGCGCTATGACTGTCCCTAGTCGTAGACTGCGCTATGACCTTCCCTGGCGGTAGACTGCGCTATGACCGTCCCTGGCCGTAGACTGCGCTATGATCGTCCCTAGTCGTAGACTGCGCTATGACCTTCCCTGGCCGTAGACTGCGCTATGACCGTCCCTAGACTGCACTATGACCGTCCTGGTCGTAGACTGCGCAATGACCATCCTGGTCGTACGCTACGCTATGACCGTCCTGATCGTAGACTGCGCTATGACCGTCCCTGGTCGTAGACTGCGCTATGACCGTCCCTGGTCGTAGAATGCGCTATGACCGTCCTGGTCGTAGACTCCGCTATGACCGTCCTGGTCGTAGACTGCGCTATGACCGTCCCTGGTCGTAGACTGCGCTATGACCGTCCCTGGTCGTAGAATGCTCTATGACCGTCCTGGTCGTAGACTGCGCTATGATCGTCCCTGGTCGTAGACTGCGCTATGACCGTCCCTGGTCGTAGACTGCGCTATGACCGTCCCTGGTCGTAGACTGTGCTATGACCGTCCTGGCCGTAGGCTGCGCTATGACCGTCCCTAGCCGTAGACTGCGCTATGACCGTCCTGGTCGTAGACTGCGCTATGGCCTTCCCTGGCCGTAAACTGCGCTATGACCGTCCCTGGCCGTAGACTGCGCTATGACCGTCCTGGTCGTAGACTGCGCTATGACCGCCCTGGTCGTACGCTACGCTATGACCCTCCCTGGCCGTAGACTGCGCTATGACCGTCCCTGGTCGTAGACTGCGCTATGACCGTCCTGGCCGTAGACTGCGCTATGACCGTCCTGGCCGTAGACTGCGCTATGACCGTCTTGGTCGGAGACTGCGCTATGGCCGTCCCTGGTCGTACGCTAAGCTATGACCGTCCCTGGCCGTAGGATGCGCTATGACCGTCCTGGCCGTAGACTGCGCTATGACCGTCCTGGCCGTAGACTGCGCTATGACCGTCCTGGTCGAAGACTGCGCTATGACCGTCCTGGTCGTAGACTGCGCTATGGCCGTCCCTGGTCGTAAACTGCGCTATGACCGTCCCTAGACTGGGCTATGACCGTCCTGGTCGTAGACTGCGCTATGACCGTCCTGGTCGTCCTAGGTCGTAGACTGCGCTATGACGGAACAACAGGCATATTGTCACCAAATGCAGGACAATAAAAAAACACTGTTCTAATGATTTTCTTTATTACAACTATCGTAAACAAATATAGATCCCTCAAAACTTGTTACAGGAACGTACGATCATAAAAAAAAGGAATGTAAAATAAATCGCTAAATTGTAGCAGGCTATACATAAAAAGAGGCTCTGGCTTTAAAAAATATTGTATCATGGATATTTTAAATACATTTTTTTCTGATTGCAACCCAATAGTAGTATTCCCAGGTTCATGTTTATTGTCCTGCATTTGGAGACGATGTGCCTGATGTTCTGTGCTACATTACATAAAGACAACATATGATCTTCTTCACAATAAACACACCGTGCACAGCCACATATTAGGCCAGCATTGCAGGGTAAACTATTGCTACGATGCAATTAACGCGAACATGTTAACACGGGGGCTGACTGGACCACACGCAGGCCGTTAACGGGATGTGTTTTTCTAAATACAAAATACCAGAACGTTGGTTCAAGGGACAGTACACATTCTTGCACCAGTAGTGCTATCAAACCATTTCGTTTTATCTTATTGTATCCGTTGGTTTAATAAAACTTCAAAACGTTCAAATGGTTGATGACGTTTTCCGGAGTTAATAAATGATTTGCACAAAAACACATTTTAGAAAGTGCTAAATTACTACTTGCCATTGTTTCCAGGATGTCTACTTAAAACATGGTACAAACTTTAACAAACCGAACACACCGACATAAGACGAAAAGATATGATATATTCCGACATAAGACGAACATCTACGTTGATATTCACTGAATTTTGATGAAATTAAATATAGTCAAGTGACGGATTTATTTAAGTATTCAGATGAATTTGAAAAGCGGCACACAGAATGTTTGAATTACGTGTTGAATTAATACGATCTGGAATAGTATTTTACGCAGAGAGTTTTCGTTAACAAATATGTCTCGTAAGCACAGCGCTCCAGTATATTGGGATTGATGTCTTCAGTCGCTTGGACCCAGGAACTGGGTTCATCTCGTTGTGAGATAAATGAAGGGTCTTCATGTTATGATGGATTTCAAGCTTTCGAGATACATAAACTCTCGCCAGGTCTTGAAGTGTTCACATTCTATTCCACTGGTTGTTTGGCTTTAAGTCTCATGGCTTTAACACCAGATATCATGGGGCGTAGCCGTTTGCATTGTCGTTTGAAGTACCAGTTACCATAAGCCCACCTCGTCCAATTTTATGAATTGTTGTATATAATAGATATCATTCCGTAAGTCGTTATCGATTACAGGGCAACAGTTGGCACATACTCATGATCACAATCCTCAGTCCAGGCCCCGTTATATACAGAACCTGGGCACATAGCCAGATTGATGATATTAGCAATACATTTATCTACAAATAATGGACAGAAAATGTCCATGCTAAGATAAATATGGTCAATTACGTACCTTAATCCGGAATCACAGGCGGTAGCAAACGTTTCCAATTCGCATATTGAATTATGTATGACACCAACAATATTAAAAGTTATTATCCTGTGAAGTAACTTTATATTAAGGACCCGTTACTTCCACTCACTTCTAAAATGTGACGCAATCCAGTATCTAGACAAAGTGATGTCATGACTATTGGGTGGGTGCATACCTTCTCAGTTACACTCTACAGAAACAGCAATGACATGACTAGCCCGTTACATTGCATAGAAACCTGTTCCCATTAGCAATGACATGACTTGCCCGTTACATTGCATAGAAATCTGTTCCCATTAGCAATGACATGACTAGCCCGTTGCACTCCACAAACCTGTTCCCATTAGCAATGACATGACTTGCCCGTTACACTGCATAGAAACCTGCTCCCTTTAACAATGACCTGACCAGCCCGTTACACACCTCAGAAACCTGTTCCCATCAGCAATGACCTGATTGCCCATTGCACTCCACAGAAACGTATTCCCATTAGCAATGACATGACTTGCCCGTCACACTGCATAGAAACCTGTTCTCATCAGCAATGATCTGACTAGCCCGTTACACTCCTCAGAAACCTGTTCCCATTCACAATGACAAGACTAGCAAGTTACACTTCATAGAAACCTGTTCCCCTTTAACAATGACCTGACTAGCAAGTTACACTTCATAGAACCCTTTTCCCATCGGCAATGACATGACTAGCCCGTTGCACGCCACAGAAACCTGTTCCCACTAGCAATGACATGACTTGCCCGTTAAACTGCATAGAAACCTGTTCCCCTTTAACAATGACCTGACTAGCCTGTCACACTTCATAGAGACACGTTCCCATTAACAAAGACCTGACTAGCCCGTTACACTCCACAGAAACCTGTTACCATTAGCAATGACATGACTGGCCCGTTACACTCCATGGCAACCGGTTCACATTAACAATGACATGACTTGCGTGGTACACTCCACAAAAAACTGTTCCCATTAACAATGACCTGACTAGCCTCTTACACTTTATAGCATTATTTAGGGCTTTATAACTCAAGAATGGAAGAAAGTAAGCACAGAAGAATCATATAAGCTAAAGTTTTTTCGGGGTTAGAGGCGTCGACAGACGTACGCACGTACGCACGTGCCTACACATTGGGTTGTGCCGGTACGTGCAATCCTGTTGTTCGGGAGTAATTGTTTTTCATTTCATGTGCAGCATGTGCGTACACTTGCTAAAGTCCCTGGCTACGCCCCTGAGCGTGGCACCAACTGTGGTCTGCATGGCCTCACCTGTATCAATGGGACACGTAATTAGGAAGACAGAAACGCGCGCAGATATTGACCAGAAAACAGCATTTGGTTATAACTAAACAACGTATATTGAATCGCATGTTAATGACTGAACACGTTAAAAAGCACGATTGGCACACATTGCCTTATATCCTTAATGCATCGATGACATGATCAAGTCCAGCATCACCGAGCGCATCGTCGTCAGTGGCTCACGACAAACAGTCTGTTGTTGTAGTTTGTGATGTAGAGGAGATGGTGGTGGGGAGACCATGATATATACCAAGGGGTCACTTCCCCCAGCTCCACCCTGGTGACCGCCTCCCCCTCCAGCCTCACCCTGGTGACCGGCTCCCCTTCCTGGCTCACGGCGTGCAGAGAGTGACCCAGCCTATCACACACCACAAAGTGATCCCCGTTGCGGGTGATGTCCCAGGTGTGAGAGAGCGCTCGCATTGAGTGTTCTGGCCACCTGAGAGCCTAACGGCACGTGGATTGGTGGTTCGACCCCCGCTGTGGCCAGAGCTGTTTGGTCGCAGGATAAAGATCCCATGTATTTTTGTGCAAAGTGTAGGGGGGTCCCCCGGGGACATGGCTCCACTCTCCTTTCCCGTCTCCCACGGACGCGATATGACCAAAATGGTATGGTTAAAGCGTCCTGAATAACCAACCAACCACAAAGTGATCCCCGTTGCGGGTGATGTCACGGGGATCCGAGAATCCTTGGGGGTCCAGGACGCGGCCCGGAGCGCCGTCCCCGGTGTAGAGCACCAGGAGCGAGGTGTACGCCACCAGGATCGTGTCCTGGAGGACGGACACATACCTCGGCCGCCACCCCTCGGTAGCCACCCGCCGCCCCCAGCCACATCCACCACAGGGACACCGTCCAAACAACAGATATAGAGGGTCCCGCTGGGCTCCCCGTAGGCTTCGATACTATATGGAAAGACGCTATGTGCCAGTGTCTGGATCAATGTTTTGGGAACTTATCGGTGCTGGGAAACTGGCCAAATCTCGAGTTAATGGCGAATGAAATATAAAAAGCCGTTTACATTGGCGCAATACTTCATTTTGACCAGAGACGTCCCATTCGCCTCCTCTGGCCAAAGATTCATGCTTAACGACACCAAACGTGCAAGTCCACCGACGATGTCATCGACGTCGCATTCCACAGCTAGCGGAAGAAATCCATTCGTCACGATTTTACTTCTGATTAGCTGACAGTTGTTTTCATATGTAAAAGGGTATAATATAGGTCATCCAAGACCAAATAGCATTAGTTGGTAAAATATGATCCTTGCATTTAGAAATAAACAAGTGAAAAACTCACCTGTGATATCCGTAATAATGAGTGTTTTGGAAGGTTTTATATATATAATGAAAGCTGCTTGACATTCATTGAAGACTGATTCTCACTTTGAATCAGCCACCCGCTAATGTCCTAGGTTCGAATACGGACCCAGGCACCTAATCTGGGGCGTGTATTTTATTCATTCATCCTTCATCGGGCAGTTTTACCCTTGTGTGTACAAAACCGGCGTAAACATCAATTCATTTTGTTTCCCACATATATCTTGTAATTATTGTAGCGTAAAATGTATTTGGTGTTTTCCATGAGTAGAATATGACATGATCTAAAAAGGAGAAAGGTGCCCGAATCGGCGATTTGATGACACGTGACGACGCAGTGATAACGCCAACATGACGCATCGATGACACGCTGACTACACCATACTTAAATGACGCCACAATGACGCTATAATGACACCATCATGCTCTATAATGACGCCATCATGTAGCTATGATGACGCCATCATGACGCCTTGATGATGTCATAATGAGGACTTATTTACGCCATAACGATGCTTTGACTGATGTCAAGGACCGCGCTACGATTGTTGTAAATGACCGCGCTATGATTGCTGTTAATGGGCGCGCTATGATTGTTGGGAACACCGCGTTCTGATTTTAAACGCTATATCTATGATTGCTGTAACCGATAGTGCTATGGGCTCAGTCGACAGGGCGAGCGTTCTTCAGTAACTTGATTATATATGTCTCAAAAATTATTGCGGCATTGATGTATGGAAGAATGTGTGCTTTTTATTTTGTTAATATATATATATACAGTTTTACAGATGTTGTATTATTTACGGGCGAACAAAAAACTGATTGATAGTCCTTGTTCGCTGGATCGACTTTTTGGTAAAGGGATAGCTTCAAACTTATTATCTTCTCGCTCGATATAAAAAATTACGTTGAAAGATAACATCATCGGGTTAGGTCGGTAAGCGTTTGTCGCCATGACTACGTAATCAAATAATCTCTGTTAGTCGCTTGCATGGTGTTGAACGCCACTGAAGGTCACCGACGGCTGATTTGTAGGAGTTTCTTTGCTTCATCTCTTTATATTGACTGGCCGAGCGTGAACGGATTGTGTGAATGGAACATACATTTATGTTACTTGAAGCTGACAGTGTAGATTTGTGCTTGCACTGAGGTCAACACAATATTGAGAATTAAAAAAGTTTTTACCGGTTAGTTAGGACGCATCAAGCGGAATCAATAAGATAATTACAATATGTCGAAGTGTTCTCCTTCACTGAACTGCCACGGCTACCACACTACATAGATATAGCATCGGCCAAAGATACTTCTATCTATCATTTAATTCTTAGACTTAAGACGCCTCCCTGTGACAACCTCCCGGGACAACAATTAAAGATGATCTCGCATGTATCAATGGGATATATACCTAATTAGGAAGAAACGCGCGCAGATAGTAAACAGAAAACAGCATTTGGTTAAAATTAAACAAGATTTATTGTATGGCATGTTAATGACTGAACACATTAAAAGTCACGATTGACACATATTGCATTGTATCCTTAATGCATCGATGACATGATAAAGTCCAGCATCACTGCCAACAAGTAAAGTGATGCGATATGTTATATAATCAGCATAACCACGATATAAGGACACTGGCGTACTACACTATTAAGATAAACAGACCGTGAACTTCAATCGTCATAACATTATTAGCCAGAGCTTTCAGTGCGGCAGACCAATCTTTGTGGTCGTTATCATGAGGAGCTAAAACTCTATCCAAAAGCAAGGGACCGTTATGACCAGCATCTTGGTGGGTGTTGATACAATTCATTCATTAATCCAAGCTTCCAGTGAGGATCTGTGGGCAATGCGTCCAGCTGAAACGACGAGAAAAACACAATTAATATGTTGTAATTACAGTCTATAGCATAAACCCCCACTGCACATTGACATAGTGATTATCCGGAAACCAAATCAACCAGTAAAATAAATTAGTTCAGCAAACCTGCATCGTCATATTGTATTTCTAAGCAAAGCGTCAAATATGCTCGTAGGGTTAAATTAAATTTACATTTGTCACAAGGTCAAATGTATTATACATTAGATTATATAATATATATATATATTGGTCTAATTGGGGCGGTTGGTAGTGGCGGCGGGGGTTAGGAAAGAGAAAATTTCTGCAACAAGTACGTTGAATTTCTATTCGTCACATCTTTTTCTTCTTCAAAGATTAATACTGGTCAGAAAATACGCCTACTGAATGATTTAAATTCGATTTTTATTTTTCATTGTATTTGGATCAAATACAAATACAAAAGACTGTCTTATCTATTCAAGTGGTATATACGTTGCATCCATTGAAACGGATTGAGCACAGGTTATTTATTTTGGCAGATATGATTTGTCTATTTAAGGGAGAGGAACACCAGGACTTCCTGTAAGGGTGTGAGGCAAGAGCGGGGAGGGAGTATACATCAATAACTTCTTCGGGTCTGTGTCAGCTTATTCCCCTCACCATCACAGTATCATTTGGTACATCTTATGGGCTAATCTACAATATTGCTAATGTTCGTTAATACAGTCCTTATAATATGAATAAACAAAGTCCCATGGCATACAGGAAGATGGCCGGGTTGGGGGTGGGGTGGGAAGGAGCAACAGAACAGCAACGGGGAAGAAACAGAGCGGCAAACGTGTAGTGAATAACGCAGGAACATGGCATAGTAAACAGAAAAGAAAACATGAATAGGAACAGAGCGTGGAAGAGTAACAAGTGAGCGATGTGACGAACACAGCTCTACGGACCGGACCCGAATATGTGTTCAATAAATTCGGCTAATATTTAAATATGAATGTGAATGTGAATATTGATTTGATTTGCATGTCGCGGACTAACTATCTATTATTACTAGTCTTATCAAGTATTACATTAACCTCACATGCTAACAATAAAGCTATTTCAAGCTCGATGCTTAAAACCTTATTTAGACTGCTATTATAACTACAAGTCAGGCACTACACAACACGTTACATGTCACTGGCGCAGACAAAATAACTCCTCCTCATTATATTCAATGTTAGACCATGCACGACCATGTGTTTTAAAGCTATTAACATCCCTTTGAGTCCTTGGAATCAACTTGATTTCATATAAGTTTCAATCACAGAATAGTGGAAGGTATTTGTAGAGGGAGAGGGGGATGGGGGTAGGTGGGGGCGTTAATGGGTGGAGCAGGCGGCCACAGCTCACAATTACAGACATCGAGCCACAAACAATTCAACTAACGTCAACTGAGGTCAGCTTAACCGGCTGAACGCCCCCCCCCCCCACCCCAGGTAGGTTAATGTAAGGTAAGGTAGGTTAGGGAGGGCCTAGTGTGGCTGAGGTGGGTGGGGGGAGGGGGTGGGAGTGGCACCCTGTCCCTCCCTCACAGAGACGTTTACAGTGACACTTTTCTAAACGTAAACAACATGTCAAATATCACATAACGCTGTGACAGCACCCCCCCCCCCCCACACACCTACCCTTCACCACCCCCCGCCCCCACCAGGGAGAAGGTGGGTAGGGGAGAGGGTGTGGGGTATGTTGTACTTATCAACTATCATCTTAACAAGGTGTGAGTGACGTGATGACGTCACTGTTACTTACGCGGACGGCGCGTTGTTGTCGTCAGCGGCTCACGACAAACAGTTTGTGGTTGTTGATGTCCGTGACGTAGAGGAGGTGGTGGTGGGGGGGCCATGATATAAACCAGGCCGCACCTCCTCCAGCCTCACCCTGGTGACCGCCTTCCACTCCAGCCCCACCCTGGTGCCCGCCTTCCTCTTCAGCCCCACCCTGGTGACCGCCTTCCCCTCCAGCCTCTCCCTGGTGACCGCCTTCCCCTCCAGCCCCACCCTGGTGCCCGCCTTCCTCTTCAGCTTCACCCTGGTGACCGCCTTCCCCTCCAGCCTCACCCTGGTGACCGCCTCCCCCTCCCGGCTCACTACGAGGAGAGAGCCACCCCAGTCACACACCACAAAGTGTTTCCCGTTGTGGGTGATGTCACGGGGATTCGAGAGTCCTGGGAGGTTGAGGACGCGGCCCGGAGCGCCGTCCCCGGTGTACAGCACCAGGCGGTAGGGGAGGCCGTACTGCACCAGGATGGTGTCCTGGAGGACGGACACAAACCGCGGCTGCCGCCCCTCCTCCACCTCTGGCGGCGTGTTGAGGGTGTCCACCACCCTGCCCCCCGCCACATCCACCACATGGAGGCCGTCCTTGCAGCAGACATAGAGAGTCCTGGTTGACTCCCTGTAGGCCAGTCCCTCTGGCAGTGTCAGGCGTCCAGTGGTCGGCAGGGTGCGCGTCCGGACGAGCTCTCCACCCACCAACCGGACTCCCTGGAGCTGGCCATTGTACTGGGAGATCCAGATATCCGTGTCTTTCGCGGCGATACATTGCGGAGACTGGACGGAGGACTCCGCCACGTAGCGGTGGGCTGTGTGGCCGCCTTCTGTGGTCCGCCGGAAGACCACCACCCTGTGACTGCCGCTGTCCGCCACCCACACCAAGTCCCCGTGGGCGGCCACACCCAGGGGGTCCTGCAGCTGCCCGGGTCCGGCCTCCTCCCCCACCACCTCCGTCACCCGCAGACCGCCATACGCCGCCGCATCCTACAACGACAAACATCTCAGTGACAACCTGACATATAACTGACGTAGGGGGAGGGGGGCGGGGTGTATGTCAGACGTCAAGGTCAAGGCCGCACGTGCCGCCTTTGGTGTTGTACATTTCCACCGATGTCTGAAGAGTTTCCTGGCGACTTGGAGACTGAAAAAAACAACGACTTACGGCGGACTGCAGTCTGTGAAGACAAAGGATGTTGATCTTAAAAGTTTAAATTCAATGCCTGTCGTCTGCAAATAATGTAAACAAAAACTATTAATATGTCGTCCATGTTATATATGATACCTCAGTGCGACTGGCTGGCTGGGTGTATCAGGGGAGGTGGAGGGGGGAGTGGGGTACACTTGCACTGGTGATAGAAGGCAGACTGCACTGAGCGGGTGTCAGAAGGCAGCACGCGGCTTGATAAACCCTGACTGGTCAGGAGACTGATATGCATTAAAAAATTTGACAGAATTAAACGAGCGGCATATAGCGGGAACAGAAAGAGTACAGAGAGAGGAAGATCGGGAGGGGAATAGAGCGAAATGACAGGAGGAAACAGTGGGGGAACCAGGGAGGGCAATAGAGAGGGAAGAGGAAGAGCAAACAGAACGGTAGTCTAATATCGGCCTCGTGGCAAACGCGGGGGGGGGGGCGGAGGGGGGCGGAGGGGGGCGGAGGGGGGCGAGGGCAGAGCGGGAAACAGAGAGGATGCAGGGGGGGGGGGGTTCGGGGAAAAGAGGATGCGGGGGAGGGGGGCAGTGCGGGGAACAGAGAGGATGCGGGGGGGGGGGGCAGTGCGGGGAACAGAGGATGCATGGGAGGCAGTGCGGGGAACAGAGAGGATGCAGGGGGGGGGGCAGTGCGGGAAACAGAGAGGATGCAGTGCGGGGAACACAGAGGAGGCATGGGGGGCAGTGCGGGGAACAGAGAGGAAGCAGGGGGGCAGTGGGGGGAACAGAGAAGCGGTGGGGGGGACAGTGCGGGGAACAGAGAGGAGGCAGTGCGGGGAACAGAAAGCAGGCAGTGGGGGCAGTGCGGGAAACAGAGAGGAGGCAGGGGTTAGGGCAGTGCGGACAACAGAGAGGTGGTAGAGGTGGGACAGTGCGGGGAACATAGAGGAGGCAGGGAGGGCGGCGAGGACAGTGCGGGTAACAGAGAGGATGCGGGGAGGGGGCAGTGCGATGAACGGAGATTAGGCAGGGGGAAAGGACAGTGCGGGTAACAGAGGAGGCAGGGGGGGGGGGGCAGTGCGGGGAACAGAGACGAAGCAGGGGGGCTGTGGGGGGAACAGAGAGGAGGCAGTGCGGGGAACAGAAAGCAGGCAGTGGGGGCAGTGCGGGAAACAGAGAGGAGGTAGGGGGAGGGACAGTTCGGGTGACAGAGAGGAGGCACGGTGGTGGGGGGGGAACAGAAAGGAGGGAGGGGCGGGGGACAGTGCGGGGAACAGAGAGGAAGCAGGTAGTGGGGGGGGGGCAGTGCCGGGAACAGAGAGGAGGCAGGGGGGGACAGTGCGATGAACAAAGAAGAGGCAGGGGGGGCCGTGCGGGGAACAGAGAGGAAGCAGGGGGGCAGTGGGGGGAACAGAGAAGCGGCAGGGGGGGACAGTGTGGGGAACAGAGAGGAGGCAGTGCGGGGAACAGAAAGCAGGCAGTGGGGGCAGTGCGGGAAACAGAGAGGAGGCAGGGGTTAGGGCCGTGCGGACAACAGAGAGGTGGTAGGTGGGACAGTGCGGGGAACAGAGAGGAGGCAGGGGGGCAGTGGGGGGAACAGAGAAGCGGCAGGGGGGGACAGTGCGGGGAACAGAGAGGAGGCAGGGGGGCAGTGGGGGGAACAGAGAAGCGGCAGGGGGGGACAGTGCGGGGAACAGAGAGGAGGCAGTGCGGGGAACAGAAAGCAGGCAGTGGGGGCAGTGCGGGAAACAGAGAGGAGGCAGGGGTTAGGGCCGTGCGGACAACAGAGAGGTGGTAGGTGGGACAGTGCGGGGAACAGAGAGGAGGCAGGGGGGGCAGTGCGAGGAACAGAGAGGAATCAGGGGGGGGGGAGCAGTGTGGGGAACAGAGAGGAGGCAGGGGGGCAGCGCGGGGAACAGAGAGGAGGCAGGTCGGGGGGCAGTGCGGGTAACAGAGGAAACAGCGGGGGTGGGGGCAGTGCGGGGAACGGAGATGAGGCAGGGGGGGTACAGTGCGGGGAACAGAAAGGAGGCAGGGGGGGGGGACATTGCGGAGAACAGAGAGAAGGCTGGGGGGACAGTGCGGGGAACAGAGGCGAGGCGGGGGGGACAGTTCCAGAAACAGAGAGGAAGCAGTGGGGGACAGTGCGGGGAACAGATAACTCGCAGAGGGGACAGTGCCAGGAAAAAAACAGGGGGCAGGCGGGGGGGGGGGGCAGTGCAGGGAACAGAGAGGAGGCAGAGAGGGGGACAGAACGGGGAACAGAGAGGAGGCATGGGGGGGGGGGTCAGTGCGGGTAACACAGAGGAGGCATGGGGGGTAGTGTGGGGAACAGAGAGGAGGCAGGGGGGAAGGACAGTGCGGGTAACAAAGAGGATGCAGGGGGGCAGTGCAGGGAACAGAGAGGAGGCAGGGGGAAGGACAGTGCGGATTACATAGAGGAGGCTGGGGGGGGGGCAGTGCGAGGAACAGAGAGGAGGCAGGTGGGGGTGGGGGGCAGTGCGGGAAATGAAGAAGAGGCAGAGAGGGGGGCAGGGCGGGGAACAGAGAGGAGGCAGGGGGGAGGACAGTGCGGATTACATAGAGGAGGCTGGGGGGGGGGGGCAGTGCAAGGAACAGAGAGGAGGCAGGTGGGGGTGGGGGGGCAGTGCGGGAAATGGAGAAGAGGCAGAGAGGGGGGCAGGGCGGGGAACAGAGAGGAGGCAGGGGGGAGGGCAGTGCGTGTACCAGAGAGGAGGCAGGGGGAAGGACAGTGCGGGGAACAGAGAGGAGGTTGGGGGAGGGGCAGTGCGGGGAACAGAGAAGAGGCAGGGGGAAGGACAGTGCGGGGAACAGAGAGGAGGTTGGGGGAGGGGCAGTGCGGGGAACAGAGAGGAGGCAGGGGGGGGGGCAGTGCGAGGAACAGAGAGAAGGCAGGTGGGGGTGGGGGGGCAGTGCGGGAAATGGAGAAGAGGCAGAGAGGGGGGCAGGGCGGGGAACAGAGAGGAGGCAGGGGGGCATTGCGGGGAACAGAGAGAAGGCAAAGGTGGGGGGGGGGGCAGTGCGGGGAACAGACAGGAGGCAAAGTGGACAGTGCGTTGAACAGAGAGGAGGCAGGCGGGGACAATGCGGGGGACAGAGGATGCAGGGGGGTGGACAGTGCGGGGAACAGAGAGGAGGCAAGGGGGAATTGCGGTGAACAGAGAGGAGGCAGGGTGGGGGGCAGTGCAGGGAACAGAGAGGAGGCAAAGGGGGGAGCAGTGCGGCAAACAGAGAGGAGGCGGGGGGGGGGGGGCAGTGCGGGGACCAGTAAAGGGATTGGCCGAATTTTGGAATGGACAAGGGGACAGGGAGCGGAACCCAGCGAGAAACAGGCTGGTGAAACTGAAACATGGGGAAGGGGGGGGGGGGGCAGAGCGAAAAACGGGCACAGGAACAGTGCGACAAATAGGGACGGGAACAGTGTGGGAAGCATAGACGGGAGCAGTACGGGAAACAGGGGGCGGGACGGAGGGGCACTGCGGGAAACTAGGATGGGAACAGAGTGGGAAACGGATGGGAACATAGTGGCAAACAGGGAGGCAAACAGAGCGGGAAACAGTTCGCCGAACAGAGCGGGGAACAGGACTAGGAACAGGGAGGCACAGAACGATTGAGGTGAGCAGAGTTTCACATGGGGGGGGGGACGAGGGGCAGGAACGAAGGTTCACAGGTTGGGGGCAGGGCCTGAACGATAGAGGTGAACAGGGGCTCACAAGGTGTGGGCAGGGCTTGAACGATAGAGGTGAGCAGAGAGGCTCACACGGGGGGGGGGGTCAGGGCCTGAACGATAGAGGCTCACAGGGTGGGGGCAGGGCCTGAACGATAGAGGTGAACAGAGGCTCACAGGGTGTGGGGGGGGGGCAGGGCCTGAACGATAGAGGTGAACAGAGGCTCACAGGGTGAGGAGGGGGCAGGGCAGAAGGATAGAGGCTCACAGAGGCTCACAGGGTGGGGGCAGGGCCTGAACGATAGAGGTGAGCAGAGAGGCTCACACGGGGGGGGGGGCAGGGCCTGAACGATAGAGGTGAGCAGAGGTGAGCAGGGGAAGCAGGGCTTGAACGATGGTGGTGAGCAAAGGTTCACAGAGTGGGGGGGGGGGGCAGGTACGTTCAGATCACGGGACTTTCTCTTGAGCAAACAAGGCATAGCAAAGGGAGTTAAGATGTAGAATGAACATAAGATTTACGTTTACGTTACGTTACAGTGGATGGTATTGTGTCTAAGAAACGAACGACGGACAGAGTGGGCGGATTGTGTTGCGTATAACACACAGGAGATTGACAAACATGGCGGGTCAGAATGGAAGGTGTATGTAACGCTAACATAAGAAGGGCAGTGGGGAGTGGGGGGGGGGGCGTGCATCAAACTCGAGAGGGAGGGTGTCATGTATACAGGACTAACATGAGTAGGACAACACAAAGTTGTCCAGGGGACTGTTTTGAGACGTAACTAAGATGGCCCTATATCTCAGATTAATGAAGCTTATCATTGACAATTCCCTGTATATCGTTTACAATGATGATGGAGCCATATCAATAATGTAATATATCATATATAGTGAAAAGTATGCATGCTGTGCATTCTTACAATACCCATACAACACATATATACATAAGCCATGATTTGATAAAATACCCGCTACATACCACCCCATACTAGGACGCTTTCCTCTCACGCCGACATCACTCAATCTGAACAGCAGACGACGTCTGCCGAGCCGCGACTGACAGTTGTCAATTTCAATATCCATATAAGGAACCCTTTGAACACAGTGAGACATACGCTGGTTCCCTGTGACGTATCCAGCGGGTCTACATGTATATATTTACCATATGCATGGTTTACACCCTAGCTAGCCTGCCATATATCTGCATCTTTTAGAAGACTGGGCATCTGGGTGGGGAAGGGGCAGGGAGAGAGAGAAGGGCAGACGGTGGGGGAGGGGGCAGGGAGAGGGGGAAGGGCAGAGAGTGGCGCGGGGGTAGGGGAGGCGGCGGGGGAGGGAGCGTGCAGTATGGGCGGACGTACAGTGTGGGTTGACGTACAGTGCGGGCGGACGTACAGTGTGGGTTGACGTACAGTGTGGGTTGACGTACAGTGTGGGCGGACGTACAGTGTGGGCGGACGTACAGTGTGGGTGGACGTACAGTGTGGCCTGACGTACAGTGTGGGTGGTCGTACAGTGCGGGCTGACATACACTGTGGACGGACGTACAGTGTGGGCGGACGTACAGTGTGGGCGGACGTACAATGTGGGCGTCGTACAATGTGGGCGGACGTACAGTGTGGTCGGACGTGCAGTATGGGCGGACGTAGTGTGAGCCGACGTACATTGCGGGCGGACGTACCGTGTGAGCGTACGTACAGTGAGGAGGGACATACATTGTGGGTGGACGTCTAGTGTTGAGGGACATACAGTGTGACGGACGGGGGGAGCGAGTCTGGTGTGTGGGCGGACTTATTGCGGGGTTGTGACCAGACTAGCGGTCTGAAAGTAAGGTCGGTGTACGGTTTTTCCGTGTTGTGCAACGTTTGCTGCTTTACAGTTAGGTCATGAGAGTTATTACAGGCACAGGGACTCTCCACTCCTTAAGGTCCGAAAATGACGTCATTATTTAGGACGTCATATCCAATGAAGAAATATTTATCATCAATCGCTTTTAGAATGACGTCATCTTGATTAGGTATTTACAACCAGTGGCGTAAATAACGTCATTTTCGGAACTTACCAAGTGGCGAGATCCTATGATTCTAAGTGCACGGTCCAACTTTCGGCAACCATATATCAAGTTTATGCAAGAAGGCTGGAAAAAGTCTCAATGTCTTAGCTAGAGTTTCTAAATTAATGGATGTTGATAGCAAACTTACGTTATTTCATGCTTTTATTCTTTCACATTTTAATTATTGTCCCGTTGTATGGCATTTTTGTGATATGAAAAATATGCGTAAGATTGAAAAGATACAGGAGCGGGCATTGAGGTATGTGTTTAATGACTTTAGATCAGAATACGCAGAGTTGAGGAAGAGAGCGGGTAGACCATTGCTATATGTTGAACGATTGCGCTGCATATCATTAGAAGTTTACAAGAGTATCAACAAGATTGGGCCTAGTTATCTTCAGGACATGTATAACGTGAAGGAAAACAATTACATTTTAAAAAAATGGGCCAAATTTATGTATGCCACGCGTTAAGACAACAGCTTATGGCCATAATTCATTGAAGTATCAAGGTAGCAAGCTATGGAACATGCTCAGCAAGGAAACGAAGTTACCCAAATCTGCCAAGCAATTTAAAACAACGCTGTCAACCTCGGATGTGTTCTTGTGTCACTGTAATTCGTGCACATTATGTAACATAGCGAATGGGTAAGGTTTTATGAGATGCAAAGATTGTTATATTTTCATTGTCATATGTATATATATCTCATCCGCTCATGTCATTTTATCATTGTCGGTCAATAGCACGTGTGCTAATGTTTATTGTTGACTTTTACATACCGACGTTAAATAAAACTTTATCTTATCTTATCTTATCTAAATAGGTGCTATACATATCTTTCTTAATGCCTCTCCATATATAAACATGCCATAGTGCCAATAAGCCATGGTTACCCAATGTTGGTCCGCAGCTTTCGGAGCTTGTTTAGCTTTTGCCCGCACGTCCATGGCTCGAGGGTTGTCCGCAGCTTTCGGAAGTTGTTTGGCTTTTGCCCGCACGTCCATGGCTCGAGGGTTGTCCGCAGCTTTCGGAAGTTGTTTAGCTTTTGCCCGCACGTCCATGGCTCGAGGGTTGTCCGCAGCTTTCGGAAGTTGTTTGGGTTTTGCCCGCACGTCCATGGCTCGAGGGTTGTCCGCAGCTTTCGGAAGTTGTTTAGCTTTTGCTCGCACGTCCATGGCTCGAGGGTTGTACGCCGCTTTGAGCGTTCTCTCCGCGTCAATCGGAGGCTCTCGGGTGTTTTCTGGCACGTCCCTGGCTCGAGCACCTGACGGGTGAAAATAGGTGTTATTAACGTTATGATCAAACATGAGTTTCCAGCCTAATATTGCCTGCTTCTGTACGCCATATCTTTAACCGCAGTTATTCTGCAGTTCTAGCGTTTTATTACAGATGTTGATAGGGAACATGGCATATAGTGTGTTCGATGTGTTACCGACCACTGAGGCAGCCCAGGGGACGAGTAAAGAACAATGGAGCGGCCCACACGACTGCGGTTTATATTGGTGTCGCTGTACTACAGTGTACTATGCAACATTTTATGATATGACGTGGGTCGCTTCTTGCTCACCATGTTCACCGGCGGCTGGCGACAGAGAACGGCCGATGTTCATTCTGCTAAACGTCAGGCTGTGAACAACAACAACAACGTGAAATAAATTTAACAAATATGACCCCCCCCCCCTCTCGCGGGTGCTTAATACATTGCTGTCCCACGGACCCTTAAACACATAACTAACGGTGCAATATTCCAACATTATTAACAGAAATAGCCTACCCGTACCGGTAGCACCACCATCTACCCCGCCACTCCGGCCAACAGACCATCAAGACCTACAACGGCCCGGACCACTCCTACCTAGCCCGACACGCACCACTGCGACTTATCCAGACCCGGACCATTTCGACCTACCCTGACCCGGACCACTCCGACCTACCCCGACCCGGACCACGCCGACCTGGACTACCCCCTCCTACCCCAAACCGGACCACTCCAACTTACCCCGATCCGGACCACTCCGAAACGGACCATTCAGACCCGGACCACTCCGACCTACCTCGACCCGGACCACTCCGACCCGGACCTCCCCGACCCGGATCACTCCGACCCGGACCATTCCGACCTACCCCGACCCGGGCCACCCCCTTCTACCCCGACCCGGACCACTCCGACTTACCTCGACCCGGACCACTTCGACCTACCCTGACCCGGACCACTCCGACCTACTTCGACTTTAACCACCCCGACCAACTCCCTACCCTAACCCCGTAAGAAAATTGATTGTCCTTACTTGACTAGCATCCCCTGGACCACGTCGATCACAGGCCTTTCTGCCGGATCAAACCGGCAACATAATTTGTGGACGTCGCCTAGACTTGTGTCCTCCAGCAGGTGCTTGTACTTGTCGGAACCCTTGGGCAATATACTGGCCGTCATTGCCGTCACCACATTGTCAAGATTATTCTGACCTTTCAGTTCTCTTTTCCAGGGAAACTCATAATCAGGAGAGAGTAGGCAAAATACGATCATGCCGTAGCACCAAATGTCCACGGACTTCAAAGCTCTGATGTCTGCCGATGCCAGGGTTTCCAGGAGCTGTTCTGGTGCGAAGAATACCTTTGTTCCCCGTTGTACACGCTCTGTTACACTGTGCAGAACAGATGCGGTTTGGAGGTGTCTTGCCCTGGCTTCACCAAAGTCTGTGAGCTTGAAGAGAACTAAATCCCCGGAATTCGTGACCAAAACGTTAGCCGGCTTGAGGTCTCTGTGGCATATGTCTTTGTGGTGAAGGAAAGCCAAACCCATCGCAATGTCCAATGCTGCTTTACGCAGCACCCCTCGCTTCACTCCAACTTCTTCAACAAGGTCTGCTTCTGCCAGAACACTCAACAGCTCCGCCAGTGTGCTGCCTTTTCGAGGACCCTTCGTCTCAGCAATCTTCATTTCGTCGAGATTAAACTCAAGAAATTCCAAAACTAGACTGAAAGGTTCGAGACACACTCCCCGAACACACACAATATTGGGGTGGGTTGTCTTACTGAGGAGCTTAATTTCTTTAGAAAACAGCTGGACTGTATCGTCATCCAGCATCCGCTTGATCACGACTCTGGACTTATCTGAATGTAAAATATATTAGAGAATACGTAATATAATCACACAGATCATGATAATATATCGTTGACATTGAAGTGAACTAAACCCAAAACATGTGCCACATTGGGATATGTTCTTGGAGCTAAGCGAAAGCTTATTTGTAATGCGGCCAGACGCGTTACATGTGGAAACGGGGCGGGCGTCTAATCGGGAGGCCACACTATTGCTTATAAGGAATCTCAAGCATTGTTGTGTCTGCAGCTAAATTAAAAGACTTAAAATAAACCGTATGACATTTTTGAGTAATAAATGAAGGGTAATAAATGAAGTTGCGGGAGAATGGTGGGGCGAATGTGCGCTTCCGATAAAAATAAACTAGAATATTCTCCGACCCGACCGGACTGTAAAATATCAATGGAGTCACGTTCTGATTATTGCAAGTATAATCCACAGTTGTCATAAGTAACATGTGCAGAATGAGAAACTGTCAGAACTGCATTATGCATTCCACATGGTGAGACAAGGGCCCGCCCGATAGCTCAGTGGGCTAGAGCGCTCGCATTGAGTGCTCTGGTCACCTAAGAGCCTAACGGCACGCGGATCGATGGTTCGAGCCCCGCTGTGGCTAGGTCTGTTTGATCGCAGGATGAAGATTCTTCGCAAAGAGTAGGGGGTTACACCCGGGGACATGGCTCTACTCTCCCTTCCTTCTCCTATTAACGCGATATGACCAAAACGTGGTCAAAGCGTCCTGAATATACAACCAACCAATCATGGTGAGACGCACATCCATAATAGAGCCAAACCATGAGCCATGGGAAAACACGTTTAATATGATAATGGCTTTATATCCTGTTATCTAACACTCACCAGCTTTCATAGTACCGCTGATAACTCTGCCAAACCCTCCTCTGGCTATCTCCTGAATTTCCTTTACATCTGATCGCGCCAGGATTTTGACGCCAGACGTCGCGAGCTCGTCTCTCAAGGCCTGCATCTGGCGCAATGAAAGGAAAAACTCATTGAAACATATCAGACCATAAAATATCATCACATAACATATTACGACATAAAATACAAGTCCAAGGCAGTGGGCTGACGATCGCTGTGACGGCCACACTGGACTGACCGTCGGTGTGACGGCCGCACTGGGCTGACGATCAGTGTGACGGCCGCACTGGGCTGACGTTCTGGTCGGCGTGACGACCGCACTGGGCTGATGGTCGGGTCGGTGTGACGGCCGCACTGGGCTGACGGTCGGTGTGACGGCCGCACTGAGCTGACGGTCGGTGTGACGGCCGCACTGAGCTGACGGTCAGTGTGACGACCGCACTGGGCTGACGTCAAGTAGACGTCGCTGACGGAAACATATATTTGGGAGTTTCCTTGCAGTCGATATGATGCGTATGGGGCATCAATGCACATCACTGTATGCCAACCTACCTTGAGTTAGTCAATTCCTAATTGTGCTTGATTCTAGGGCGTCCAACCAACTTGTTCCGCGCACTGTCGCCAGCTTGTGAATGTCACGGGTAGGTCAGGTGACGTATATATCGCAAGCGTCACCTGGTTGGAAATCACCGCATAGCAGATCAGCCAATCATATATCAGCCAATCCCCTCCAAGTGTCACTGGCGTACTCAAGAAAGCTTGAGGACCTCTCACTGATGAGGACCCCTCACTAATACGGAGTAAATTAACGTTATCAGATCGCAGGATGTTTTGGTGTGTTGTCTTCAGGGTGGAGCTCTCGGCGGCTCAGCCCTCGTGGTGACATGCAAGGTCATTACAGTCAACTGAAAGTAGTAAACATAAAATTGCTGGACTATTGGTCCATTGGACAATGCATATCCTGCAGTGTGTCCAGTAGATATCGCCGGTCTGTTAAAAGTATCTCCGACACTAAGCCCCGCCCACGCTTTTCCTTAATCGTGAATATAGAATTGACAGTCATAGCTGATGGTAGGTATACGTGAGAAGTGTTCATCTCCGAAACTGACAAAATGACAACAAAATGACATGCTGCTTTGTTTGTCCGACTTGTTTGTCCGACATAACGCACGTGGAAGCCCTATTTCTCTACATAATAGGTCAAGTTAAGAGCAACAGTGGACTTCATTGAATGATTGACAGCCTGCATCGGTCTATTCCTGTAAACTGTGAACGAGCTGTCCGCCTGTAGCGTTCTGTGGGTGGCGGGAGGGAAGGGTGAAGGCGGAATGGGAGTGTCGCGAGAGCGTAAGACGGTAATGAGAGTGCCAACATCTGAAAGGGAGGGATTTGGAGTTCCAGGAGAGGGTGAGACGGTAATGAGAGTGCCAGTATAGGATAGGGAGGGGTTTGGAGCCCCAAGAGAGGGTAAAACGGTAATGAGAGTGCCAGTATAGGATAGGGTGGGGTTTGGAGCCCCAGGAGAGGGTAAGACGGTAATGAGAGTGCCAGTATAGGATAGGGAGGGGTTTGGAGCCCCCGGAGAGGGTAAAACGGTAATGAGAGTGCCAGTATAGGATAGGGAGGGCTTTGAAGTCCAAGGGGATGGTAAAAAACGGTCATGAGAGTGCCAGGGGGATTGCAAGAAAATGAATGTCAGAAGCGGAAGATGGAGTCATACAATGCTAAGAAGGGATAGAGACTGAATGTGATTGCCAACAGAAGGTAAGCGCATTAACCTTGGCTTCTCTGGTGATCAGCTACCGTTTCACCGTTCACACTGACATAGTTTAGGGTGTTGTACCGTAAGTATCTCCTCCTTGACGTAGCCTACGAGGCCCGATCCAAGCTATAATTTTTATGAGAGCCTCTGATGCTCACTGATAATACCGGCGGGTCAATATATAGGCACTTTGACGTCGAGCTTCCTGCTAAATTGAACGGTAATGTTGTGGATATTAACCTCATAATACTTTATCCTAGCATGGCAGGGTTGCCACCTTGGACATCAGAACCAAGCGGTTACGTCACTTTTTTGTCTAAGACTAGATGTAACATTTGGATTTTTTGCGATTTCGTCTTGTTGCCATGAATTTATGAAAGCGCCACGAATCAAGGACAATTTAGAAGGTGACCTGTCATCAATGTCACGCGAGACAGCGGGATTATAGCGTTACCAGATAGCCCCCTGTTGGGCGATTGCGATAAGGAGTGGTAATTAATCCACTAAGCACTAGATCGCCCCTCTCGAACAGTGATCAAGTCATCTCAAGAACAGAGAGAAGTGGACAAGCTTCATACATCCTTGTTCAACGCTATCACATAATGCGACCAAGATTAAGATCTCGTTCCAGACAATCGACACGTCACATACCTGCTTGACTTACCCACCATACCTGGATATTGATACATGAGTGCCGCAGAACGATGCCGAGTGTCTCCCAAGAGGTGGTGACAATGGCGAGCGGGGCCACAGAGTGAGATCTCAACTCGATAGGATGGGCCTTAAGAGGCGGGTGTGTATGCCCCGCCCCCTTACTCACTTCCCCAATGATAACGGTAAGAACCCACAAGGGTCACGCCAACAGACGCAGGTAACATGGGGGACTGGGGCGCGCGGGGGTTGGATGAAACCCAGAGTAACCCCAGATGTCAATGTCACGGTGTGGACCCACGACCTGTTGATCCTCAGCTCATCCAGGCTGTCTGAGCCACGAAGTACCCCCATCCCAGGGGCGGATCTAGAGGGGGGGTGGGCGACAACCCGGCCTCGGCCCCAACTTTTAGGGCCGAATTTTATATAACATATACCACTTAACATATGAAAACCAAAAGCGCCCCCCCCCCCCGCCCTATGCAGCATATCTGAATCCGACCCTGAAACCGGCGCCCCCTATTCAGATTTTCTAGATCAGCCCCTGCACCCCCCCGCCCCCTTACAAACACCTCGCCAGTCACACACATGCCCTTCACAGCAAAGTAACATATTTGTCCACTTCGGTAACATGGAATCACACCTTACTTCAAAGTGAATAAGCATAAGGTACCGTTTGCGGCGTCCGCTTTCAGTTTAAAGTAGATCTGGATCTGGACGGGGGGACACAGAGGGCACGCGCAAATTCTTTTTACCTTACCAGCACACCCGCCACCCCCGGTCGCTAACTGGAGCCGTGCCTGGATAATACTTCAATAAATGGTGCCCCTCCTTTCGTAAATTACTGGATCCGTCACTGGCGTACACCAACCGTTTAAAGTTACTTATCGAGCTATTTCCCGCCAAAACTTAACAGGTTCAAATAAAAGTAGGAATCAGGCCTTGAATCAGCCAAAGGTTCTTTTGTCTATGCTCCACGCATGCCAGACTGCCAGATGGAGTCTCTTAGCCTTGTCCGTGATATCAATTAACCACTGATTTGCAACTTAGTTGTAAACGTCATCAGTTTTTGCGCGTCGCGATGCTTTGTTATAGTTCGTTGTATATTCAGGACGCTTTAACCCGATTTGGTCTTATCGCGTCAATGGGAGAAGGAAGGGAGAGTGGAGTCATGTCCCCTGGGGTAACCCTCTACTCTTTACGAAGAGAGACATAGGATCTTTATCTTTCGACCACACAGACATGGCCACAGCGGGGCTCGAACCACCGACCCACGTGCCGTTAGGCTCTCAGGTGGCCAGAGCACTAAATGCGAGCGCTCTAGCCCACTGAGCTAACGCGCCGGCCCCCCTTTGTTATAAGTAGCAGTACCGCGAAGAGTTCCGTAGTGCCCAGGTGTCCCGGGATAAACACGTTTGACATATCACAGCTGAAACGGCGATGTTTATTAGGTTTCTGAATTTATAACATGAAACAATTTTGCAACTTGTGATATACATTAGATTTGGAGGGAAAAGCTCGACAAGCAGCTTTAACTGGAGTCTCCTGACCATGTGAACTCATCTGTTTTCTTGTCTATTTATGATACTTGTTATTTACGCATGTATTTGTTCTGTATCGAATTTCGCGGCTACCAATAGACCTGAATCGCTGCCGAAGGTGGCAAGTTAACGGACAAAGTTATTCTTTTATGAATCAAAGGAACACGAGGTATGTTAATAAAATATGTTTATTTCTGATAAGACATACGACATAGACAATGGCATAAGTAATGATATAAAAGTACGGGATTTTTCCACCCGAACAGACTTTGCATCGCACTCATGGCATAATCGTGGCATTGGGCTAGTAACCATGTCAATGAGCTAGAAACCATGTCACTAGTCACATCACCGTGTCATTAGGCTAATAACCGTTTCACTGGGATAGTAACCGTGTCACTAGACTAGTAACCGTGCCACAATGCTAGTATCCGTGCCACTAAGCTAGTAACCGTGTTATAACCACATCACTAGTCTGGTAAGCGTGTCACTAAGCTAGTAACCGTGTTATAACCACATCACTAGTCTGGTAAGCGTGTCCCTGGGCTAGTAGTCGTGTCACAAGGCTAGCAACGGTGTTATTAGGCTAGTAACCGTGTCACTAGGCTAGTAACCGTGTCATTAGGCTAGTAATCGTGTCATTAGGCTAGTAACCGTGTCACTATTTTCCTTAATCATTTTATTAGGCTAGCAACCGTGTCACTAGAGTAGTAACCGTATCACTAGGCTAGTAACCGTGTCACTACGCTAGTAACGGTGTCACTGGGCTAGTGACCGTGTCACAAGGCAGCAACCGTGTTATTAGGCTAGTAACCGTGTCAATAGGCTAGTAACCGTGTCACTAGGCTAGTAACCGTGTCTTTACTCAGGTAATCTTGTCACTAGTCCAGTAACCGTGTCACCAGTCTGGTAACGGTGTCACTAGGCTAGGAGCCGTGTCACTAATCTAGTAACTCTGTCACTAGGTTCTAGTAATCGTGTCACCTGCCTGATAATCGTGTCTCTACACTGGTAACCGTGTCACTGGTCTAGTAATCGTGTCACTAGTCTGGTAATCGTGTCATTAGCATAGTAACCGTTTCACTAAGCTAGTAACTGTGTCACTAGGCTCTAGTAATCGTGTCACCTGCCTGATAATCGTGTCTCTACACTGATAATCGTATCACTGGTCTGGTAATCGTGTCACTAGTCTGGTAATCGTGTCATTAGGCTAGTAACCGTTTCAGTCGGCTAGTAACGGTGTCATGTTATTAGTCCAATAATCGTGTCACCAGTCTGGTAACCGTGTCACTGGCCTGGTAACCTTGTCACTAGGCTATTAACCTTGTCACTGGGCTCTAGTAATTGTGTCACTGGCCTGCTAACCGTGTCACTGGGCTAGTAACCTTGTCACTGGGCTCTAGTAATTGTGTCACTGGCCTGGTAACCTTGTCACTGGGCTAGTAACTAGTCTGGTAACATGTCTCTTCACTGGTAATCATGCCACTAGTCCGGTAGCCGTGTCACCGTGTTCCAATTCTAGGGACACTGTAACGATGTTCCTATTATAGTGATTTTGTTCCCTATGTGGTGACAATGTTCTCATTGTAGTGACAATATTTTCATTGTAGTGACAGTGTTCTCACTGTGGCGACATTGTTCCTACTGTAGCGACAGTGTTTCCACTGGCAACAGTTCCCGCTTTCGTGACAGTGTTCCATGTATAGTGACTATATTCCCACTGTAGTAACAGTATTTTCGCTGTAGTGACGATGTTCCCACTGTAGTGGTTGTGTTCCCACTGTAGTGACAGTGTTCCTACTGTAGTCACTGTGTTTCCACTGTAGTGACAGTGTTCCTACTGTAGTAACTGTGTTCACACTATCGTGACTGTGTTCCCACTGTAGTGACAGTGTTCCCACTATAGTGACAGTGTTACACTGTAGTGACATTGTTCACACTGTAGTGACAGTGTTACCATTGTAGTAACTGTGTTCACACTGTAGTGACTGTGTTCCTACTGTAGTGACAGTGTTCCTACTGTAGTAACTGTGTTCACACTATCGTGACTGTGTTCCCACTGTAGTGACAGTGTTCCCACTATAGTGACAGTGTTACACTGTAGTGACATTGTTCACACTGTAGTGACAGTGTTACCATTGTAGTAACTGTGTTCACACTGTAGTGACTGTGTTCCCAGTGTAGTGACAGTGTTACGATTGTGCTAACTGTGTTCACACTGTAGTGACTGTGTTCCCACTGTAGTGACAGTGTTCCCAGTGTAGTGATAGTGTTCACACTGTAGTGACTGTCTTCCCACTGCAGTGACAGTGTTGCCGCTGTAGGGATTATGCTCACTCTTTAGTGACAGTGTTCTCAGTGTATTAGCAGTGTTCCCGCGGCGGTGGCAGTGTTCCCAAGGTAGCGACTGTGTTCCCAAAGTGGCGACAGTGTGACCAGATTATGGTCGCTATTACTAACGCTGTGACACAGTTATCAGGCTAATGCCACGGTCACCAGAGTAGTGACATGGTTACTAAACTAGCGACACGTTTACCAGACTGATGACACGTTTACCAGACTGATGACACGTTTACCAGACTGATGACACGTTTACCAGACTGATGACACGTTTACCAGACTGATGACACGTTTACCAGACTGATGACACGTTTACCAGACTGATGACACGTTTACCAGACTGATGACACGTTTACCAGACTGATGACACGTTTACCAGACTGATGACACGTTTACCAGACTGGTGACACGGCTACTTGTCTAATGACATCGTTACCCGACTAATGACGAGATTACTGGCCCTGTGACGAGATTACTAGCCTAGTGACACTTTTACCAGATTAGTGACGTGGTTACCGGACTAGTGACAGGATTACCAGTGTAGTCACATAGCCCAGTCACCAGTCATCAGCCCAGTAACACTGTTATTAGACTAGTGACACGATTGCCACACTAGTGACATGGTTACTAGACTATGAAAACGATTAGTGGCCTAGTTACACGGTAACCGGACTAGTGACGCGATTACTAGCCTAGTGACACGATTACTAGCCTAGTGACACGATTATTAGACTAGTGGTATGATCACCAGTGTAGAGACACGGTTACCGGTGTAGATACATGGTTACCAGCCTAGTGTCGCGATTACCGAATTAGTGACGCGATTACTAGCCTAATGACACGGTTTGTAGCCTAGCGACACGGTTACCGGATTGGAAGGGCGATTACTAGCCTAGTTAAAGGATTAGAAGACTGGTGACACGATTACCAGTGCAGAGACACGATTACTGTGCTGGTTACCCGGTTACCGGACTAGTGACGCGATTATCTAACTAGTGACACGGTTACCGAACTAATTACTAGCCTAGTGACACCATTACCAGTGTGGATACACGTTTACCAGTGTGGAGACACGTTTACCAGTGTGGAGACACGTTTACCAGTGACACGGTTACTACCCTAATGACACGGTTACTGTCCTAGTGACGCGATTACCGGTATAGTAACACCATTACTAGCCTAGTGCCACGGTTACTGGCCTAGTGACATGGTTACAAACCTAGTCAAACGGTTACTGCCCTAGTGACGCGATTACCGGAATAGTGACACAACCACCAGCCTAGTGACACGGTTACCAGCTTAGTGACACAGTTACTAGCCTTGTGACACGGTTACTGGTCTAGTGACACGGTTACCAGCCTAGTGACACGGTTACTGCCCTAGTGATACCAGACTCGTAGCGCGATTAGTAGCCTAATGACGCGGTTACTAGCCTAGTGATACGATTGCCAGTGTCGAGGCGCGGTTACCAGGCCAGTGACACGATTACTAGCTTAATGACACGGTTACCGGATTAGTGACGCGATTAAAGGTTAATGATATGATTACTAGCGTAATGGTACGGTTACTAGCCTAGTGACACGGTTACGGGACATATGATTAGTGACACAGTTGCCAGTGTAAAGACACGGTGTCCTGGTCAATGACGCGATTACTAGCCTAGTGACACGAGTACCAGCCTAGTGACACGGTTACCGGAATAGCGACGCTATTACTGGCCTAATGACACGATTACAAACTTAATGACACGGTTACTAGCCTATTAACAAGGTTACTAGTCTAGTGACACGATTACCAGGCATGTGACACGATTACCAGTGTAGAGACACGGTCACCAGTTCAGTAACACTGTTATTAGACTAGTGACACGGTTAATAGCCTAGTGACACGATTACTAGCCTATTGACACGATTACTAGCCTAATAACAAGGTTACTAGCCTAGTGACACTGTTACCAGACTAGTGATACGATTACCAGACAAGTGACATGGTTACCGGACTTGTGACACTGTTACCAGACTAGTGACACGATTACCAGACAAGTGACATGGTTTCCGGACTAGTGACATGATTACTAGCCTGGTGACATGAGTACTAGCAATGTAACCAAAGTAGTGACGGTGTAACCACAGTGATGGTAATGTTACGGCAGTGGTGACAATGTGCTCCCACCCTAAGGGGACACTTTGTCATGGCTGTATTAAACCCATGACAATATCTCCCCTCCTACCCTTGGTCGTGGCTGTATTTAACCCATGGCAATGTGCCACAGCCCCCCCCCCCCCACGCCCCTTTCCCGCTCTCCCGATTGATCCGACGAAACAACATTCAATCCATCGCGTCCCGAGTTATCCCACGGGTCCAGATTCCGACTCCCGCCCGCATCCCGATTCCACCCTACGGATCCCTATTTGTGGAGGGCAACCCGAGCCACCATCCATACACGCCTTTTCACCTGTGCACTTGGAGGTGGCCAGTTTGCATTGTAGTCCCCGAGGACCTGTTGTCCTAACGTGTACCAGGCCGCATACCCCAGGAAATTATTACTCAAGCTTTCTGACCAATCACAATGCAGCAAGAACAAAGACTAGCCAGTCTTGCCGGGAGCATGTATATGGGCCTCACATCAACGGCCCTCCCTCCAAAACTTTAAGTATAGCCTCACGACACGTAGATCGCTGCTTCAAGCCCCGCTCTGATTAAGTCTGTGCGGCTTGGCCGAAGGGTAAACATCCCATGTCCTTCTTCGCAGACAGTAGGGTCTTAACCCGGGGACATGGTTCCATTCGCCTCTTCCTTCTCCTATTGACGTCATATCACAAGCATTGGTTAACACTCACTATGCTCCCGACCAGGCCATATCGCTGGAAATACCATTTTTCTTCTCTGGCCATATCAAGTGTCATTGACAACTCGCGGGTGGAACACTCGTACCCATTGTACATACGGAACCACCCTCTCTCCATGTACCGGCCTCACAACCCCGCCCCCCTCCTTCCCTCCCGCCCCCCTCCCCTCCTCACACTCACCCTCCCCGACGAAACGAATATGTCGGGGTCTCTCTGGCTTGCTCAGTCCCAAACTGATCAAACGCATTCGAATAACTCGTACGTCACTCACGCGGTGGAGCCACCGCTCACCCAGAGTATCTGAGATTGGGGGTGGGTTCGGGTATGCGAGCGGAGTAGTCGGACTCCGCGGAGTGCATAACCGAACGCGGAGATTGTGGTCCGATAGGGCGGTCACGTGGTACATTTTACTCCCAGACCTTACTCCCCACCCAGAGGAGGATCACGAGGATTTCCAACATGGCGTCCAGGCCGCACAATACATTTAATATATATATAGTAGTATTGCGACCTGCAAAAAATCTGTCAATAATATTATAACAACGAGAATAAGATAATGAACACAATACGTATCCATTGATTTATTTTATGGCGCTATTTAACGATCTTCAAAATTTATGCAGTCCAGCAAGTGCAACATTCACGCGGACCACGGATTTTGCGTTCGGCTAGTATTGATCCGCCTATGAGCGGAAACAGTGAGTCAGCATGCATATCCGCGCCGATTACTCCGATCGCATATCCGAACTCACCCACGGGTTCTCGGTTAGTGAAGTGCTGCCACCTAGTGGGTCTCTTGGAGACAGGGGGTCTCTTGTGAGACACGATGGGTGGTGGGTGAGATGCAAGCTGGATATCAGAAGGTTTGCTGCAGGCGTCCGTCCTTCCTTCCTTTGTTGGAATCGCTCGTTATCAGGACTGTCAACTCAGTTCTGACGGACATTTTCTTCCTGGGTGACTGATAGAAATCCCCACTCCCCCCCGCCCCTTTCCTCTCAGGTGGCGGCGATGAGGAGGCAAAGTTAGTGACCTCCTCCCCCCTCCCCTTTACGACATTCAACGACAGGTGATTCCTGGGTTATTTTTAAAACTGAAGTTGACATATTTGAGCCAATCAGGAAGCAGTAAACACATGCGAGTTGCCGGCCCCTTGGGCCCAAGCACAAGCCAACCGCCCCACAAGATGAAAAAACCTAGCCCCTCCCTCCTTTCCTCCCTCCCACCATCCACGCCAAGTCCTCCTCTCCTGCAAGGCGAAGTTTGATAGCAAGCGAGGAAGCCATTTTGGCTGGCTGACCTCTGGACATGAGCGGTTATTCGACAGTCGTCCTTCCTTTGAATCGTTCGTTGTCATGGCTTAGGATTTTTTGTTTTTTCCTAAACTATTGGTAGATGAGACCAAAAATCGGGAAAGTCGCTATAACATTCACAGTGTTCATTTAATGATTATGTCAGGTATTGAGCCCATAGGTAACTTGTATAACGTCTTGGAATTGTGCAAATCGCCTAAGTAGTTTTTCTGCAAAAAAAATGCTAAGCTTTAACATGGGACTCTACGAGAGCTATTAACTATTAAGAACAGCTGGTCGATCTCTATCGCCTGGTGACCCGTGACCCCCACACCCCCGGCCTTTATATCATGACAAAGCGCGACGACTCTGATAATCTGCTTATCAAAACAAACAGTGAGGCGTTGGGCTATCGCGTGCGGTACCGACTGCCCCGGTGCGAGTGTACTGTTGTGTGTGTTGAAGGCGGGGGGGGGGGGGGAGCTGGGGTGGAGGGATGATTGAGTTGTTTGCTATGAAACTAATGTGCATTGTAGGGATGTAGAAACTAGAAATGTAGACCGAAACTGAATAAACGGGCAGTTTGGTTTCAGATGTCTACCGAGTGAGATCGTTGAACCTGGGGGCGAAGCTGAAGAGTGATTTTACTTTTGGGATGTGGCTAACAATTGAGAGGATGCTCACTATAACGACAGTTATGGAGCTGCTGGATCTGAGGGGTCAATATTGATCTGACTTATCAAATCTGGATCTAAGAGGCTAAATACGAATTTGAATGGTCAAATCTGGATTTCAGGGTGTGTCTGTGCACTCTGTGTAGGCCACAATACGCAACATTTCGTCGTACAAATTTATTCATCGATATACGAACAATTTCGTTAACGGGGTCTGTAGGTCACAGGTCAAAGTCACAGTCAAGTCAACTGTTAAGATCAAGGTCATTTTAGTGGACCGAAGACGAAATCTGGGTTTTACATTTGAAGTCATCTCACCCTACGGTTGACGCAATCTCGTTTGAGTAGTAGTTGACTGGCTGAGATGGCGGACGACAGGCGCTGGCGAAAAAGAATTTGCTGCTATATCTTATCCACCTGCCATGCAGTGAGTACAATGTATAATGTTAGACTCCGCGCATGCGCGAAAATGGAAGATGACAATAAAAACAAGTGCTTTAGCCAAGATGGGAAAATAGGTTTACTTGAAGAGCAAACAAGTGCGATGAGTTCAGACGTTACTTATCGTCCATTACCAACTGTCTAACGACAGTAACGGCTTGTTTTCAGGCTAGTTCTTTGCAGGTTAGTGCTTGGTTGGTTATTCGGGACGTTTTAACCACTTTTGGTCATATCGTGTCAATGGGAGAAGGATGGGAGGGTGGAGCCATATCCCCGGGGGTAACCCCCTACTCTTTACGAAGAAAGACATAAGATCTTTATCTTTCGACCACACAGACATGGCCACAGCGGGGCTCGAACCACCGACCCACGTGCCGTTAGGCTCTCAGGTGACCAGAGCACTCAATGCGAGCGCTCTAGTCCACTGAGCTTTCTCGCCGGCCCTTCAACGAGCTAGGGAGGCGACGACAAAAATGCAATTCTCGTGCGTTAGCTGCGCTTGTTTATCAATATGGTCTCAGGGACGGTATTTATAAAGTATACATAGCGCTAACGCCCGCTGGACCGACTTCTTGTGTGACTACCTAGATTTTTTTTTACATTTTTCTGCAGGTTATATATCGCGTTATGTAACGCATCGTTTCTATTGGGACGCTATGTAGCCAGTTCACTTGGGTTTTCAACTGCTTCTGTTTGGCACAGTTAAATGTTATAATAAATGGGGCGAAAGTCATGTTTTATGGCTATTTTAGGCAGGGAAGTAGTAATTAGTACAGATACCCTACATTTTATCTAGTCGTAAGGGTATTCAAAAGATCGCAAACACTTAGTTTGGTGCGATTTCGTGTCTATTTGTTGCGCATTTATAATGAGGGTTGCTATGGTGACCGCGTGAGAATAGGTAAAGGAAGGCGCGTTGCAAAACTTATTTTGGTGGGAATATGGCCGTCGAGGCGAGCACATCTCTGGAAAGCACTCGATATTTGGAGCACACTCAACCCATAGGAATAGAGTCCCTTTGGCATCTCTCTCAGACATGCGCTTACAAAAGGAAATGCATATTGGAATTTGGTGTCATAACGTGCTCCAGCAAATTCGGCTAGTTAATTTGGAGCGATATTCAAAGTAAACCGCGCCAAATATTTGGTGAACAGTGAACACTTGATCAATGAATTCATTCGTTGAACCCGTCTTGCAGTCTTTGCCTATGAAGTATATGGGCTAGTCTATGTTTAACGACAGCCACTTGATCTCACGAACATAACGAAAACTTCCTGCAAACGATCGACTCCCGGGTGCTGACCCGTAACAGTACCTAAAGCAATATGTTCTATAATTTTTATATTACCAATCTCTTCTCCATGTCAAATAAGTATATTCTGCCTTAAATTAAAATCCTGAAAGCCTGTGGACTATCCGGAGAGAAGCAAATTTGTTCACCAGAGCAGAAGTTGGTGGCCGGCTTTATATTCCTGCGCGCCTGTTCGGTATTCTGTGTGATGTTGCTATAATAGCGCGCGATAAACTAACGTTAGTCCGCGCAGTTTTATGTTGACATTGTCATAATTTTGAGAGATTTTTAATCTTGATTCTAAAATGTAAAAAATATAAGATGGCGCATGTAATTAGGCTGCTCTAATCACCAGACCGAACGTAGTCATACAAAACAGCCCCCCCCCCCCCCCCCCAGCGCAAGTGCCGCCAGGCAAGCCCGCTTCCCTAGAGGCACAGTGTCCATGCTAAATTCTTTTAGACGCCAATCGAGAATCCACTGTAGATGTTATCATAATGTGTGCGCTTACAATCATAGTGTTTACGTATTTTACATACCTGTTCTATCTTCTGACATAAAAAAAGTATATTGACTATTTCTTGATGTTTTTTAACGAGTCATATGGGATAATGTTTCTAATAATTTTCCCGGATAAAATGAAAGGGTATTTTATTTCTCCGAGGGCGTTATACATTGGGAGGAACATCTTGAAAGTTCCTATGGACCTAAGAGCTGGACTATTAAACACATCGTCCAAGAAGTATCGGCCTTTGAACTTTGAGGACTGATGCGGTGGTTGTGTTGTGACAGACAACTAATGAAGTCATCATGCTTATTCCTCGGTCTGGATATTTGAGCACCAGGCCTATTGCGGTCATTATCTTCATGGTTAAGCACTACTTTTGCGGTCGTTAGTTCTATTTGAAGCCTTATGATGTGTATTCCCAGGATGTCTCAGGTGCTAACGACCAACAGGTCCTGAAGTTACTTATCGAGCTCTTTCCCGCCAAGACTAAACCGGTCAGAATACAAGTAGGAATCAGTCCTTGAATGATCCACAATTTCTGTTGTCTACATTTCACGATTGCCAGACTGCCAAATAGTGTCTCTTAACCTTGCCCGTGATATCAGTTAACCACAGGTTTTTAACTTTGTGGTAAACGTCATCGTTTTTTGCGCTTCGCGATGCTTTGTTATAAGTAGCAGTGCCGCCGCAGACTTCTGTGGTATCCCGGGATAGATACGTTTGCCATATTACAGCCGACACGGCGATGTTTATTATGTTTCTGAATTGATAGAATGAAACAATTACGTTTTCTGCGAATTGTGATATATATGTCGCCTGGGCTTAGATTTGGCGGGAAAAGCTCGGCAAGCAGCTTTAACTGGAATCTCTTGACCATGTGAACTCAAAATCCGCGGCTACCAACAGACCTGAATCGCTGCCAAAAGTTGGCAATTTAACGGACACAGTTCGAATTCTTTTATGAACACGAGGTATATTAATAAAATATGTTTATTTCTGATAAGACAGACGACATAGACAATGACATAATTAATGATATAAAATGAAGTACGGGGTTTTCCCAACCCAACAGACTTTACATCGCACTCATTGCCGCCACAGCCCACATGGGGGCGCCACTGCCGCGGGTGCCAATTATTCGTATTGCTTGGCAACCGTCGTCTTGACGACGATGGCACAAACAAATATGGCTTTAAAAATAGCTGCCTTCCATGACATATTTGTGAGATCTTATGCTCTACGACGTATATACAAATTTACAATAAATGTACATGTTCTGACTTGTACTTACCTTTTTCATCTTGGAATCTAACTGATTATTCTTATCTCATACAAGACGAATCTCTTAACCATCGAGTTGCGTGGGCGTCATCAAATAAATTTAAACAATTTAAGAAATCCTCATCTCTTATGATGATAACGTACATTTTTTGCACCGTTTGTCCTCAGTTCTGATGACGATAAATTGCAATGTTTTGGCACCCTTACCAAAAATCTTCCATCAAAGAGATTCATAAAAATACAAAGCCCAAATATCCCACCTCGTCATAGATCTATATTAAAATGCGCCTGATTGTAACACACCAATAAACAAAAAGGAATGATGCAAACAATCACGACAGTACTAGTCCGTAGATTAGTCCCAGGCCTCAAAACTCAAATTCTTTGTACCTATAACGATATTCAAATACTGACTGAAATGAACACTGTAATGTACTATATACTCAGAGACTAGCGCGCGTAGGCAACGCGACAAGAGAAGCGCGCGTGGTAACCATGGGTGACAGACGCCTGTCTGTTGGAAAGGGAGAGTGGAGGGGTTGACTTTGTTTGCTGATCAGAAGGCGAGTTTCTTTATGAAGAGGTATACATGAGCGTCGTTTTCGAACCCGTGCAAGTTGTTGGCGTCCCCTTGTAGCCTCATGAGCAGACCGCCAAATGAGACGTATGCTGCCCTGTAAAGACAAAACAAAAGCACATTCGTCAGAACCGTATCATGACATCTGGTTAATGTTGTGTCTACATTAAGGTTCGAAACACTTCCATTCTGGATATTTCCACACGAAATCAGGGTCGCATTTTAGTTTCAAACGCAAACGATGCCTGTCAACCAGTCAGACTGTGTATCGTCACTTCCACCACAAACGCGGACAATATACACTAGAAAGCCAGACGAAGCACCGAGCAATTAACTTTAAACGAGAAGAAACAGTAGAAGGAACAATCTGTTGATATACACCCGATCACCTTTTACATCACATCGTAATTTCGGAGAATCTCCAAGTTAGTTGGCATTAATTCGGCAGCTTCTTGAGCAACGACGACAGTTACGGCGATGCCGTTGTAAGAATCGTTTTCTGGCTTCACCTCGATGGGGATTTTTCAACCAATGAAACTTGTTTTCTTAAGTTTAGCCCCGCAGTGACGACTTTCTCTACCGCTGACTGGTTGGCAGAATGCGCGTTCCTACGGCAGGGGAGTCAGTGGTTGTCGTTTAGTATGAGCTACACAACCAGCTAACCACACTGCCACAGAGACGCACATACACACACACATATATTATACATATAGGCATGCGACACGGATATTCTACACACTACACAGTGCACGCACCAGGCCCAGCGAGGGAAGCCAGACGCGGCCTACATGCAGCTAGCCGCCGGTGGCTATCCGACTCACGGAGAGTGTCATAGCGTCGCCATTGACTGACGCACGACACAGGATGCCATAGTCGACGAAGCGACACGATGGTTTGAGCGTCACTCGTCCATTCTATCATGCGCAGACGCTCAGAGTGGCAGATATCTGTGTGGCATTCGGTGGCCGAGGGCTCGCCATGCTACGTATAATGAAAGACATCCTACTAAAGGGGACTTCAATTCATGCTACACACCTCATCATGCAACAAAAACGTTAGATAAAAAACATGCTTGGAAGCAGATATAAAACAAAACGCATCCATGAACAGCAATCATCACGCGCGCTGCAGTGGCGGCCTCTTGTGGCCGAGTTGGAAGGCACCAGCCCCATGATCAATAGCACGTGTACCTGGTCGTGGGTTCGATTCCACACTCACATACAGGGAGCCAGCCTCCCTAGCTCAATTGGCAAGTAGCTTGAGCTGGAGACTAACAAGTCGTGGGTTCGAACCCCGACACCTGCACCTTGTTGGGGATGCCTCATCCAATCCCTTGTCGGTCAACACCAATTGTGCTAGTGTTTATTGCGACTTATACATAACACCACTAAAGATAGCTTGATCTTAACCTCATTTCGCCTTTCTGTGAGATTTCTTGGCGTGATTTAGCACTCGAACACACAACAGCGGCTAAAGTCCATCTCGTGTGTTCTTTCATATACACAATAGATATATATGGAAGTGATACACATGTTGTTACACGTGAAATTTTCGCGTATACAGTGGCTCCGCCAAGTGACAATGTAAGTCCCTATATAAGGAGACACGACCATACGGTGGCTCCACCAAGTGGAACATGCTGTCACTGTCTGTCAAGAGCCGAGAAACGCATTCTACGGTGAAACTGTGACGCATGCAGTGGCCCCCACCAAGCGGACACAGTCTATGGTGAAACTGTGACGCATACAGTGGCCCCACCACGCGGACACAGTCTATGGTGAAACTGTGACGCATACAGTGGCCCCACCAAGCGGACACAGTCTATGGTGAAACTGTGACGCATACAGTGGCCCCACCAAGCGGACACAGTCTATGGTGAAATTGTGACGCATGCAGTGGCCCCACCACGCGGACGCATACGTCCTTGGGTCTATTAAAACTAGCAACAGGTTCAAAGAGTTTACCGCAATGTTAAAACAACTTGCTGTAAAGGTGGCGTGGCAATAATTACAAGTTAGGTACTGGCCAGTTTTAAGGAAGTTGATTACATTGATCACAGGGTACTGTAGCCGACATCCCTTTGGCTCAAGGGGCTACTATCTGGACTACCTGAAGATGGCTTTGTGGTAGACAATCGGCAGCTCTGTTTCATCATGAAACTGTAGGGGCCAGCGCGATAGCTCAGTGTGTTAGAGCGTTCGCATTGAGTGTTCTGGCCACCTGAAAGCCTAACGGCGCGTGGATAGGTGGTTCGCGCCCCGCTGTGGCCATGTCTGTGTGGTCGCAGGATAAAGGTCCCATGTCCTTCTACGCAAAAGAACATGGCACCACTCTCCCTTCCCTCTCCCATTGACGCGATATGACCAAAAGTGGTTAAAGCGTCCTGAATATACAACCATCATCATGAAACTGCAAATGATTTGACTCGTACTGACGGCTGATGAAAGAGACAGAAAAAGAGAAAACAATCACTCAACCCAAAAGATCATAACTGGTGTTTTGTGCCACATATGTGCACATAAGAGCTAAAAACCATCCAAGGACCATCCTGTGACAACGAGATGAATGCGGAGAGACAAGAACCGCCAGACTCAGACCCTGATCAGGTCAGAGGTTAAATCCCTGGTATGCTGGTCAAGTGTGATGCCTAACTGAGCTACCGAGGTGGCTGCCATAGCAACCTACACGGCGAGAGGGTGGGGGGGGGGGGTGTTACTACTATCGTCGCTTTGCCCACAGCGTTGTAATACATATAATAATGTTAATTTACGGAGTACTGTTTCCCGGTCGACATTATTATAACAACAACATGGCTACGCTCCTGCCGCTGTTCACAATAGAAACCCTATATGCTATACATCGTGAGTTTTTTTCCTTCCTCTAAAGGCAATGTATAAAACAAATGGTCACCCCGGCCTAACAAAAAAATACCAAAGCCACAGTCGGCAACCCACAATGCAGCGGGGCGCCCAGCATTGTGAGCCGGCACCAGAAGTGATATTAATAATTAACCTTGGCAGCGTGTTGCGTGGGCCGATCACTCTTAGTGTGGTAGAGGGCGCTGCCGACCGTATGTGTGGACACACACACAGACACTGGGCGAGGAGATCGCGAGGGAGCCGCCAGTATATCAGACAGATCGATAACATCTTTGCGCGCGTTTCCCGCTTGCTTGTCGTCTGCTCCGTGCGCCAAACGGCGGGAAAACCGCTGAATACTTCATATTACGCACTATATGTCGGTCGTCTGCTCATGGTGAAATAATTAATAGATGTAAATAAAAAATTTAAAAAAAACGACTAATCATTAGAGGTCAGTCGCATGATCGGTGTTAACTAGAACGCCCCCCGCCCCCCCACCCCACACACACATATTCGTGAAACCGACATCATGTAGACGATCAGTAGTGGGTGATCTTAGAGACATCGGTTTATAGGTATAATACTATATCAGACGATCCGCGAGGCATATGTCACTCCTATTGGCAGCGGATAACATATATCCAGCACGTGCCCTCCGGATAGGGCAAAAATATGAGTAAGCGAGAGTAACAGGTGAAATAGTGGCGGATCGTGTGTGTAAGAGTTGCCGAATCGTAAGAACGGCGCAGACGACAATATCACAAAGGTGTCGCACCTCCAATGATGTCCCCCGGTAAGTAGGCAGGTAGGTAGGTACGCACGTAGATACGGGTGTCCGTTCATTCCCTCACTCGTTCAGTCCATGGGTCTCCCGCCGGACGACAAGGTCCACGGGGAGGTGGTGTCGCACCGACCAGGATCGACCCTGTCAAAACTTGCCGCGTCACGTCCGGACAGAGCTCACTCTCTAGCGGCGGGTCGGTCGGATATTGGGTCCGTGAGTTAGTTGGGTGGGGAGGGAGGGGGGGGGGGGGTGGAGACCACCGCCACGCAGAGATGGGACTCGTCAACCGCCTTGGCAGAGACGCAAGAATGTGCAAGAGCAGTCAAAGGTTGACCTTGGTATCGACAGCAGCGGCGGGGACCGGCGCGGACCTATGGCGACAGCCCAACACAGCCCAACAGCGCCCAGCATAGCCAAGAACAGCCAAGCACAGCCCGACAGAAGCCCCAACAGAGCCCCACAACACAACCCGACATAAGCCCCCAAGACAACCTGGCATAAGCCCCCAACACAGCCCGACATAAGCCCCCAACACAACCCGACATAAGCCCTCAACACAACCCGACATAAGCCCCCAACACAGCCTGGCATAAGCCCCCAACACAGCCCGACATAAGCCCGACAGAGCCCAGCACAGCCCAGAACAGCCAAGCACAGCCCGACAGAAGCCCCAACAGAGCCCCACAACACAACTCGTCATAAGCCCCCAACATAGCCCGACATAAGCCCCCAACACAACCCGACATAAGCCCCCAAGACAACCTGGCAAAAGCCCCCAACACAGCCCGACATAAGCCCCCAACACAGCCCGACATAAGCCCCCAACACAACCCGACATCAGCCCCCAACACAGCCTGACATAAACCCCTAACAAAGCCTGACATAAGCCCCCAACAAAGCCCGACATAAGCCCCCCCCCCCTCACAACCGAGCAGAAGTCCAGCGCAGCCCACGACACCCCCCGACACAACCCAACAGAACCCGACACAACCCAGCACACAATGAACGTGTCCATACACAGCTTGTCAATATCCACATATCGAGATGGCGGCAGCAATGAGAAATATACCTCATCTCGGTTGCTGCGCATGCTTTGTAATGTCAGAATAAGTCTCATTGTAGCGGAGTAACATCGATCTCCCGGCAGAGGGCGTTCCGCTTGCGCCATAGTCCCTCTGCCCCACGTCAAATTTAACCATCAGAATTATCCTTCATACGCGAAAATTGAAATTAATCTAATCCAAGATAAATTCGCAGTTTGGCATCAAATACACCACTGTTTAGCATTTACTGTGCCATTGGTAACATACCTGACTAATGAATTTGAGTTTGATTAATTTGAAGCCATGTTACTTTCGAATTATATTTTCAAGTGCGGTCGAGGTCAAATGCGTAAGAGCGTTTTGAACTTTGACCCTTGTTATTTTAAAATATTTTCTCGCTTAACTCTTCCATTGTGATCATTTGACAACGGAATGTCTCATTTTTTAAAATTCTGCATCGAAAATTCAATATTCAATTAAAAAAACTCTAAAACTATTCGTGACCCGAGGACCGTTGGGGTCAACCGTGAGGTGGGCGGTGACGTGGGGCAGAGGTGATGTGAGGAACGAGCTCCCTCTGCCGGCAGAGTGGAGTATAATGTGCCCGCTACGGGCGCCCACTATCAGGATATAAGAAGGACCTGTAAAGAAGGGACGGCGCTCTATGCATGACGTGTACTTTACCGATGACTTTTCTTTTTTAAACAGTATTTATGTCAATGTGGTTCATAACGAACACACGTGCGGGGGACTGCTTTTAACTTTAAAGTTCATAAATATTTTATCACTCTCAGATTAAAGAATATTAAATTGTTTCATTGATACGACATGGACGGCATTGTTCACTCTGTTTCAGGGCGGCGTCTCGTAAAGTCTCGCGATACTTCCGTTTTCCCGCATTGGGACTTCCTCGTCGTAAGCTCTAATCTTCACGCTGACTTATCACTTCCCTGGTTACACACACGATACATATGCTTCCTCTTGGCGAATCAGTGACAGCCTACTCGGTGGGGTCACCTGATGACCTTGTCACTTTCCCGCATCCTCGTCGTTTCAACGGAGAGAGCGAACTCCACAAATTACAGACAGAGAGCGCTCGCATTGAGTGTTCTGGCCACCTGAGAGCCTAAATGCACGTAGATCGGTGGTTCGACCCTCGCTGTGGCCATATCTGTGTGGTCGCAGGATAAAGATCCACTATCCCTTCCTCCTCCCATTGACGCGATATGACCAAAAGTGGTTAAACCGTCCTGAATATACAACCAACAACCCCGTTGTCTAGGTACAGGTGCTCTCCCCACCCCGTCACCCAGCTCACGGGTTGAGGGTGCTGTCCCCACCCTATCACTAAGCTAACGGTGTCCCCCCTCCGTCTCACCGTTGGCTAGGTAAAGGCTCTCCCCACCCCGCTAACGGTGTCCCCCTTCAGCATCCCCGTTGCCTAGGTGAAGGTGCCCTCCCGACCCCGCTAACGGTGTACCCCCTCCGTCCTACCCACCAAGCAAACGGTGTCACCACTCCGTTCTCCCCACCCCGCTAGCGGTGTCCACCTCCGTTCTCCACGTTGTCTAGGTGAAGGAGCTCTCCCCGTTGTCTAGGTGAAGGAGCTCTCCCCATCCGCCTAACGGTGTCCCCACTCCGTTCTCCCGATCCCGCTAACGGTGTCCCCCCTCCGTTCTCCCCGTTATCTAGGTGAAGGAACACTCCTCACCCCGCTAACGGTGCCCCCTCCCTCCGTTCTCCCCACCGTGCTAACGGCGTCCCCGCTCCGTTTCCCCACACCGCCAACGGTGTCCCCCCCCCCCCCATCGTCTCTCCGTTGTCCAGGTGAAGGTGCCCCTCACCCCTCTAACGGTGTCCCCCCTCCGTCTCCCCACCTCGCTAACGGTGTCCCCACTCCGTTCTCCCCGTTGTCTAGGTAATGGAGCTCTCCCCACGCCGCTAACGGTGCCCCCCCCCACCTCTTCGTTTTCCCCAACCCCGCTAACGGTGTCCCCCCTATGTCTCCCTGTTGTCTAGGTGAAGGTTCCCCCCCCGTCACACCACTAACAGTGTTTTCCCCCTCCGTCTCCCCGTTGTCTAGGTGAAGGTGCCCCCCCACCCCGTCACAGCATTAACAGTGTTCTCCCCCTCCGTCTCCCCGTTGTCTAGGTGAAGGCCACCCCCCACCCCGTCACAGCATTAACAGTGTTCCCCCCCTCCGTCTCCCCCGTTGTCTAGGTGGTGCCCCCCCCCCCCTACCCCGTCACAGCATTAACAGTGTTCTCCCCCTCCGTCTCCCCGTTGTCTAGGTGAAGGTGCCCCCCCCCACCCCGTCACAGCATTAACAGTGTTCCCCCCCTCCGTCTCCCCGTTGTCTAGGTAAGGGAGCTCGTCTCCGGGGACCTCGAGTCGGTGACTGACTGGACCCGGCAGCTCCGCGACGACGACCAGCAGCGCCCCATGGTGGCGTACACCCTGCAGGGTCTGCGCGAGAGCACCGACTACCAGGCGGAGATCTATGGCAAGCCAAAGTGGACTTTAATGGAGTATTTGCACATATGTCCAAATATTTAAAGATATCTTTAAATATTTAAAGATATCTTTAAATATTTGGACATTTCTTTTAATATTTGGACATATCTTCAAATATTTAAAGATATCTTTAAATCATTTGAAGATATCTTGAAATGAATTAATGATATCTTTAATTCATTTAAAGATATCTTCAAATCACTGTGCTTATGGTTAGTATTTGAACATATCTCTAAATTAATTAATGATATCTTTAAATCATTTACAGATATCATTAAATGATTTAAAGATATTTCTAAATCATTTAATGATATCTTTAAATCATGCCGATTTGGACATATGTGAAATTGAATTACTGTTATCTTTAATTCATTTAATGATATCTTTAATTGAATTATTGTTATCTTTAATTCATTTAATGATATCGTTAATTGAATTACTGTTATCTTTACTTCATTTAAAGATATCTTTAATTCATTTAGAGATATTTTTAATTCATTTAATGATATCTTTAATTGAATTACTGTTATCTTTAATTCATTTAAAGATATCTTTAAATAAATTAGGCATACTGATAACAAAAGCGGAAGCTGAGCTGATTCTCATCACACAGGAAGACTCCCCGGCAGTCTTAATGTACATCTCCTCGGTCAACCAACCCATTCTACTATCTTCCTATCTAAACTTTACAAGGTGTGTTTTTTATATATAACATACCTCTGCCCATATACAGCCATAGTACAGGCTAGTCTAGCTTTGTCAACACAACCTTTAGTCAGACATGGACAAATGGAATGCATTATCAACTATTCTATAACTTGCTATTCGTTTAGCAAAATAAACTAAGTGCTTTTCTACTTCCTTGATTAAACTACCACAAATTCTAAAGTAATTCACTTGATCGTAATTTACCTGATGGTGTCCTCGACGCTTGATACTGCATATCTTCTGATTTCGAATTGTAAAAATGTGCGCACATACGCGCCCGATTGAATTCGAATTACACATATTTTTAATTTAATTACTGTTATCTTTAAATCGAATTAAAAATATCATTAATTCGATTTAAAGATATCTTTAAATGAATTACTGATATCTTTAAATGAATTACTTATATCTTTAAATGATTTAGAGATATCTTTAAATGAATTACTGATATCTTTAAATGATTTAGATATATCTTTAAATGCATTACTGATATCTTTAAATGCATTACTGATATCTTTAAATGATTTAGAGATATCTTTAAATGAATTAATGATATCTTTAATTCAATTAATGATATCTTTAATTCATTTAAAGATATCATTAATTCGACGTTAATAAAGATATCATTAATTGAATTAAAGATATCTCTAAATGATTTAAACATATCAGTAATTCAATTAAAGATATGTCCAAATGAATTAAAGATATCTTTAAATATTTGGACATATGTGCAAATACTCCATTAAAGTCCACTTTGGCTTGCCATAGAGATCCGCGCCCGCAACGACATCGGCTGGTCCCTGTCCCACCGAGGTCCAATAGTACGTCTTCTTCACCAAAGCAGGTACGTCCCCCCCCCCTCCCCAGCCACCCCCACTGTCCATCTCCCCATCACAATGAGTAGGGGTTACCCCAGGAGACATGGCTCCACTCTTCCCTTTCTTCTCCCATTGACGCGATATGACCAAAAGTGGTTAGAGCGTCCTGAATATAAACCAACCTGCCCATCTCCCCCTCCCCTTCTCACCCGCATCCCCGTCATCCTGTTGTTGTATGTTGTTGTGCCTGTTAATGCCTTGTTTCAGAGGTGATGTCAGTAGGTTATATTTTTAAGATGTGCTCACTAATCGCGGAACCCCCGGCGCCAATTCCCATTGATATGTCCGTGGTGTAATCCATATTGGGCTTTATAGGAACCAAACAGCTTTTTTCTGCGTAAAGAAAAATGGATGATTTGGGCCCCCAACCATCAGCAATCCCTACCCCCCACTGCTAGTGTGCTACTCCCCCCCCCCCCCTCCTCAATCCATCCCTATCATCCCAACTTGCCATTCTTGGTTGCTCCACGTGTCTCATTGTGATACTACATACCCCCCTCAGCCCACCCCACACCTCACACTTGTTCTCCTGGCCATATGTTACTCTATACCATGACTACTTTTATTCAAGCATTGATTTCTTGCATCTGTTTGATTAACTTTAGTTTCGTGTAGCATTTATTTTATACCTTATACATTTTGTGTATGTGTTGATTATGATTTTTTATTTGTGACGTTGGAGGTTTATGTCGGTCTGTCTGTCTGCATGTGCTGTATTTTTTATTTTAACCGATGCATGTCTTGTAATCCCATCCTGCATGATTCGTAAGACTAGCTTCCGTAGTTCTAGAAGTGCCTGTATCACCGGCAAGAATCTTAAAGCTGCTCATACAACAATATTCCACCTACATTCATATTTTGGAGATACCTCATGGACACTTTATCTGACTGTAAATGTTAACTCCGTACGACGCAGTTATGTCATTTATATGATAACTAGAAAAAACTAGCCGCGGTGTTCCAATTTTGATGACTCAGTACACAAGAAAGTCGCACTTGCCACAGAAGATGCACCATTTTGGCTTAAGCCCGGGTATCTATTGCATATCCTATTTCTGTACTGTACTGTACACACTCAAAACATAAATACATAATTGTCATAAAATAAAAAAATCTGGAGCAAAATATAGATGTCTGAGTAACTCCCCGTTTGTAGTTATTATTTAATATTATTAATTATTATTTTTTAATATATTGTTACAGCAGGCGAAACTGAATCACTATTGCTAACCAACCTTGATGTATATACAGGCAAAACTTCACAGGTGGCAAGGCATCCACCTTGATTTGATTCAATAAACACATTCAATTGCATTTTGGTCTCTTTGTGTTCCATTTTCGCCAATGATTCTAATGCACGCTTGGCGTATGACCGGGGAAGGGTGTCTTCAGATATTTGTTTATGAACTTTATTTTGTCTACATACCAACCCAGCCTGGTAATTCACCATACGCTTTGTTGTATTATGTTTCGATGCATGTGGTCAAATCTTTGTGTTAATTATACGGTTGTAATAATTTTTTTTGCATCTGTATGTATGTTTACTGATAAGCGTAAGATTTTATTTTCTCTGGGCTCGGACGGATGATCCTTACCAATAATTTGAGGAAGATTCCGTCTGGATTCGTTTTCGGACTCTTTGGGTGTCATGAAAGGAATCCACATTAGATGTAGAAAAAATACGGGTCTGTTGAACCGAGTTCATTGCTGTGTTCGAGCGCTATTCATCGAGATTTAGTCGTCGGGATTTTTATTCGGGAGTTTGTCGTCGGGATTTAACCTTCGGGATTTAGTCGTGAAATTGTATTTTGGTCTTTTTTATATCATTGATAATTATTCCATTCCAACATAGTCTTAACTTGACGAACCAGTCGTGAAGACCTCAAAAACATTGACATTTTCTTACCTTGAACTTGAAAAATATTAAACTACCATAAATCATTAACTTGGCGGAGAATTGGATCGTGCAAGCGATTTTTTTTTATAATGGGATAATGCTAAGTATAGAAACGACAGAAGAAAGAAACCCAAATCACCAGGCTTTTTTTTAAAAGTTGTATTCGGTTACCATAGGGACCGTAATCTGGAATGTATGACGCTCGCTGCGGCTTCGATGGACTCGGTTGTCCGCTTCCCACGTGATTTGATTATATTTAGTTTGCTGGTTTGTGTGCGTTCTTCTGATCGGTGTGTTTTTCTTTTTTCTTTTTTGTTGCAGCCCAAGGGGGCAATCATGGGGCCGTGGGCGGGGGTGCGCCCCCCACCCTCATCCAGACTCCCACCCACCTCCTCCTCCTTGCCGTTCTCTGTGCGCGGGGCATTGTGGGATACTTCTCCTGAAATGCCGGGCCCCGGATGTAGGTCAGAGAAGCGCATGCGCACTAGTCATCATCCATAGCCCCTTTTATTCGGCTGGTGGACCGCACAGACAGAAACTCATGGTAGCAACACAGCCTAAAGGACACTCAGCGTCACCTGTCGAGCGCATGTAGACGTCCCAGTATTAAGGTCACGTGACGTAGCAAACCACGTGACGAAGGCGTGTTTTGTCTGTTGGTTGCGAGATGGCGCGTCGCATTGCGTCCACTATTTACAAATTACTTATCTAATAATTTGTTTTTACTTTTTTTTTCTGCTCTTTTCGGCATGGTCTCAATCAACCAATCCTTATATCCCGGTATGTGTTAACAACTTTAGGAGATATAGTGTCTAGTCTGCATGAAAGACGTAGAAGAATGGGGGATGGTCGCTTCTTTTCACAGCGTTGTCGAATTCCGTGGACCCCAATGTACAATGCTGCCCTCTGATAGCAAGAACCTTCGCATTCACCCATGCAGGACTTTTATTCTAGTTACGCATGGGTGATTTCATTCACCAGATGGCACCACTGGTTCATGTAGAGGTTTCTACGACATTCGGCAGCGAAATGAAGGTTACGATCATGCTCTCTACTCGGTGATGGCATCCCAACCATGATATCTCCCGACGTGGTGCCTGGGACCTAAGCTCTGACCGCGCTGATTCCTGTTCTCCTGGGATCTTCAAAACTCCTCTGTATTCGAATCTTATCAGTCACCTGTGGTGGGGAACACGTTGTTAACCCACCAGAAGACTGCCATGTAAATAAAAAATAGTTCAAAATTCAATACAAGTGGCGCCATCTGGCGACACGTTTGGCGACGATACGCCACGTGGCCTGCAGCTATGTGGAGGTACCCCCCCACCCCTCTTCCCCCTCTGTAACGATGGTATGTGGAGCACCGAGGCTGAGAACCCCACCCCCCCCTCGAGACGCACAACGCTTCCCGTTCGCGTTCTTTGTATATGTGCGTGTGTATATCATTGCCGTGCCTCGCCTTGTAACCCATCAGAGGCGGTTACCGAGAAATCAAAACTTTTTACCATTCGGACCTCTTTCTTTTTTTAAACTGTGTGGGCAGCACAGACTTGTCATCAGAGATTCAGTCCGCGGTTAGAATGGACAAGTGTCGCGTGGTGGGATTGTTCAATACATGTATTCTGCTTGCCACTGTAGAGCATGAGAAAAGAGGGAGTAAGAAGAACAAGACATTGTCTTTCCTGATGTGGGTATGTTATGCTTCGCTCGATAGCCGCTAGGTGTCGAGTCTGAACTTGTTACGGCGCGTAAAATGTCACATGAACTGTGAATGAAATGCGCCGATACAGCAGTGCTTTGGCTCTGTGTGCATCGATACAGCAGTGATTTGGCTCTGAATCCATCCATACAGCAGTGATTTGGCTCTGTGTGCATCGATACAGCAGTGCTTTGGCTCTGTATACATCGAGACAGCAGTTCTTTGTCTCTGTGTACATCGATACAGCAGTGCTTTGTCTCTGTGTGCATCGATACAGCAGTGCTTTGGCTCTGAATCCATCGATACAGCAGTGCTTTGGCTCTGAATCCATCGATACAACAGAGTTTTGGCTCTGTATACATCGATGCAGCAGTGCTTTGTCTCTGTGTGCATCGATACAGCAGTGATTTGGCTCTTGATACATTGAGACAGCAGTGCTTTGAGGAAGGCAGGAGATGTGTATTGTACTATCATCGAAGTAGCTGTCTTTGAAGAAGGTAATAGCGTTGTATGGAATGCTACAGCAGCACTTTGCTTTGACGTACGGAGTAACGTTGCACAACGTTTTTTTGCGAAAACAACTGTACTTCTTCGTTAAACGGTTATCAGGCTGTGTGTGGTAAAAACCTGGAGCCGTATTCATAATTAGGCTACTCCACTAGGCCGGGCGCTAAGTGGAAGATTTGTCGAGCTATTATCGGGTTCAGAATACATAAGTAGTCACCCAAGAAGTGGCTACAATTATATTGAAGAGGAGTTCTTAATCATGAGCACCACCACAACGAGCTGGTGGGGTTAAGACGAAAATGCACTTTTCGTACTTAACTTACGAGGGGATTATAAATACGGCCCCTGGGAACCCGATTCTCGCTCGACAAATCTTCCACTTAGCGCAACGTCTAGTGGCGATTATAAATACGGCCCCAACCCTTCACCGCTCTGTCCACTGGTGGAGGGTATCGGCTCTGTCGCCAGTGCCGTCGCTGCCACATTTAAGTTCCAGGTCTTCAAAACATTGATTTGTAGACACATTGTTCAGTATAGCTGGTCTTCCCCTGAGGGTGACCACGTGAAGGCGAATTTTTATTTTGCCTTTTCTATTTTTATACTTTGATGTGAATAAGTTTGAGTTGTACATTTCGTTGTGTATATTACTTCCGCGGAACTATGGGGCGGGGGGATGCTGAAGTATTACATGGGATGAGACAATTTGTGTGTACACTTGGTGTGTACACTTGCTGTGTACACTTGGTGTGTACACTTGGTGTGTACACTCGGTATGTACACTTGGTGTGTGCAACTTGGTGTGTACACTTGGTGTGTTCACTTGGTGTGTACACTTGGTGTGTACACTCGGTATGTACACTTGGTGTGTGCAACTTGCACAGATTATACATTTGTTGTAACTGTCGTACGCCTTGTATTTTCTGTATATTTAATGTCGCGATGGCGGATAGCTTTGCCGCTGACTGTTTATAATGATATATCGGTCGTTAGGAGAAAGCCAGAAGTCACAACTGTAGTTGTAAAAATTCTGGATTGCAACAAAATGGCAGCGGAAGGGTGGATTGGTCATAAATATTGACAAATAGGGATTGTTGCCATAGAAACCAACTACGGTTGCTACGGACAACAATAATGGATGAGTAGTCCTTCATGTGAAGTCAGATTTGTTTAAAAGCATAATACACTTGGCCTCAATTTATTCAACGGTATTAATGATCGAAAAAATGCGATTCGGCTTTTGCAGTGAAATTATTTGCGCCACCCGTTCCAAAATCTCCCTTTTTGTACTAAGCAAAGATTCCATGGAAAGGAATGCGTGCACTATTATATGGTGGAGGCTCGTGGCGCCATATGATGTTCTCATCGATGGTTTGGGGGGATTTTATGGCTGTATCGCTGCTTTGTATATTGACATTTTTATTGCACAGCAGAGCTGCTTGTTTCTCTTCTATGCGCGTGTATCTTTCGAGTATCAGGGTAACTTTCTCGTGATATTATGGTACCAACGCGCTCGTTTTTGTCGAAGGGTTGAGCGAAGACTGAACTTCTCCGTTTCTAGGTTGTTCTGTGTCACTACGTAATGCGTGTCAGTCATTCGTTTACACCTTTAATGACATATATCTTGAACTACAGTAATATTTAATGTTGTTTTGTGGGGGGGTTTAATGGTGGGTGGGGGTAACGGTTTGGGAAGACCTTACCTTTTTAACATCCTTTGTTTGAAAAATAATATACCTTATAGTCATCAATTTTATGCGCGTAGAAAGTTATTTTGGGCTGTATTTTGTTTGTAAAAAAATAATGTACCTTAACAATTTTATTGTATTGTGCATTATCTTTCATTAGCCTATATTTATCCGAGGACATTCAAATACTACCCTGGCTCGGTTTAGCCTATGCCGTGCAATCTTAGTTAATATATAAACAAAATAGATGTTTTATTCTAATATCCGATGAAATAAAGTGACTTTGCTCGTTCAATACAGGTTTTGTACTACAGCCATTGAAACGGTCTGCCCGTTTCCTTGTGCCATGTCTCAGAAGGTGTTTATTATTTGTCTGTGTTCATATATATATATATATATATATGCAGGTGGTTACCGTATTACCTCACCTAACGCAGAGCTTAGCGCGCGCTTTTAACTCCTCTCAAAAGAATTGGGAGAGGCTTTTGTGATGTCGGTGATACGATTTAGACCACTATACGTCTCTTATGGCATTGTATTCTATGCCGCTTATTATATATATATGACCTGCCTAATCGTCTAATCTGTCTTCATATTATAGATGGTCTAGACATGTAGATTGTAATATATTCCATGCAGGTACTTTACATTTGTGAACTGGCCGCCTTTTACTATCTTAAGGACTAGTATCTTCAATACATGTACAGGAAAAAAACGTAAGTCGTATTTTAAATTACTTATATATCACAACAGCGTTGGTACCTAACACGAGCCTACGATCTATTGGCGAAATCTCCTTGAGAATGATTGGTGGATATTGATTGATTAATTAAAATTAAAGAGTGATTGGCAAAAGGCTGGTAAATAGCTATTCCGTAAAGTAGAAGTGAGAAGTAAGTAACCAGTGTGGGAAGAGTTTGATGAGTGCTTGTCAATGGGATTTCGTGAAGTAAGTGGTACGCATGTTAGGACCCAAAGGTTGTTGTGACCCATATAGTGTATAAACGTCCCCCCCCCCCTCTAGACATGTTATATCCTATTTACATCCTGTTTGTATGAATGGGCGTTGTGGTAACATTGCAGTGTATTGCTTAAGTATTACCGGTATACCTTACATATTGGCGGCGCGCGACCGCACAGAACGTATTAGATGGGAAATACATCGTCAGTGGTGGAAGGTGGAAGGCTAAGCTGTCTCCTGCGGGATCGTCTGACTTGCTTGAGACCGAGATGTGTTAGTCCAGGACGCAGGATAGCTACGTACCACGTGGAATGTGAGGGGCTATGCCTATTGTACCAAACGGTCACGTGGCTTTGTACCAGAAGGCCATGTGGTCAGTGCGGGGTCATGACCATTGTACCAGAAGGCCATGTGATTACTTCGGGGTCATGACTTTGCACCAAACGGTCACGTGCTGTGGGCGGGGTCATGACCTGTACGCCGAACGACACGTGGTCAGTGCGGGGTCATGACCTTTCTACCAATTGGCCAATTGTCTTAACCCTTGCATTACGATCGGGTTACATACTATTGGAAATGCTAACCCTGAGCATCATCATAGTATATCCGATTGTAACTTAAAAGCCATTTCTCGCGCGGATGTTTCTATTCCTTGATTAACTGCTCCTGGCGCATACCAAGCTTGCCGCTCGCTCATTGGTCTTCAGTCCCCGCGCCCTACATAGTGTATATTTCCAGGTAGTTTTGTTATGTTACTTTATGTTTATTGCACAGTCTTGCATTTATCGCACCTTTTTGTTCCTCAAGCTTGTGTACAGTGGGTTGGACTGATCACTCCTCGGAGCAATGTCGTCCATTAATACGCCGGGAACCAAAGGGGAAAGACTCTCGCTCTTGTACCTCGTACGTTAAAGTAGGAAGATCAGTTGTACACTTGTGTATTTCTCTCCCGCCATGCGCATTGTAACATATGGACATAACCTTCCCTAAAGGCTAATTGGAAAGTTGACCGACAAAGTTGTTGTTCCCGTTTGAACACGTGCTGCTATTTTTCCCCTGTCAGGAACTGGCTCATATCAGCATGAACACTAAACACATTCCACGAAATCTGTTTGGATGAGATTCAATCTCAGCTGAACAGTGAATTGATAACCGCAGCTCTATGAATTACTTTCCTACTCCACTTCTACTTCCGGTTCCTGGATCTATCCGGTGTCTTCTACTCCAAAGGTGAAACTAATAGGGAGGACTGCGCATTTAGTCTTATCTCTATGGGAGAACTGCGCATTTAGTCCTTTTTCTATTGGAGGACTGCGCATTTAGTCCTTTTTCTATTGGAGGACTGCGCATTTAGTCCTTTCTCTGTGAGAGGACTGCGCATTTAGTCCTTTCTCTATGGCAGGACTGCGCATTTATGCCTTTCTCTGTGAGAGGGCTGCGCATTTAGTCCTTTCTCTATGGCAGGACTGCGCATTTAGTCCTTTCTCTGTGAGAGGACTGCGCATTTAGTCTTATCTCTATGGAGGACGGCGTATTTAGTCCTTTCTCTATGAGAGGACTGCGCAGTTACTCCTTTCTGTATCAGAGAACTGCGCATTTAGTCCTTTCTCTATGGGAGATGTAAAAGAACTTTTTCTCTATATATACTGAGTTACCGATTTCGCCCTTCTGAGTTGTATATTTCATTTTAGTGAAAAGGGTTTTACTTCTGATTGATTTTTTATTGGTCATCTTCTTTAACTCAAAGTCGGTCATTGAGTCTTGAGGCTCCATGTGTGCGTGACGTCATCGTCATCACATGACGTCATCACGATGGCGACTTCAACCGCTGTCCGCGCTTTAAATCTTTCATCTCATCGTCCCCGGGGATTCCTTGACCTAATTTAGCCTTTTAGTGCACGCAAGTGGCATACAACATCAACCATTCATCCACTGGAAGCGTTTGTTTTCATTTGCGCTGTTGTCAAGTTTGTACAGCTTTGTTTGTAGCCAGATGATATGGTCACTAGGCATCTTGTACTCGTGTAGAGCCATCCGCGGTTGGCCAGACAGCAACGGTCTAACGGTGACTCGTTGTAATCATGTACCATATTCACATCTTGGTCCTCTTGCGTAGAGACTGCATATGAATATACATATATATATATAATATATAATATACCGGTGTGCTGTACTTGTGTCATGTCTGTCTACAGAAATAAAGAGTGTTTTGTCCGTACTCCTATAATCAGACAGAACTGCGTTCGTTATATATATATACATATGCTAAAGTGTCACACCTTGTATTCATGTCTTAAAGCAACCTACCTACATGCGCTATCTATCTCAAAATTATGATGCATATATGTCTGATATCTCGTTGAGTCGGTAAAACAACAATTTCAACATAAAACTGCGCGGACTAGTTTATCGCGCGCGAGCCGCGGTCGACATCACACAGAATACCGAACAGTGAACTGGCGCATAATATAAAGCTGGCCACCAACTTCTGCCCCGTTCAAGAAATTCTCTTCGGATAGCCCACAGGCTTTCAGGATTTAAAGCGGGTGTCCAACCTAATTTGATCGCGATCTGCACCGAAAGTTTACATCTTAAACTTAAATTGGAGAGTGTTAACGCTTCGTTTCGGCAGACTGGTAGAGAGAAAAAAATTAAGGCCACCCGCCCCACAGCAATGTCGAGCAGAGCGCCATTTTGCCGGAAGCCGTGACGCGTGTTGTGACTATTCATGTGGCACCGCCTTATGTTATCACGAGATCAGGGCCGCGATTTACGGGTGAACAGCGGCAGTTCCAAGCCGCGCTGTAGTCCATGATCTTAGCGTTTCATGGGAAAGTACCATCCAAACAAATTGATATACGTCTTGCGAAGATTGACTCCACAAAAATGCCATGATTGGAGTTAGAATCGCAGCTCTTTATATTAGCGATGATCACGCGCTCTGGTTTTGCTCACACAATAGGCGCAATTTCCGGTTTGAATAAATTAGAGTATCGCCTCCTGATTGGTCAATCGCGGACAAAAAGGACTGCCGCCTGGGTAGGCGGCGAAATCGTGCCCGGCGGTCACTTCTAAATGTTATTGTGAGCTATAGATCGGACGCAAAATTCTGGAATTTGGAGGAAAGACAATTGGGTATTATATGAATCGGTAAAGCAGCATTAGAGACCAGGCTGGCGGTTCCCTTTAAATTCAAGACCTAATATACTTATTTGACACGGATAAGAGATTAGTAATATCAAAATTGCAGAACAAATTTCTGTAACTCACGTGTGAAGAAACTCAGTTCGTAAGTCGGAGGGGCGTACTTTTGGTGAAATATGATTTTTAAGATCTATTGCAAAGTATCGTCTGACTAAATGTGAACTAATTTGCGGAATTTTTATGACTTCGTACACAAGAAAACCACAGGAGATTACCCAGTCCGTCCGACAAATACAGTTGTTCTTATACACTGAGGAATCTGGTTACATTACGATAGTCAGCAACGGTGAAAAATCTGGTCCATCTACTTCAAAGTTACTAACTTTGGTAAACGCAGGATAATAACATCAGCGATAGTTGTTTTGGCGGGGCACCAACTATTTAAAAAGCCATAAATTTATTGTCACCAATATTTGACCGTAACATCAAAAGAAATAGTTGAGGATATCCTGACAAAATATTTCGATTATAATAAGCGTATTCACATATTTAAATATATCCTGTAATCGATGCACCGCTCGCTGTAGACTCAACGACTGGACGCACGGTATGCCATGGCGTCATAACGACTGGACGCACGGGATGCCATGACGTCATAATGACTGGACACACGGGATGCCATGACGTCATAATGACTGGACGTTCTTCGACATAGCTTATTTTGCTTTCGATCTTATTTCTGGCAGTTAAAGCAGAACAATTTGTAACACACTTTGTGGATATTATATTTTTGTACTTTTTTTTGGTACTTTATTTGTTAGGGTCCATGTCCATAAAATCGTTATTAGAGATTTGCGTTCCCATGTGATGATATACTGTATTTATTGTCGCTGTGTTGACACAATATTTTTCCTCCAGTCGTTACGTTAATCTTTTATGTCAAGTTCATTGTTTGCTTTATTCGCATTTTTATTGCTGTACTTGTTCTTCTTCATAGCACGTTTGTACTATAGTACCCCCCAGTGCTATCCTTGAATGACTCGAGTTAGAACTTTTTTTATTTATATCTATATATACTGATAATTAAGTACACTCAAACTGCACCGTCATCGTCAAGGGTATCTCCGCGGTGAATGTTTTCCTCCACGCTGATTGGCTCGGTTCTCTGCTTGACTATGTTGTAGACCCCAATGCCGGCGCGACCAATGGAGAAGGTGTGTTATATTGAAGGGAGTATTCTGCGTGTGACAAATAATTGGACGACAATGCGCCTCAAAAGACTTTCTTCTACCTTTGCCCCTTGCGCTTCATACTTTCCATGTCTTTGCGGTACCTACCGAATAATCGAAAGATTGTCACTCGAAAAGCTGCAATGTTGTCTTACAATGAGGTTCGCTTCTCTATTGGCGAGTGTGTCTTGGGATTGACGTTATCATGTAATAATTTATAGGACGTTCAAAATGGACCGTTCCGCTATTTCTGTTCTCTTGCCGGTCGCTAATTAACGCGTGAGCGCGGCTGCTACAATAGTCGTCATACTGTACTTGACTATGCTTCATGCCATGCTTGATACTATACTTTATACTATGCTTCACACTATGCTTCACACTATGCTTCACACTATACTTTCACACTATACTTCACACTGCTTCACACTATGCTTCACACTATGCTTCACACTATGCTTCACACTGCTTCACACTATGCTTCATACTGCTTCACACTATACTTCACACTGCTTCACACTATGCTTCACACTGCTTCACACTCTGCTTCATACTATACTTTACATTATGCTTCACACTATGCTTATGCAATACTTCACATTAAACTTTTTGCTATGCTTAACACTATGCTTCTTACTATATAGTTTATACTATGCTTCACACTATGCCTCATACTATGCTTCATACTATACTTCATAATATACTTCACGTTGTGCTTCACACTATGCTTCATGCTATGCGTCATACTATGCTTCATACTATGCTTCATACTATACTTCATAATATACTTCACATTGTGCTTCACACTATGCTTCATGCTATGCTTCACACTATGCCTCATACTATGCTTCATACTATACATCATAATATACTTCACACTATACTTCACACTATGCTTCATGCTATACTTCACACTATACTTCATGCTATACTTCATGCTGAGCTTTCGGTGTATTAATCTGTGTGTATACTAATGCTTCTTTGAGCCTGACCGCTTCACTACTTGCTTCACCGGGTGTGTCAGTGCATCGTGCAGTTACCTATAGTCAATTACTGTCTGGGAGCATCACGTTGACAACTCACGGAACTTTAACATTGGCTCAAATATACCCACAACCTTTTTTTGGTCTTGTAAGTAGTTTGTAAGTATTGAAGAAAATATACTATAGCTTGACCTGTAATTGGGATATGTTTGCAATTTACCTCAGTGTGTGCGAGAGTAGTCACCTACCCAAAAAGTCGTTTTCTGGGGGTATATACGCACTTTTAGTACGTTTACCTGGGACGTTCACTTACCCTATGGCGATAATTCAGTGATATAGCTGTAGTTGCACGAACGAGGGATGCGTGTGCTCTGCCGTGTGTATCTCTGTATAATGACATGTTCAGCCTAATATGGCGAAGGCTTCTCCCTCTCCACTTGTGCGCTTACCATTGGGTGGATGCCCCAGTGTGTGCAGAAAAGCGGCATAAAACACTAATTCATTTCATTTCATTTCATTACACCTTTGACTAGAACCACCAAATATATGTCCTTGTCTACGCTATCGTGACAGTGAAGACCTTATTTTTGGAACTTAATGATCTATTCATGAAAGAAAAAGACAGACAAATTACGAAGATTGACTATTATTAGTTGGTACGCAGTTTCATGGGTAAAGTACATCTTGTTTTGGGTTATGACCTACATTCTTGATCTTTTACCTCGAGTTGACCGCGTTCTCTTCGGTTTTTCCCCAAACCGCTCCTTTCGCTTTTCGGCTGCCTGTCCTGTGCTGACCTTGAATGACTTTCTTCGCCTGTGTTCTTTCTTTCTATGATATGTGTCGATGTACAAGGAATCCTAAATGAAAATAACTCGTATTCTTTCTATACCCTATGTAGACGTGTGCATGCAGTTTTTGTCATGAATTAGTGGAAATATTTACAGCATCACATAGGGTCATTTTGCACTGATAACCCTTGCAGAGTTGGTGTAACATGTCTTGACACCGCTGAATGACTTAATTGGGCCAAATATTCCCTAACCAGTCCATCTAAGGTACAGTTAGCTGGTATGCAAGACACATACATGTGTATCAAGCGTGCGCCTAATTAACATATCGGTGAAGTAGTATACTCTGTAATTAGATAAGTTACAACATGCAGTTAACACGGAGCGCAGGGCAATCAAACACACTGAGATGAAGCCATAATATTGAAATCGCAACCACCGATTAGTGGACACATGTTTGAAGATGTTGATAACGTAACCAACCCAACAGTCCCTTCTTTTTCAAACATTACCGTAAGGACAATGTCACCACCCGGAGCATATCTGCTTTAGGTTGTTCGCCGCCATTTTTTTTTCTTTAAATTCTTACGGTAATCGCGTTACAAGTGATGCCTTCTCTTTAAATGGTATACCGGTAGGCAGATTCATTTCGCTTTATACTTAGAGTATTTATGATATAGTTGCACTCTTGCTTTTGATTGGATGGCTGTTTTCTGTTCCAGTGATCCGCACTCTGTCCCCCCCGCCGTTCACCCTTATGGCCTTCCCCATCCGGAACTTACATGGTACTAACTCATATGACGTCATCGTAGTCCGGTCCATACCACATGTGACGTCATCCTAGTCCGACCCACACCACATGTGACGTCATCATAGTCCGGCCCATACCACATGTGACGTCATCCTCGTTCTAACTTACGTCCTTACCGGCACTTTAAGTATCAACACCATATTTTAGTAAATGGATTCGTTCTCTGCGTCATTTCTGTTTGTCTTGCTGATTATATCGTCGAAACATTGCGATTGAAAGAATTAATTACATTGAAATTGAAAGCTTATGAATCTCTAAATTCGACATATAATCCAAACGACGGTCTTCTTTCGATGCATTGAGTATTCCTCGAAATTAAAGCCCCTCTGCAGGTGTCACAGCAAACCCCACAACGCTGAATGTATATACCCGCAACCTTCCTCCTTAACTGGCCATCACAGTTAAAGTCAAATGAAGTCGACTTCAACATTTCGGTCCGCCTTGAAGCATTGACGTAGCGTTATCTCTGAGACATTTAACATGGTGTTGGTACTCTTGACCCTAAGCCGTTTAGCGCATGGTAGAAGTCGCGATATGTACAACGATATATATCATAGCATTGCGTAGACATATGTCTTCTTTGTACCGTGACGTCATATGAGTTATGTAACCATCCACGTATCACCCCTCTTCCATGTCACCCCTCCACCCTCCCTATCACCTCCTTCCTGTCACCTCCAGGCACATCATGTCTAATGTCGCTCCCCACGGAAGATGGCGCTCCGCTAAGGCTATATCTAAAGCTCCATTAAAGACAAAGGCAAATTTAATCCTTCTTGCGCGCAAATAATTAATTTGGGATATAATGCGTCATTTATAACATTCCGTGTGATACTCATAATTGCAGCCGACCAATTCATTCGTCTGAGGCCAAACTATATTGAAGAAAGCCTAATCAGAGATCAAAAGGGTGAAGCGTCTTTAAATTTAAACACGTCTCAGTATGACATACCTTTTGCTAAACTCTTAATATTGTGGTCGTGCAACGACGGAAATTCGATATTTTGGAAGTAATCTATCATTATATAAATATAATTAGCGTTTTTCGGAAGCTGTTTAATTGGTTCAGAGGTCACATGAGGAATGAGCGACCTCTGCCGGGAGACTGATAGAATTCATATCCGTTACCATTCACATCCGGGGACTATCTGGTCTGTCCTTCACCCCTTCCCCCCTCCTCCCTTTCCTTCCTGCCCCGCCTCTCTCCCGTAATCTCCGCCTTAGAGTAAAGGCAATTTATGACAGTACAAGTACATGTTGGTGAACGATATTATTGTTGTAGAAATGTATTAGCTTGATATTTCGATGGACCTTCGCACATACATACAAGCCTCGTGAGTAGTGACCAAATATATCTGACATTCGTTGCCTGTATACCCACAATTGAATTATAGCATATAGTGCACGCGCATTGCCTCAATTCATAAGTTAACATGAGGTAAGTATACACAACTTGAGGTCGGTGTACACAACTTGACGTCGGTGTACACAACTTGAGGTCGTTGTACACTACTTAAGTTCGGTGTGCACAACTTAAGGTCGGTGTACGCAACTTGAGGTCGGTGTACACAGCTTAAGTTCGGTGTAAACAACTTGATGTCGGTGTACACAACTTGAGGTCGGTGTACGCAACTTAAGGTCGGTGTACACAACTTGAGGTAGGTGTACACAACTTGAGGTCGGTGTACACAAAGTAAGGTCGGTGTACACAACTTGAGGTTGGTGTGCACACCTTGAGGTAGGTGTACACAACTTGAGGTTGGTGTACACAACTTGAGGTAGGTGTACACAACTTGAGGTCGGTGTACACAACTTGAGGTTGGTGTATACAACTTGATGTCGGTGTACACAACTTCAGGTCGCTGTACACAACTTGAAGTCGGTGTACACAACTTGAGGTCGGTGTACGCAACTTGAGGTCGGTGTGCACAACTTGAGGTCGGTGAACACAACTTGAGGTCGGTGTACACAACTTGAGGTCGGTGTACACAACTTGAGGTCGGTGTACACAACTTGAGGTCGGTGTACACAACTTAAGGTCGGTGTACACAACTTGATGTCGCTATACACAACTTCAGGTCGCTGTACACAACTTAAAGTCGGTGTACACAACTTGAGGTCGGTGTACACAACTTGAGGTCGGTGTACGCAACTTGAGGTCTGTGTACACAACTTGAGGTCGGTGTGCACAACTTGAGGTCGGTGTACACAACTTGAGGTCGGTGTACACAACTTGAGGTCGGTGTACACAACTTGAGGTCGGTGTACCATTGCTGCCAACAAAATAGTACGGATACACTTACTTATCACAAATCATTTCTTTTGAACAAATATTCGATAAAGACAGATACACCGTGTTGAGCCACTTTGAACAGAGGGAAGTCATATACCTATAAATGACTCAAATTACGGTCTCTATCAAAACTCACATCATATACGAGTGAATAGATCTAAACGTGCACATCATATGGACTGATGTTAGTAAAGAAAGAATTTTCTCTTCGCATTCCTTTCATTATTCCTTAGAAGTATGCGCACATTTGTATGGCAAATTTGTGCTGAAAATTCAGTTTTTATTCTTTTTAATATAAGACTTAGTAAGGATTGTTATTGAATCATGAAGCAAGAACTACACCCCTTGGACACTAACGCCTTTTTCTTTTTAACTTGTGCAAAAACTGTCTCACATCTTGTATTGTTTGGCTTATATTATTTGCCTCTGTCCTCACTTCCTGTTTATGTCATACGGGCAACGCAATCTCAATATTTATAGGTGGCGCTACACTATCAAACCACCTGTCTATTACAGCGACAACGAACATTAGTATATGGAGTGCTCTCTAGTCTTAGTTTTCTTTCTCCTCATATTTTGTGTTTTCGGGCGGAGTACTGTATATTATACCATCTTTAACTTGGCACAAATAAGCCTCAATGAACCCGCTTACGTCATCAATAACAGAATACATTTATTTCTTTATTTTATATTTGTATCAATTTTGGTAAATCATAAATATATCTTTGACGCTGACGATCTCAATGTACGCGTATAAATGTACGGAGTTGGCTCGCAGTGATTTCACATTTCATTTCATTTCTGTGTTTTGTATGTATAAATGAGGTTTTAAGTAAATGTGCGGGCGGGTTGGTTCACGGTCAGTTCCGATGTCATTCGCCAGGTGACGTGCCGAACGCGCAGCTCCAGAAGGGCAGCCTGGGGACTGGAGCCGTCATCGGAATCGTCATCGTGGTCTTCCTCATCTTCCTCGTCATCGTGGACATCTCCTGTTACTTCATGAACCGATGCGGCGTCCTGATGTGCATCTGCGTCAACTGCTGCGGCAAGCAGCCCAACGCCGCCGCCAAGGAAAAGGCCATGGAGGAAGGGGACAGGTAGGCCCGCGTAGTCCCTCGCCCGCGTCTCTCGCACGCGTCTCTCGCCCGCGTCTCTCGCCCGCGTCCCTCGCCCGCGTCTTTTGCTTAGTTTCTTGTTCAGTCTCTCGCCCAGTTTCTTGTCTCGCCCAGCCTCTCGCCTCGCCTAGTCTCTCGTCACTTCTCTCGCTCGGTCTCAATCCAATTCCTTCCAGTTCTCTCGCCCAGTTTCTGTTATCCTCGCACCCAGTCTGTCTCCCAGTTCCTCGCCCAGTATCTCCCAATATCTCACCCAGTCTGTCTCCCAGTCTCTCTCCCAGTCTCTCCAAATTTCTCACCCAGACTGTCTTGCAGTCTCTGTTCCAGTTTTTCTATCAGTTCTAGGGCAATCTGGCCAATGTTTTCACTGATTTTAAGGTGTAAACAAGGTCACGACGTTCAGATTTTAATGCGAATCGTTATCTTTATGCACATCATCTCATTAGTACTGTGATTATACTAATGTTCATCTTCGTCTAACGCAAATATTGTTTTTGTTCATTCCATGATGATCACGTCGTTGCATGCACGAGTCATATATGTATTGTATATACCCAGGGTGTTTATTTCACGAAACGTACGTTGCGGAGTGACTGACCCTTGTGTGGGTGAGAACTGCAGATGTAAAGGTCACGCAGTTTGTATAGAATCTCATGTTACGCCAGTCGCGCTGTTCCGTCTTACCCCCTCTGCAGCAAGGAGGTGAAGCAACCTCCGCCGGTGGAGGAAGAGGCGAAAGTAGTTCCGGCTGAGGACCAGCAGCTAATGGCGGCTCCGGAAAAAGACGAGGACAAACCGGAAGCGGATGACGAAGAGGACGAGTAAGAGGCTGTTCCATGTAACGGTGCATGCCCTCCGCATTTCCCCCCTCAGCCAGGAAGCCGGCTTGCGAACTATATATATACATATATTTATATTTATATATGTATGCGCGAGTTCTTCCTGGTTTTTACTTTATCCTTATGGCAAGACATATATGCTGCTTATGACGCATGAAAGCAACAACAGCGTGCATACGCCATCATGTCGCATACTTTATTTCCACCTCACCTGTAGTTGCGTCTTCCAAGCAAGAAACCCGCAATGAGGAGCGCCGTACGGCTCTTCCATTCTCCGTTATCCCCCCCCCCCCCCCCGCCAGCGTCCGTTCAGCTAACCATTTATTCCCCGCTTTTAGACATCCTCAGAGAGTTTTGTGTTCATTTCAGTGCTTTACACGCCTCGCATCGCATTCAGTAGATCACCATCATACCCGTAGTAAACAGCATTTAAATGCCTCTAATTGTTTTGTGCATGCTGAAATAATTCAACGGTATTAACATTTAAACCATTTGTAAAGTTTCATTTATTATCCACGTAACGGTTGATATATTGCTTAAAGATTTGATCGGATATTGCACTTAATGAAGCCTAGGACGTGAAGATTAGTGAATAATTGCCTTTATATTTGTCTCATGCCGGAGTGACTAAGCGATGGTTCACCGTAATTAACTATAATATTTATCATTTTGTAGTTGTTATATAGTATCTGGTTTATTGAGTAATCAGGGGTCAATGGTCGTCGATCGCTTTATTGCATAACTTTATAATGTCTCCATTAATCATGGTACTGTTATGATTGATTCTTGCTAACCTACTAATGTGTGTGATCTACCATTGATATCCAATCATTGCTTCGTGCTGTGGGACGAAAGACCTGTAAAGATGACTAGTTCCTTAATGCTATTAATATATACTCATTCCACCAATTTTATATTTAACTGATTAATCTGTTTGGGCAATACAACATTACGTCTTCGTTCGTGCATCTTTATTCATATATATATTTATCAATATATATATATACATACAGTCTCCTACTTCCGGTCATGTGTTCTGCAGCGGGAAATCCCGAAAGAGTTATCGCAAGAGTGCTGCGCTTAGCCAAGGCAATGAAAAGTGGGCCGACGTAGTAGAAGAATTTGAAAAGAAGCGCAATAGGCAAGTGTCTCTGGACCGGGGTGAACCTCAAAAATAAGAACCTGTACTACCCTCATTGCCTCCACTATTTATAGCGGTTTCTTTTCATTGACCCGATAATTATTTCCTGCGGTTATTTCTTTCACATGTGTTGGTCACTTTTTGTTCGCCCCTTTGTTCATTCCTCCTTGGTTGCAGTATTCTTTCTGTTTGTATTTTTACATCCATCTAGACACCGCTCTTGTATCTCGTATATCGGTAAATAGTGTATATACATTAACCATGCGGCGCGGGAGTGTCCAGTCGATCACAGTTGTGAACCTTCTTGATTCATTAGTGACATGCTGTCTGGTCAGTCTGGTCAGTTCGTGCAATCATATAGTCTACCATAGCATCTTGTAGCTGTAGTCTCAAGCAGCGTAATTCCTATCGTACATATCCAATATTTCTTGAACGCGACTATGTTCCTAAAATCACTTTCGAATTTGTCTTTTCCTTGAAAGATAATAAATTGCTGGAAATTGAAAGTGAAAAATTAAAGAACCTTCGGTCAGAAGCTAGGTTAGGTCAAGGGTCAAATGCAGGGTAGGTTGGTTCTTGTTTTTGAGGCGCCCCGAAAGGTTTCGTTTTGTTGTGGAGCTAAGACTATGTGTGCGTCTTAATTAGAAATCTTGTGACGGTGTTGGTGGGTCGTAGATTAGTCGTTAAACACCCGAACAGACTATTATTCCCCCCTTATGAACCCCTTCCATACAATACCCCCCGCCACGGTTTGCCCCTTTGTTTCTTTTTTCGTTGTTTACCCGTCGATTTGCATGTTAATTCTTCAGTTTTGATCTATTCCACGTTATTATGACGTCATTGGCGAAGTACCCAATCGCATGCCGTCACTCTGTTTTAACGTCAGTATGACGTCACTGACGAAGCAACCAATCGCATGGCGCCCTTTGGTTCTCTTATTTCTGACTTCAGTTGCAATCATTTCATAGCCGCTTGTCTTATCTTTGAGGTTTACCGTGAGGCAAGCCTTGCCTACCGCTGTAGACTGCTTGGCAGGCGGTTAGGAGATCTGCTCACTTTAATATATATATAGACACACACTATGTCAGCCGACAAACTCCTTGTATTATCTCATATATTTCACTTTTAGAACCTGATGTTGACGGGCGATAATGCATGAATGAAATGGATAAATGCCAGATTAGCATGATGTGACTCTTGTATGACTTTCATCGTTCGACAGCTTTTACTTAATGTGCTTATAATATTCCATGTGTACGAGTGCTTTCGTGTGTATGGGCAAGTCGCTGTGAACGACTAGCATTTCCTCAAGTAGTTTTACATTATAGTACATTTGTTTAACATTTGCTTTTCCAGATCAAACTGTTCGCGTCATCATTCCATGTCAGTTTAATTTACAGACATTACCAACTTTCAGACTGTTCATGTCGGCTCATTTGGAACGTATTTGTTATAGTTATTGTGACAGTTGTTTATATGTAATCACCAAATATCTGCTACAGGACAATCCGTACTTTATTTTTATTTCAGACATGTACACGTGTTGATAATCGGCGTCAGTATTTGACATAATGCTAAACGGTTGCTAACTATAAAATCATGACATAGTTAAAGATAAGACATTTATCTCTCCATAATGCATGTGGTCCGTTCGATGAGCCTGTTGGAAGCGTTATATTTTGAGGCAAATCATCGATGTTTACATATCTGCGACAAACGAACACCATTGTCCTCGCCTGGTCAGTCCATATAAGGAGCGCTGTTACGTAACCATAGATACCGCGCGCAGACATGCGAGTCATGATGATTATTACGTCATACCACATGGAGAACCCCGCGCAGCACATTAGATCGCCTGACACTAACAGTCACTCATGAGACAACCGCATTCTGGTTTATCAACTGTCTAACCGCTCATATATTACATAAATCTACCCGGATGGTTACAATTCTGATATGCCCAGAAGTTTAGTTGTTAGTTGTGCATCAAAGGACAGCTTTAGCCTATCTTGTGTGTGAAGCGAGTGAAGGCAACAACCGGAAGGTAGGCAGCACGTACAGGCCGTTGATGCTAGGCATTGCCGCAGAGCATAAGTTTCCTGTTTCGTGAGGTCTCAAACAGCTCGTGTAGTGACTGTACAACCCTTTCTGTGTCGATGTCGCTTTTGCAGATCCTCAGTCTCGGAATTTGGGGGTCAATGTCGAATGACAATTTCTTTAAATATGCCTGTGTAGAGTGTCGCCATTTTTACTCCTTCCAGACCCCCATTAAGGTTTTTTATTTATTGTGAACTAAGCATATTAATATGAAATAACCGTGAAACTGAAAATCGTCTATTGACAGTACCAGATGTGCCTCACAGATCAATACCAGATGTTGCAAAACGTATATATATATATGTTTTGTAGGAATTACCATTTGTAATGTATGTAGCATTACATGTGATATAGAATTGTTTGTCGAACTGTTCGCTCCAACTAAAGCACGAACCCGCGGATTTCTTTCTCCCAGTGACACCCACAGACTACGCAGCTCCGAGGCAACAATCTGACAACCCCGAAACAATCCTGACGCAATTACACCAGATTCCATTCCGTTACAGATCTCCAGCAGTTATCATTCAGGGCGATAAGCCGCTTTGTAAAAGAGGGGCGGCTTTACGCGATGGGCCGCTTTGTGAAAGAGGGGCGGTTTAACGCGATGGGCCGCTTTGTTAAAGAGGGGCGGTTTAACGCGATGGGCCGTATTGTGAAAGAGGGGCGGTTTAACGCGATGGGCCGCTTTATCAAAGTGGGGCGGTTTAACGCGATGGGCCGCTTTATGAACGAGGGGCGGTTTAACGCGATGGGCCGCTTTGTGAACGAGGGGCGGTTTAACGCGATGGGCCGTGTGTGAAAGAGGGGCGGTTTAACAACGGGGCGTTTGTAAATAGGGGGCGTTTTTTCGTACTTTCTGTAGTGAGAAGAAACCTCTGTCGGAGGGAGACCCAGAGGAGCTGGAGCCGGAGGACAAGGAGGAGGCCAGGCTGGAGTAAGCTCATTTGCATGTCACCTTCGGATCAATAGCCTTAATTTCCATATCACCTTGTCGTCATCAAGTTATTTGCATATATATGCATATTGGCCAATTTGTCACTTTTCGCAACGATAAACGGGTTATGAGTACTGGTATTACGGAGCGTGTGGTAAGCATTCGGTAATCACATGTTAGCTGTTATCAACAATTTAAAAAGACTGACGAGGTAGGGGCGGGGACGGTGAGGGGAGGGTGGGGGACGTCCGGAACAGTGACGGTGTACCAAACGGCGGACCAGCCACTTTTTAGCGGGGAGGCGGGTGGGGGGGTGGGGGGGGGATTGGGGGCTGCGGCGGGGGCGGGGGAGGGGCGGAGCGGGGGGGGGGCGACTTTATTTATTGGATCATTAAGCTATGTTTAGAAAGGATTTTTATTGAAATAGAAATACCAACAGCTTGAGGATTTTATGATTTTATTGACATTGAATTACCAACCGAATTCGAAGATATAGGCCTAACATCGACGTTTGTGATTGTTATCGGGTAAGCGGGATAGATATCATCTAGTGATGCCCCATAGACCACAGCGAGTACATGTAGTAATCAAAAGACGATAAAGAACTAATTTATGACGAACGATGACATATCACGATGCCATATCACGATGATATATCCCGATGACATATCACGATGATATATCACGATGATATATCCCGATGATATATCCCGATGACATATCACGATGACCTATCACGATGACATATCACGATGACATATCACGATGACATATCCCGATGACATATCACGATGATATATCACGATGATATATCCCGATGACATATCACGATGATATATCCCGATGACATATCACGATGATATATCACGATGACATATCACGATGATATATCACGATGACATATCACGATGATATATCACGATGACATATCACGATGATATATCACGATGACTTATCACGATGATATATCCCGATGACATATCACGATGATATATCCCGATGATATATCACGATGACATATCAAAATCACGATGACATATGCATCTCTGCTGATATTCACGAAATCAATTCTTATATTAGTTGTGATGCCAATTCCAGTTATGCTTTGTCTGGATAAAGTATTCCAGTACGATATGAGTATTAACGATGTCCTCTATCTACGGGTGTTGGTTATCATGTCATGTCAATATCCTCTGATAAATTCAATGATCATGTCAGTGTTTAATTAATCATCTTAATTATCTATACAATGTCCATATTTCAAACGGCCAGTGTTGTTTCTGTCCTTTCTTTAATATGTTAACAATTGTTGTGAAGAATCCCTTTGGTATGCTTTATCCGTATACTTGACAAACTCCCTGTCTGCACATTATTTTATGCGCCTACTTGGTGATTGGCTAAGGTGATTTATTTTTTGTACACGATACGTTTCGCACTTGTTTATTATAGTATTTTGACCCCAATCGTGGCATATTTTATTCTGATATCCCGGTGGCAGATCGATACATCTTTAAATCTTCATCTGAGTTTGTTTCGCTGATTTTGCTTTATGTCTGCAGCTGTTCATGTCATCATATGGCATCACATTGGTTGTTTTCGGTATTTAGCTTTGCTTCGTGTGCTACCTGCAAACAGATGTAAACACTGCTCTACCCAATCCCGTATATATATATATAATATGTGCCTATCTCTGATTTTGTTATATTAATTCGCTGGATCGTGCTCCGCGCATTACGCTTCCAACTAACCCTGCAGCCTGAGAAATAGTCTCAAAGCCTGTGTCATTTCCTGAGAAATACTCTCAAACCTGTGTCATTTCTGTTGTTGCTCTTTTGTAAACGTTTCACGTTTCACGTTTTATACTGTTAATCAGCTTATCCGGTATTTGCCCTGTGTCTGTTTCAACCTGTTTTATTTTGGCTTAAGATAATTTTTGTGTTTCAGAGCTGATATAACTGTTCATTGTGGAGCATGATTTTATCCTGCAAACGCGTGGCTTCGTATTGGTTTTCCAACATGTGCAATGTCAGTTATAGTTATTAGAATATGGGGGTTATTCGGATAATATTCACTATAATTATTAGTTTTCACTTTCAGCCTCTAATCGTTGTTGGGTCCTTTAACTAATCAGAAACTATGACGAGTAGGCCTACGTTCTACATGCCTCTTTTAACCTTTGACCTCTATTCGTCTGCAGGGATCCGAAGGAACCGCAGCCACAAGAAGACGAGAAAGAGGTTCTGAAGGATGAAATCGAGGCTGAGGACGCTGATGAGACCACCGCGCTGACCAGCGAAACGAAGGTATGAATCGGGAAAAAAGGCTCTAATTTTCACATTATTGCATACCCAAGGGTGGTGTCGCAGAGAGGTGGGGGGAGGGGGGGCGACGGATGTTCGTCACGGAATATTTACCACATAAAATTGATTCATATGGAAACAATTCACCCTAGATATAGATCAGACATATCCTCGGGGAAGCTTAGGGAACTGATGTCACAAGGAAATTATATCCATTGTGAAAATATTAACTCGGAAAATGATTAGGTCCGGATATCTTTATCGTGTGCTCGGGAAGACCCTTAAGCTGTCAATGCTTACACAAATACCAAGATAGAGTATAACGTTAATTACGTTATTTACGTCTAAATGGGAGAGAAACCCTGACGTAAATAGCGAATATAAAGGTGTTTGGCACATCGTGGAGGCAGAGTTAAGCGCAAAGAATGTGTTATTGCGTCCGCCATTTTGTTTTCTCAATCTGCCAGAATAATACTGACTATAAGAAATTTTGTTTTTTTTACTGTCGAAGTTATGTCGACTTGGTTTCTGTCAAATATCAATTACTAACTCATTGAATTTAGATACTGGTTGTCATTTTATTATGGTTCGACGTAATTCCGTCCTGCTGTTACCATGAATGGAATGTGAACGTGTCCCTGCAATGTTTACTTATTTGAATATTTACTGTAACAGTCCGATTGCCTAAGTTTATCCTTGTCAATTACGCATGAGTTAATTATATATATATATTATATGCATATTGTGGTGGTTGTTAGAGCGTTATCAATATGATATGATTGAAGACGTGGAAATCAACAATAACTTATAGGTTGGTCTGAAAGCGGCCAAACAACACCCATCGCATTTTATATTATATTCGTTATAATTAATTTAATACAATTGTGGATTTTTTTCACGTCAGGCACCTCATAAACTGCACGCCATTTTGTTGGTTTATCCACGCAAAACAACCTCCCTGTCTGGTTTCTTTTACCTACGCGGCTCACAACAGTGTTGATGCATGTAACCATGGTAACCAAGTCTGTAAGTACGTGTGTGACCCTTGAGGGGGGTTGGGGCGGGGGGTTGGTTTGGGTTGGATCCCGGATAGTGGGGTGGATGCGGGTTGACCCCCCCCCCCCCGGCCCTATCTTTACAATTTTAGGCGGTCGGCCGAAGACTCAACAATCATCAGGCTGTTGTTATGCTTTTAATTGCCCCCCCCCCCCCCCCCCGCCCGCCCGCTCCCTCTTTGACGTAATTCTTGATCTGCGTCTGGGTGGTTGCTAGGGTCACCTTGTCGGAAGTATCCTCGGGAAAAGAGAAATAATTCTCAAAGGGACATTCCCCATGGTTACCGACCCCCTATCCCACCCACCCCCCTTCTCCTTCCCAGATCCGCCTGGTGTTGTTGCATCTTTATTTTACGTTTAACATATAATATATACAAACTATAATGATGCAATGCTATGTGCTTATTTGTATATATTTTGATCGCATTGATTAAGTCGCCGATGCTTTGCTGTCATGTTGTTAGTTAAGCGACCTTGCCCTGTTAGATATCCGTCAAAGTCTATGGGCAAACATGCATGGACTCCAGTTCTAACGTCCACGAAGCTCATTCTACTAAACATAATGACGACAACCGATCACGAGTATCAATCGGTCACCTTGACATTGGCGATCAATCTAATAGGAAACAATGAGTTTAATTATTGGTTACAAATAACGGTTTCATGTCAGAAACACCAAAATCAGCAAATCAGATGCGAGCTCTTTTAACTATTTTTTGTCATTATAAGTCTTTCATTATTCTTGTAATGATATCCTTCCATTTGTCATAGCCTACGATGAGATGAGGTTTATTTTCATATTTATTCTTCTGAATGTTTGTTTCCATCGATGATACGTCAGTAAGCAATCAACAACCATCAATTCGATTTACTTGTTTTAGGGATATTCTTCGGAAAATATTGTTGGAAATAATATCACGCATAATCTAGTTTCAGTCTAGACTTCGTCTTAATTGTCTCCGGGTCAACTAGACTGTTGCCTTGCAGAGTGTGAAACGTATATTTCCGCTATGCTGCGCTTAATAAAGTTGTGGGAATTTATAAATTCATCAAAATTCGGACCAAAAAGTTGTAGCTTAAAAGTGTCCTGATCTTCTGTCATGTCAGTCGCTCTGTTACCTCAGAAATGTAACACGACACATAACATGGGTGGTGTGGCGTCTGTTTTATTGATGTTGCTTTACCTGTTTTTGCTTTTTCACTCTGTACGTTGACGACAAAATGCACGGCATATTCAACGGTACATGTTATATGCTTTATATTATTGCTAAGTAATGTCATAATGTTGGTAATATAATTTGAAGCATAACATTTATTAAACGGCTCATTTAGAAAGCGCGAGAAAACAAATCGTAAGTTGAAATATAACATTCTTTAATGTGTCACACTGGGTGATGAGATTTTCATTTCGGTACCGAATCCCGTAGAATTTGGAATGCGGAATTCGGTGATGAAATAAAAGAAGGTGAACCTCCCCCAATGAAATTGGTCCCATCGTTCGTTGACTTTTATGATTCAACATGCTTGCTTCTGCCGCTAGTTTCGGGTATGGCTCAGCAAGGATATATGTCTTTCTGGGTTTTTGTTTGTTTGGATTAGAATAAAGAGATTGGTTTTTAATGCACTGGAAGCATGTTATTAACTTGTCTCACTCCAATCATCTAGTTAGAGTCTTCGGGGCTAAAAGTAAGGGTTCATATCCATGCAAAATATAACTGTGTTGAAAACATTTTATTAATTTTGACATAATGTGCTTTGCGACTATCCGCTTGAATCATATCTTTCATATCTTGACGTTTTTGGTAAGTAGAAATGAGTATTAATTTCCAACAATATTGCGTAACGATGACATGCTCATGGTTGTTCATTTGTTCTCTCCTTCAAGGAGGCGGATCCTAGTCAAACTGAGAGGAAGGAAGTAGATGCCGCGCCACCTGGCGAGCAGGTAGAGCAAAGTGCCACCGCTTAGTGGATACCTCGAAGTGTGTGACGTCACAACCACGGTGAACTCTATTGGATGGAATCATCAGAACGATACTCACCCTTTTCCGGACGCGGGCAGTGAATGAATCTACGCCACTTGACTAGTCAATATATATTGTATTGGGGCTTAATTGGGTCACGAATGTCATGAGTTGCGATTGGCTAATCCCAGAGCGTGCATGATTCTTTCCGCCATGTAACACGTGACAGAATCTGTGGAAGTTTATTACGTTTGCGGTTTGATTTCCCTCGCCGTCTAAGCAAAGCGATTCTGTGAATGTCATAAAGCATGGACATTTTATGAATGTTGACATTCTAGCACTTCTATGAGAATTTTTTTTTTACTAAATATCGGCGAATAACAACATTTGCAGGCAACAACTGACTGCTCTTGCCAACATTGTATCTGTAAGTTATTGGAATTGTCCAACCGAACAGAAGCGAAAAGAGGTGGCGAGGAGGAGAGGGAGGGCAGAAGGAGGGGGTAGGGCAGTGGCTTTTAAGTCTGTTCAACATGGTGCTTTTTACATTATTTTAATCACTTTTATTTGCTAAATCTTTATAGTGTTTCGCCCCACTTTGCACTGAATGGCGGTACGTTGTGGTACGTTTTAAAACCCACTTTTGACTTTTCAACGTATGTACATACGATTTCAGTCGATGTGTATTCAATGTGAAGCTAAAGATAACCAATGAAGACTGATTGTAAGCTGCTAAAGCATTGCCTAATCAGTACATGTTATCTGTCTAGATGCACTTCATAGTTAGGATGGAAAGACGGTATTTCTATAGATTGGCACAACGTGATGACATCGTGAAACGGTCTCTTGGATTATAACTTAGACATGGACGTTGCATGTAGTAAACAGATTGACATCATATACTAGTCTACCAATCTTTGCACAAATTTAACTGCGAAACACCAGTCCCAACAGTCGAGACCAACTGTCTTTGTATAGCACTTAACCTATGTGGGAATGTTGTATAACACTTTAAGTAGTATATATATATATATATATATATATAAGGTGAACAAATGTCGAGTGGAATATGAATTGTTAAATGTGTGGACAAAATCGAACGTGCCGAGACACGTATTGCTTTTCAGTTGTGTAAGTCCCGTATGAATTAAGCACTGTACATTATTAATATAAGCCCATGTATAACAAATATATGACGGTGTTTCTTAGTCCCTGGAAGGCTCGGTATTTAGTTTCTATTCACGTCAAACTCAATCAGAAAATCATTCGGATAAAGTCTTCTCTCTTGACGCCCGGACAGCGTAGGGATTAGCGCATGCAGTCATCACGCAGACAGTAAAGGGTTAAGACGATTATTCGAAGTATGATGTAGATTGCAGGAAGGCATCATCCATAGAACTCAACCACAATATAATATGAATACATAAGAAAACAAGATAATGGGATGATACATTTTCATGGGTTCTACCAGTTGTGTAATTGCATGACATCTTTTCAAACTCAGTGAATATGATAATGGGCATTGATATCACATAATTATATAACCTAAATTTGCCCCCTTAATTTAATTGCTCCGATGAGAATCATATAAGGTCTAGATGTTTCTACATCTTCTTGGTTTACTGGGTCAGTAATCACATATTGTGTATACTATGGTGGATCGAGGCTGCTTCAGTCAACCGCCTCCATTTGTCGAGACGGTGTTATTCATTGTGCGAATTAAGACATAATAGAGTTTTGTCGAGGAGACGATATGGTCGTTTTGCGAAAGAAAAAGGTGTTTATATTTATGTAAATGAAAACCACGGATCTTTATTCTTAGAGTTGTTGCTAGTAAAACTGTACATAATTTCCAATTTGATCGCTGTAGAGTATCATGATTACAATGGCATAATATGTTCACTTCTTCACAGGCTAGAGGCTTTCGTAGACGGTTTCCATTGTTTGTATGATGGGTATCTATAGTACAAACGTGAGACGCATGCAGGCGGTAAGCCATATTCTTGTTATTTTACCCGAAGACGTAACGTGGTGGGGTACAAACCGAGTTGTCTTTGTATATTCCAAGTGTATTTTTTTTATTCTAACAGTATTACAGGTACATGTTACGTATGTTGATTCCACTTGGTCTACTAAGGTATGATTATAAATGCCATGTACGGTGTATCTAACAGATATGGTTCGTCTAGTCATGTATGTGTCATTGAAGTTACATCAAAGATTGCGGTAAAACTATACTTCCAGATTTGGTTAGAATTTCTGCGCGTCTTATTTGTGTATCTCCAAGCCACGTGCGCAATATCACGTGCATAACACGTGCGCGCTACGGACATTCCACCTTAATTTTATTGTAGTGGAGTCTTGCTGCAACTTGAATCCCTACTGTATGTATCTCAATATTTGCAACAGAACCATTTCTTCGCATCGGTGGTCAAATTTTAGACATTACTAAACCGCCGGTTTTTGTATTTCACTTTACGTTACTGGTTCAAGTTCCAATGGCTAGGTTTCAAATCGGTTCTTATTTATGGGGTCTTAGCAATTAATTTTAACCAAAGAACTATTTTCAACCATTATATAAGGTGCGTCAATCGTTATGGCGCTGCGCCATCTGGTGAGCGAGACGTTGCAATCTCCAAACAGCAATCTCCTAGTATCAACAGATGGCACCACCATACCATTAATATATTCCCGATTGATTATCCCACATTAATCGATGACACAGTTCTTTAGAAGTAGCTTAGAAATAACGTGGTAAGGTGTTACTGTCATAGATGGATTGGCAATGAATGATATTTGTTCAGTGCTTTTTAACATCAAGACTATCTACGTTGTGGAGTTAACACTTGTGTCACGTATAGTCATGTCCCCATTCTGTGTAATGTATCGCACTGCTTCTCGGTGTATGAAAAAAAAGAGAAAAATACACCTTGTAAATTTCTATGTGAAAACGCCGTAATGTCTGATGATTATATAGTAACTACAGAAAACAATCATGGTCGCATTTGTGCAAAAAGTGAAAGCGCACGTAAATAATAGTCCGTAAATGATTAGGTATAGCCTACGTACGCGCCTCTTAAGTATCTATATAGTTCCTGGCTGTAGCTGTGTACCCCGATGGCTGATGAAGATATGTAATCACGAGAGTTAACAGTGGTATTCGGTATCCCCATGTAGTTGTAGTGTTATCCGCTTGGTGGCGCTTGGTGTATATGACGTAATCGATGTCACGTGGTGTACTCGTCTGTGTGTCGTGATTTGCGACCCCGTTCGCTGTCTCGTTGAAACAATGCACCTATTTTTATCTGTATTTAACGCCAGCCAACCTTGTGTTAAATTGCCACATTTCAATAAATATCTCCAATGTGACTCGCTCGTGTTCTCGTGTTTTAGTTGATAAATAGGTCGAAAACACCTTACAACAAACTCATTACTCAATAATCATATTGTTAAGAAACTTGACTGTTATCATATGGTGACATTTCAAGAGGTTTAATTTTCAAAATAATTATAGCGGTTCAACCATGGTTAGATAATGGTTTACATTTAAAGTTGAAATGTGAACATTAATATAACGTTGATATAACGGTTCAACCATAATTAGATTATGATTAGCATTTAACATTAAATCGTAAACATTAATATAACGTTATTGATATAACGGTTCAACCACGGTTAGATAATGCTTAGCATTTAACGTTAAATAGAAAACATTAATATAACGTTTAGTCAATGAGCAAAAAATTAAGTTAAATTAAGTTACAGTCGTCACAGAATGGCGGGAACTGACCTCGAAAGGTGATATGTCAAGGGTATATATTGACACTAGAAGGTGATGTGTCAAGGGTATATATAGATACTAAAAGGTGATATGTCAAGGTATATTTGGATACTAGAATGTGATATGTTAAGGTATATATGGATACTAGAAGGTAATATGTTAAGGTATATATGGATACTAGAAGGTGATATGTCAAGGGCAAATAAGGATACTAGAAGGTGATATGTCAAGGTATATATGGATACTAGAAGGTGATATGTCAAGGTATATATGGATACTAGAAGGTGATATGTCAAGGGTATATATCGATACCAGAAGGTGATATGTTAAGGTATATATGGATACTAGAAGGTAATATGTTAATGTATATATGGATACTAGAAGGTGATATGTCAAGGTAATGATGGATACTAGAAGGTGATATGTCAAGGATATATATGGATACCAGAAGGTGATATGTTAAGGTATATATGGATACTAGAAGGTGATATGTCAAGGTATATATGGATACTAGAAGGTGATATGTCAAGGGTATATATGGATGCCAGAAGGTGATATGTTAAGGTATATATGGATACTAGAAGGTGATATGTCAAGGTATATATGGATACTAGAAGGTGATATGTCAAGGGTATATATGGATACCAGAAGGTGATATGTCAAGGTATATATGGATACTAGAAGGTAATATGTTAAGGTATATATGGATATTAGAAGGTGATATGTCAAGGTAAATATGGATACTAGAAGGTGATATGTCAAGGGTATATATGGATACCAGAAAGTGATATGTTAAGGTATATATGGATACTAGAAGGTGATATGTCAAGGTATATATGGATACTAGAAGGTGATATGTCAAGGGTATATATGGATACCAGAAGGTGATATGTTAAGGTATATATGGATACTAGAAGGTGATATGTCAAGGTATATATGGATACTAGAAGGTGATATGTTAAGGTATATATGGATACTAGAAGGTGATATGTCAAGGGTATATATGGATACCAGAAAGTGATATGTTAAAGTATATATGGATACCAGAAGATACGGAGCTGATACAGTGGAGTCTACAGCAACGTGTTATCCTTCGTGAAAGCGTGATAACATTGGCTCTGATGAGCCACCTCGATAGCTCAGTGGGTTAGAGCGCTCGCTTAATATACTGAATATACAACCAACCAAGCAGCCAACCAACCATTGGCCCAGGTGACCGTCACTGGAGGCACCGTGATAATCAGGGTGCCGATACGCCGGTGGTAAACCGCACTGTGCTGAACAACTTGTGCACGGCCACCATTCACGCTTAGCCTCGAGTCAGCGGCAATCAGCCATGTATCGACTTCAAGAGGAGTTAAACCATTATCCTGGCATACAACCCAGTCACCCTAATACATCCAATACACCCATCCGTTAAAAGAAAATACCTGGAGGCTGCAATGTGATACAAAAAATACAAAAAAACTCTGTTGGTATAAAATTGATTTGCCGTTAATCGTTCTGTTTAAAAAGAAAGCATAATCGAGAAAATCGCACATCAATAATATAAAATAAACATCTTCGCCCATCAAGCGGGTGTCGACATGTTTTGAACACGTGACCAGAGTGAGCCAATCACACGCAAGGCGTTGACGTCACTGACGACTACCTTCCGCTGAACCAACACTTTGTTTACATGCGAGCGGTGCGTCTTTGGAACAAGCTCTCTGAATAGTGACAAGCGAATTTGACTCATAAACGTGAAACATTGGGGCATTTAGAACAAAATGATGTACTGCTCAGCAGTTGACTGTAACAATTTAAGTGCAAAAAAGGACAGCAAAAACAGGATATCTGTCTACCGCTGTCCACTAGGCGACCGGCAGCTTTTGAGGCAATGGCTACGCAAGATTGTTCGTGTGAGTTTTAAAACCACGAAACATTCAAGAGTATTTTCCCACCACTATGAGAACAATTGCCTTGAGTCGACCCGGCTGCTAGCTTCACGCACCACTCCTCCCTCCACCCCACTCACCCTAACCCATATGGCCGTTCTGTAGTACGGCAGTCCTGTCCATACACTCTTCAGTGACAGTGAGTTTCAGACAGCAGCTGTATCCAGTTACGCACTGCCACTCCCGGGAGGCGGGGGGGTGGGCACTACACATAGTTAGGTATATATATATGTGTCGTCCTAATGACCCCTTTTTCCTCTTAATCCCCGAAGCAGAAATCAACAATTTCTCTCGATATGCCCATCTGCAGTTTTTAACTAATTGATATCGAAAGTGTTCAACCACAATGTTGTCAGTATCTATTTTAGATGTCATTTTTAACCAAAATATTCTCTCTCAGTGACCACAAAATCGGGCACTTTACTCGCACTCTCCAAATTGCCTCTACGGCATGGGCGGCACACCCCACCACTGTAGTAATGTAGTGCCCCCCCCCCCCCCGGGCACCTTCCATGGCCCGCCACTCTACGAGTCAAAATTGGGCACCCTGCCAACAATGACGATGAACCCATGTCTCCACCCCCATCCGGCCCCCAACCGCCCCCACCCTCCGTTCAAATGCAACACGGCTTCATTGACCACGCGATGCGTCGTCAACGACCTGCATAAACAATACCTGATCCACCATCGTCAACCCCTATAGGTTCAAACTGGTCCCCGATTAAATCAGCAGTTCCTCTAAATTCCGTGTTTGCTTCAACTTCTTCGTCCGACTCGTCAGAAATTATTATAGCTTCCAGTGGTGAATCGTCTAAACCTCCTGGTCGCTTCATCGCCGATGACGTCATCATCAGTGCACTGAAGCGGGTGCCCATGGCAAGTTGGGTTGTCGTGCAAAAGTGCTTGAAACTTCACTAATGTATGATTAAAAAAAAAATATTTTGTGTGATATTGAGTTAATTCCCTATAGTTTAACTGGAAATGTAAATGATATGGGGCTCGACATTTTTCTTTAAAGCCCAGACCGCGCCTTTTTTGTTAATCGTGAGTATGAAATTGACAATCATAGCTGATGGTAGGTACAAGTCTCATAGGCGTAGGAAGATTGTTGCCATTGGGGGGGGGGGGCACAACCAATACGTACCAGGGGGGTGTGCAGGAGTTCTTGAAAGGGGGGGGGGCACACAAACATTAAACATGTGTGTGAAGAGACCTGAAAGGGAGAGAGGGGGGTGGGGTGGTAAGGTATACCTTAGGGTCTGAAAGGAAAGGCGGGGCACATAATTTGGTCGAACACTTTTCGTTCTGTCATAGCCGTCTGCAAGTGGGTAATCACCGTATTTGAGCCCTCATCAGGGGCGTGTGCAGGAATTCTTGAAAGGGGTGAGAAATAAAATCGTTCCAAAATAACAAACGAAAAATGCGTGTAAAAGCTAGAGGTAGGCGACCGTGGTACACAGAATTTAAAAGGGAAAGGGGGTAAGGTATATCTTGGGGTCTGAAAGGCATGTGCCCTGTGTGCCCCCCACCCACCCCTGGCCAGATGGCACATAATGGAAACGGCGGTGGGGGGAGGGGTGCACATATATATCTTAGGGTCTGAAAGAGGGGGGGGGGCACGTGTTGCCCGTGCCCCCCCCCCCCCTTGACACGCTGACGCTCATGAACATAACGCTATTCATAGATATACCCCGCCAAAATAACACTGATTTGCATAAAGTCTACCGCTTTATAGCAGTTTTAGCTTCTGCAGTTTCCACGCAATTAGGCTTAATGTTAGTGACAATTAAGAATAGCTGTATTTGGACGAGAGTATCATATGTCGAGGATATTCTTGAGTTACCAGAGATTTGCACCCATGCACTACCACGCAGACGCCATACTTTCCCGAATATCCGGTGTTGTTTTGACCGGGATGCACTTGGCAAGCCGGCGGGATACGCGTGTATGCGCAGGCTAATGCAATAGTTGCTTGACATCTAAGAGTTAAATGGATGCAGTGGTATTTACGTAGATACAAATTATCCAAATATATTGACGCTGTTATACGCGGACAATGTTGCAGAAGTGGGTAAAGCTGTTGCACGATTGCAAAAGAAATTGGATTCCCTTGATGCATTCTGAGATAAATGAGATATGAAAGTAAACCTAAGCAAAAACGTTTGGAAGATGTTTTATCCACCCTAATTAATCATGATAATGTATGTATTAAGTGTGATGTTGAACAGGTAAGGAGTTTGGAAAGAGATCATTTGAATAGAGCTTTTGATGCTGAGGAAATACTAGGTTGTATACGACATTTACCCAATGGCAAAGCTGCAGGTTACGATGGAATACCGAATGTACAAATGGGTTGCCGAACTGTTGTTACCATATCTTGTTCGACTGTTTGATCTGATACTGAAAACGGGGAAATTTCTGAAAGATTGGTGTAAAGTCCTCATATTGCCGGTACATACGAAAGGATCACGGTCTAACATGGGTAATTATAGAGGTATATATTTATTATCTGCCCTCAGTAAGCTATTCACTAAATTAATCAACGAAAGATTAACCATATAGGTCGACCAGAACGAGTTACGGTCAGAAGAGCAGGCGGGATATAGAAAAGGATATTCGACTTGTGATCAAATATTTGTCTTGCAGTCCATAATTCGAAGGTATGTAACGAAAGAGAAAGGCAGATGTTATATCCTATTTATTGATTTTTCAAAGGCGTTCGACAGCATGCCTCATAGCCTGTTTTGGTTTAGTCTACTAGGTAAAGGTATTCATGGTAATATAATGACGGTTATTCGCGATATGTACGCTAATTTGAAATCGTGTATTAAGATTCATTCTAGTTTGACAGACTATTTTCAGTGTAAAACACGACAGGGTTGTATGTTAAGTCCTTTGCTGTTTGCTTTATATATAGAGGAGTATTTATCCATGTTATAAAATTCTAACTGCCCAGGTGTCTACGTAAGCAATGATGCGCCAAATATAACATCACTCACGTTTGCCGGTGATTTAGCAAACTGCGCGGATACTGTAGGACGTCTCCAGCTAACGATAAACATCTTAGAGGCATATTGTAAGAAGTGGAGTCTAAAAGTGAATATGAACAAAACGCAAGTAATGGTATTGCGGAGAGGAGGAATAACTAAAGCAAATGAACGATGGTTTTTCGATGGTGAACGGTTGAAAGTTGTATTGTCGTATATATTTAGGTCTGGTATTAACTAGCACACTTAGATGGTCGAAAGCTGTTTCTACACTGACTGGTCAAGCCAACAGAGCATTGGCCTCTATCTACAAGCTTGATAAGAAACTTTAACGGTCTACCTATATGTTGCCGGGTTGGCAATGTGTTTTCGGTGTTTAGAGAAGTATTAATTTTATAACGTTGACTCCCATGAGCCTTTGCGCGGGGATTCGCGGACTCGCTCCCGCCTCGCGCTCCCGCGCCACTTGCTCCAGAGGAACTGAAGGGAACAGACACACTGTTTGAATAGGTTACGTTTTATCCCCGGCCACGACACTTCCGGATTTTTGATCACTGCGAATAAAGAAACTAAAGATCACACCGTGTCCGTGGGTCCATTAGTCATCGAAGCTTACACCCACAACATATAGAAGCAGGATTTAGTTTATTTGATCGAATTATCGTGCCAATTCTCACGTATGGAGCCGAAATCTGGGGTTATTAAGAGTATAAGGAAATCGAGAAAGTCCAAGTGAGGTTTTGTAAGAGATTGTTGGGACTACCCAAGTCAAAATCGGACTCCGACGCATTAGGTGAATGTGGCAGGTTACCTTTAGCAAAAAATTACTATATTAAGTGTATTAAGTGTTAGTTAAAGATATTACGGATGTCAAATAATAGGTATGTCAAAAGCAGTTACAACATGCTTAAAGAATTTGAAAATCAAAGTAGATCATCCTGGGCTAACTCAGTGAATGCTCTGTTGTCTTAATATGATTTTAAGGATGTATGGGTAAACCAATCAGTTTATGACGTAAGTCTATTTATTGCTGAGCTAAGCCAGAGATTAGGAACCCGTTTTATCGAAGAGTGGCATATGAAGGTTAGGGATGAAAGTCGCCTTAGTGTATTTTGTACATTTAAGGACCAACTCTCCTTTGAAGTATATCTACTCAGAGTCAATTTTGCGAAACTTCTGTCTTTCGCGTTTTAGATGATCAGCTCATAGCCTCTCTATTGAATGAGGTCGTCGTGATGGAACGTTACTTGAAAACAGAATTTGCAAATACTGTGCAGTAAGACATGTCGTTGTTATAGAAGATGAATACAACGTGTTATTGTGTTGCCCGAAGTTTATGGATATCAAACTTTTATATATGGATAACGCTTTTTTGAATAGGAATGATGCTACTAAGTTGTCAATTCTCATAACGTCTTCAGTTCAATACACTATAGTAAATATTACCAGCACCAGCACAGGGGATAAACATTTGTGCTGACCTCTAGTGAGCCACTGCGAAGTTAACTGGTGAGTTGTGCTTCCATCTAGCGGGCCTTTTGGTAACGATATGGTAACTGCACCACGTGGCAGACTCACGGCCGGCATGTCGGCCGGTGTAGCATGATAACCTGTCCGCCGTGATAAAGTGTCCGGCTGACGTGTGCGCATGCTCAGCGAATGGGTTTGCTATGTAAATAGTGCATGTATGTTATGGTCTACGGTTAGGTTAGGGTAGGATTAGGGTGGTTAGTTCTGGTTAAGGTTAGTGATATGAAAGAAGCGTGGCCCGACCGGTTAGGAAATCGCCAATCTATATCATGTATCCGTCCCTTCCATTGTATACGGGGAATTCTTCATTTAACTCATCGTGACCTGGGAATAAAGAAATTAATTCTTCGTGTTGTGGGAACACGACCCCCCCCCCTCCCCATTTCCCCCTTGTTACGCTCCATTTTTTTTGTCAAATTAGTGCATCTCATTTGGACAAGTTTAGCTTTGTTGTGTACTACGTCATCAAAATGTGCCCGTCACGGCAGTGTTTAGCATTTAAGATGTGATACCACATGTATTTCTCGTCGCGCTGACAGACAATGTGTCCAGAACATATGTTCCAAAATATTTCGAAAATCACAATGTAATTGGAAAATTGCTGTATGAGCAGCTTTAAGCTAATTTGCTCAAGAAAGAATCAATTGGTATTTTCTTTGTGTAACGAAGGTAACTTTTCTGGGGCCTTTTCTCACAATGTCCTTAATTTACTTTTCCCCCAAAGCGGTATGTGTTACACCACAAAACCAAGGACAATTACTGTAAGGACCCTTCCAGGTAGTGACGGCTCACGCCATCTCCGGGTGGCAACTTTCCCAAGGCGGTATGTGTTACACCACAAAACCTTGGACAGTTATTGTAAGGACCCTTCTAGGTAGTCACGGCTCACGCCATCTCCGGGTGGCAACTTTCCCAAGGCGGTATGTGTTACACCACAAAACCAAGGACAGTTACTGTAAGGACCCTTCCAGGTAGTGACGGCTCACGCCATCTCCGGGTGGCAACTTCCCCAAGGCGGTGTGTGTTACACCACAAAACCAAGGACAGTTACTGTAAGGACCCTTCCAGGTAGTGACGGCTCACGCCATCTCCGGATGGCAACTTTCCAAGGCGGTGTGTGTTACACCACACAGCCAAGGACAGTTACTGTAAGGACCCTTCCAGGTGGTCACGGCTCACGCCATCTCCGGGTGGCAACTTTCCCAAGGCGGTGTGTGTTACACCACAAAACCAAGGACAGTTATTGTAAGAACCCTACTAGGTAGTGACGGCTCACGCCATCTCCGGGTGGCAACTTTCCCAAGACGGTGTGTGTTACACCACAAAACCAAGGACAGTTATTGCAAGGACCCTTCCAGGTAGTGACGGCTCACGCCATCTTCGGGTGGCAACTTTCCCAAGGCGGTGTGTGTTACACCACAAAACCTTGGACAGTTATTGTAAGGACCCTTCCAGGTAGTGACGGCTCACGCCATCTCCGGGTGGCAACTTCCCCAAGGCGGTGTGTGTTACACCACAAAACCAAGGACAGTTACTGTAAGGACCCTTCCAGGTAATGACGGCTCACGCCATCTCCGGATGGCAACTTTCCCAAGGCGGTGTGTGTTACACCACAAAACCAAGGACAGTTACTGTAAGGACCCTTCCAGGTAGTGACGGCTCACGCCATCTCCGGGTGGCAACTTCCCAAGGCGGTGTGTGTTACACCACAAAGCCATGGACAGTTACTGTAAGAACCCTTCCAGGTGGTCACGGCTCACGCCATCTCCGGGTGGCAACTTTCCCAAGGCGGTGTGTGTTACACCACAAAACCAAGGACAGTTATTGTAAGGACCCTTCAAGGTAGTCACGGCTCACGTCATCTCCGGGTGGCAACTTCCCCCAAGGCGGTATGTGTTACACCACAAAACCAAGGACAATTACTGTAATGACCCTTCCAGGTAATGACGGCTCACGCCATCTCCGGGTGGCAACTTTCCCAAGGCGGTGTGTGTTACACCACAAAACCAAGGACAGTTATTGTAAGGACCCTTCCAAGTAGTGACGGCTCACGCCATCTCCGGGTGGCAACTTTCGCAAGGCGGTGTGTGTTACACCACAAAACCAAGGACAGTTATTGTAAGGACCCTTCCAGGTGGTCACGGCTCACGCCATCTCCGGGTGGCAACTTTCCCAAGGCGGTGTGTGTTACACCACAAAACCAAGGACAGTTATTGTAAGGACCCTTCCAGGTGGTCACGGCTCACGCCATTTCCGGGTGGCAACTTTCCCAAGGCGGTGTGTGTTACACCACAAAACCAAGGACAGTTATTGTAAGGTCCCTTCCAGGTAGTCATGGCTCACGCCATCTCCGGGTGGCAACTTTCCCAAGGCGGTATGTGTTACACCACAAAACCAAGGACAGTTATTGTAAGGACCCTTCCAGGTAGTGACGGCTCACGTCATCTCCGGGTGGCAACTTCCCCAAGGCGGTGTGTGTTACACCACAAAACCAAGGACAGTTACTGTAAGGACCCTTCCAGGTAATGACGGCTCACGCCATCTCCGGATGGCAACTTTCCCAAGGCGGTGTGTGTTACACCACAAAACCAAGGACAGTTACTGTAAGGACCCTTCCAGGTAGTGACGGCTCACGCCATCTCCGGGTGGCAACTTCCCAAGGCGGTGTGTGTTACACCACAAAGCCATGGACAGTTACTGTAAGAACCCTTCCAGGTGGTCACGGCTCACGCCATCTCCGGGTGGCAACTTTCCCAAGGCGGTGTGTGTTACACCACAAAACCAAGGACAGTTATTGTAAGGACCCTTCAAGGTAGTCACGGCTCACGTCATCTCCGGGTGGCAACTTCCCCCAAGGCGGTATGTGTTACACCACAAAACCAAGGACAATTACTGTAAGGACCCTTCCAGGTAATGACGGCTCACGCCATCTCCGGGTGGCAACTTTCCCAAGGCGGTGTGTGTTACACCACAAAACCAAGGACAGTTATTGTAAGGACCCTTCCAAGTAGTGACGGCTCACGCCATCTCCGGGTGGCAACTTTCGCAAGGCGGTGTGTGTTACACCACAAAACCAAGGACAGTTATTGTAAGGACCCTTCCAGGTAGTCACGGCTCACGCCATCTCCGGGTGGCAACTTTCCCAAGGCGGTGTGTGTTACACCAGAAAACCAAGGACAGTTATTGTAAGGACCCTTCCAGGTGGTCACGGCTCACGCCATTTCCGGGTGGCAACTTTCCCAAGGCGGTGTGTGTTACACCACAAAACCAAGGACAGTTATTGTAAGGTCCCTTCCAGGTAGTCATGGCTCACGCCATCTCCGGGTGGCAACTTTCCCAAGGCGGTATGTGTTACACCACAAAACCAAGGACAGTTATTGTAAGGACCCTTCCAGGTAGTGACGGCTCACGCCATCTCCGGGTGGCAACTTCAGGCAGTAAAGTAGGCATATCGTTGGATGGCACGTTTCAAAATGTATATTTGTTCGCGCAGAGAAAGTATAGTTGTCAACTTTGCGTAAGATTACAAGTGTTTGGTCAATAGTGACCGCCAACGAGCATGGATACAGTCATTCCTTTCTCATGGGCTATGGACTATGGTGCTCCGTCCTGGTAAGTCTTATCGCTGAGGGCCGTCTGGGGGAGGGTGGTGGGCGGAGGGGTGGGTCAGGCACATGAGAGATGCGAGGTGGGGCCTGGGGAAGGGTATATGGGTGGGGACATGTGAGAGGCGAGGTGGGGTCTGGGGGAGGGTATATGAGTGGGGACATGAGAGGCGAGGTGGGGCCTGGGGAAGGATATATGTGTATATGGGTGGGAACGTGAGAGAGGCGAGGTGGGGTCTGGGGAAGGGTATATGGGTATATGGGTGGGGACGTGAGAGAGGCTAGGTTGGGTCTGGGGGAGGGTTTATGAGTGGGGACATGTGAGAGGCGCGGTGGGGTCTGGGGAAGGGTATAAGGGTATATGAGTGGGGACATGTGAGAGGCGAGATGGGGTCTGGGGTAGGGTACATAGGTATATTGGTGGGGACGTAAGAGAGGCGAGGTGGGGTCTGGGGGAGGGTATATTGATGGGGGTCTGAGGCAGGTTATATGGGCATATGGGTGAGAGGCTAGGTTGGGTCTGGGGGGGGGGTTTATGAGTGGGGACATGTGAGAGGCTAGGTGGTGTCTGGGGGAGGGTATATGGATGGGGACATGTGAGAGGCGAGGTGGGGTCTGGGGGAGAGTATATGATTCGGGACATGTGAGAGGCGAGGTGGGGTATGGAGGAGGGTATATGGATGGGGACATGTGAGAGGCGAGGTGGGGTCTGGGGGAGGGTATATGGGTATATGAGTGGGGACATGTGAGAGGCGAGGTTAGGATCCGAGGGAGGGTATACGAGTGGGAACATATGACAGGCAAGGTGGGGCCTGGGGGAAGGTACATAGGTATATTGGTGGGGACGTGGGAGAGGCGAGGTGGGGTCTGGGGAAAGGTATATGGGTATATGAGTGGGGACATGTGAGAGGCGAGGTTAGGATCCGAGGGAGGGTATACGAGTGGGGACATATGACAGGCAAGGTGGGGCCTGGGGGAAGGTATATAGGTATATTGGTGGGGACGTGAGAGAGGCGAGGTGGGGTCTGGGGAAGGGTATATGGGTATATGGGTGGGGACGTGAGAGAGGCTAGGTTGGGTCTGGGGGAGGGTTTATGAGTGGGGACATGTGAGAGGCTAGGTGGTGTCTGGGGGAGGGTATATGGATGGGGACATGTGAGAGGCGAGGTGGGGTCTAGGGGAGGGTATATAGGTCTATTGGTGGGGACGTAAGAGAGACGAGGTGGGGTCTGGGGGAGGGTATATGGATGGGGGTCTGAGGCAGGTTATATGGGCATATGGGTGAGAGGCTAGGTTGGGTCTGGGGGAGGGTTTATGAGTGAGGACATGTGAGAGGCTAGGTGGTGTCTGGGGGAGGGTATATGGATGGGGACATGTGAGAGGCGAGGTGGGGTCTGGGGGAGAGTATATGATTTGGGACATGTGAGAGGCGAGGTGGGGTATGGAGGAAGGTATATGGATGGGGACATGTGAGAGGGGAGGTGGGGTCTGGGGGAGGGTATATGGGTATATGAGTGGGGACATGTGAGAGGCGAGGTTTGGATCCGAGGGAGGGTATACGAGTGGGGACATATGACAGACAAGGTGGGGCCTGGGGGAAGGTACATAGGTATATTGGTGGGGACGTGGGAGAGGCGAGGTGGGGTCTGGGGTAGGGTATATGGGTATATGGGTTGGGACATGAGAGGCGTATCGGGACGCCCACCTGCCCGGTAAAAGATGCCCACCTTCCCGTTAACGGATGCCCACCTGCCCGTTAACGGATGCCCACCTGCCCGTTAACGGATGCCCACCTGCCCGTTAACGGATGCCCACCTGCCCGTTAACGGATGCCCACCTGCCCGTTAACGGATGCCCACCTGCCCGTCAACGGATGCCCACCTGCCCGTTAACGGATGCCAACCTGCCCGTTAACGGATGCCCACCTGCCCGTTAACGGATGCCCACCTGCCCGTTAACGGATGCCCACCTGCCCGTTAAAGGATGCCCACCCGCCCGTTAACGGATGTCCACCTGCCCGTTAAAGGATGCCCGCCTGCCCGTTAACGGATGCCCACCTGCCCGTTAACGGATGCCCACCTGGCCGTTAACAGATGCCCGCCTGCCCGTTAACGGATGTCCACCTGCCCGTTACCGGATGCCCGCCTGCCCGTTAACGGATGCCCACCTGCCCGTTAACGGATGCCCACCTGGCCGTTAACAGATGCCCGCCTGCCCGTTAGCGGATGTCCACCTGCCCGTTACCGGATGCCCACCTGCCCGTTAACGGATGCCCACCTGCCCGTTAACGGATGCCCACCTGCCCGTTAACGGATGCCCACCTGCCCGTTAACGGATGCCCACCTGCCCGTCAACGGATGCCCACCTGCCCGTTAACGGATGCCCGCCTGCCCGTTAACGGATGCCCACCTGCCCGTTAACGGATGCCCACCTGCCCGTTAACGGATGCCCACCTGCCCGTTAAAGGATGCCCACCCGCCCGTTAACGGATGTCCACCTGCCCGTTAAAGGATGCCCGCCTGCCCGTTAACGGATGCCCACCTGCCCGTTAACGGATGCCCACCTGGCCGTTAACAGATGCCCGCCTGCCCGTTAACGGATGCCCGCCTGCCCGTTAACGGATGCCCACCTGCCCGTTAACAGATGCCCGCCTGCCCGTTACCGGATGCCCGCCTGCCCGTTGACGGATGCCCACCTGCCCGTTAACGGATGCCCAACTGGCCGTTAACAGATGCCCGCCTGCCCGTTAACAGATGCCCGCCTGCCCGTTAATGGATGTCCATCTGCCCGTTAACGGATGCCCGCTTGCCCGTTAGTGGAGGTCCATCTGCCCGTTAATGGATGTCTATCTGCCCGTTAACGGATGCCCACCTGCCCGTTAACGGATGCCCACCTGGCCGTTAACAGATGCCCGCCTGCCCGTTAACGGATGTCCACCTGCCCGTTAACGGATGCCCGCTTGGCAGTCAATGGATTCCCACTTGCCCGTTAACGGATGCCCGCTTGCCCGTTAGTGGAGGTCCATCTGCCCGTTAATGGATGTTTATCTGCCCGTTAACGGATGCCCGCCTGGCAGTCAATGGATTCCCACTTGCCCGTTAACGGATGCCCACCTGCCCGTTAACGGATGCCCACCTGCCCGTTAACGGATGCCCACCTGCCCGTTATCGGATGCCCACCTGCCCGTTACCGGATGCCCGCCTGCCCGTTACCGGATGCCCACCTGTCCGCTAATGGATGTCCATTTGCCCGTTAATGGATGTCTATCTGCCCGTTAACGGATGCCCGCCTGGCAGTCAACGGATGCCCACCTGCCCGTTAACGCATGCCCACCTGCCCGTTAACGGATGCCCACCTGGCCGTTAACAGATGCCCGCCTGCCCGTTAACGGATGTCCACCTGCCCGTTAAAGGATGCCCACCTGCCCGTTAACGGATGCCCACCTGGCCGTTACCGGATGACCGCCTGCCTATTAACGGATGTCCACCTGCCCGTTAGCGGATGCCCGCCTGCCCGTTAACGGACGCCCACCTGCCCGTTAACGGATGCCCACCTGCCCGTTAACGGATGCCCACCTGGCCGTTACCGGATGCCCGCCTGCCTATTAACGGATGTCCACCTGCCCGTTAGCGGATGCCCGCCTGTCCGTTAATGGATGTCCATCTGCCCGTTAACGGATGTCCACCTGCCCGTTAGCGGATGCCCGCTTGCCCGTTAGTGGAGGTCCATCTGCCCGTTAATGGATGTCTATCTGCCCGTTAACGGATGCCCGCCTGGCAGTCAATGGATTCCCACCTGCCCGTTAACGGATGCCCCCTTGCCCGTTAGTGGATGTCCATCTGCCCGTTAACGGATGCCCGCCTGGCAGTCAATGGATTCCCACCTGCCCGTTAACGGATGCCCACCTGCCCGTTAACGGATGCCCACCTGCCCGTTAACGGATGCCCACCTGGCCGTTACCGGATGCCCGCCTGCCTATTAACGGATGTCCACCTGCCCGTTAGCGGATGCCCGCCTGTCCGTTAATGGATGTCCATCTGCCCGTTAACGGATGCCCGCTTGCCCGTTAGTGGAGGTCCATCTGCCCGTTAATGGATGTCTATCTGCCCGTTAACGGATGCCCGCCTGGCAGTCAATGGATTCCCACCTGCCCGTTAACGGATGCCCGCTTGCCCGTTAGTGGATGTCCATCTGCCCGTTAATGGATGTCTATCTGCCCGTTAACGGATGCCCGCCTGGCAGTCAATGGATTCCCACCTGCCCGTTAACGGATGCCCATTTGCCCGTTAACGGATGCCAGTCTGCCCGTTAATGAATGCCCACCTGCCCGTTAACGGATGCCCACCTGCCCGTTAACGGATGCCCACCTGCCCGTTAATGGATACCCACCTGCTTGTTAACGGATTTACATTTGTACATCTTCACGCGAATGTAACTTGCTTGCTGCTGGGGCCGCCCCGGTAGCTCATTGGGCTAGAGCGCTCGCCATGAGTGCTCTGGCCACCTGAGAGCCTAACGGCACGTGGATCGATGGTTCGAGCCCCGATGTGGCCATATCTGTGTGGTCGCAGGATAAAGATCCCATGTCCTTCTTTGCAAAGAGTAGGGTGTTACCCCCGGGGACGTGGCTCCACTCTCCCTCCCTTCTCCCATTGACGCTATATGAAGAAAAGTGGTTAAAGCGTCCTGAATGACTAACCAACCTGCTTCCTGCTTCCAGTATGTAATCTCTGGGGCCCTGGCGATCGAGGCCGGGAGGCGCGCCAGACGAGGGGTGGTGGTGGGTAGCCTGGTGATGGCCACTGTGTCCGCCGTCATGGCTTGGGTCCACATTGGCTGCGCCCTCATCCCTGTCACGGTCGAGAGGCCACATTATTGGGGCTCCTCCTCGGAAGAGTACTCCCATCAGATCAAGGTGAGTCCAACAGACGACGAGATCCTATGTCTACTATATTTTTCTATGATTTCTTTGTTTGTAGTATGTACACATGTTGGACAGAGAATTGGTCCGATGTGGTATGCCAGGCGAAATGCGTGGATATGTTTGTCCAAAGATCAAATGAGCAATTAACAATCTTGTCGATCGATCGATCACCCATGAGAGCTGTAAGCCTCTAGTGAGGTAACCAATGACTTGTATTCAATGGCTCCGACACTCAACCACTGTCCTAGTAACTGTCATAGTGTTTAAAACTGAACCTTGGGCCTCCGGGTGACTTTAGCGGCACCACTCTGAATGGTATTAGCTCCATGGCGAGGTTTTTCATTGATATATATATCCCTGTATAATGACTCCTTTTCAGGTCAGCGAAGCGGTCAGCATAATTTTGCTGGTTATTGGGTTCGTCGAGTTCATCGCCACCCTCACGACAGCGGCACTGGGGTGTGCCGTCGCGTGCTGCAGACAGGTGAGAGGGACCTCCTCGGTCTAGTCGTTAGCGCACTAGATCGCAGATCGTCGGTTCGAATCCGGTCCTGCATGAGCACCTAATCTGCTTTTTTTATGACGAAACGCATCATATATCAGTTCATTCGGTGTCTGTGTGCGTGTCTGTCTATTTGTAACGTAACGCACTATATGTCGGATGCCTTAAGGTATCGATTTCAAACTTCACTAATAGATGCAGAATGGCGATCGCCAGGCTAAGTTCGTAGAATGACCATGTAGGCCAAAATACAAGGTCACGGAAATTTTCTGAAATTCGCTTGACCATTGAAAGATAGGACCAAAAATATAAATATTGCTATAACGTTCACAGTTTCATCTAATCGAGTTCAATGTTATTTTACTTATTGAGACCTTGTATACCATCTTTAAATTTTGCAAATTGCCCAAATAGCGTCTCGGCCAAAAATCCCAAATTTAACATGGGACCCTTCAATAGCATGTTTGCGTGAAAATGACGTCCTCAATTTCTCCATGAACAGGATAATTCAGACAGAGGACAGCTTGCCTAAGGCATAACATTAGTATTTAGGCGCGAATGACCATATTGCTCAAGGTCACGCATCCAAGGCCAAGGTCGCATAAAGGTCAAGGTTTTGCCGCGTAACTCCGTTAATATTAGGTCTAGGGATACGCTGCAGTGGACGGGTGAGTGGTGGGAGGTGACTTGTGGTGGACGGGTGAGTGGTAGGACGTGACTTGTGGTGGACGGGTGAGTGGTGGTAAGTGACTTGTGGTGGAAGGGTGAGTGGTGGGACGTGACTTGTGGTGGACGGGTGAGTGGTGGGACGTGACTTGTGGTGGACGGGTGAGTGGTGGGACGTGACTTTTGGTGGACGGGTGAGGGGTACGACGTGACTTGTGGCAGACGGGTGAGTGGTAGGACGTGACTTGTGGTGGACGGGTGAGTGGTGGGACGTGACTTGTGGTGGACAGGTGAGTGGCGGGACGTGACTTTTGGTTGACGGGTGAGCGGTAGGACGTGACTTGTGGTGGACGGGTGAATGGTAGGACGTGACTTGTGGTGGACGTGTGAGTGATGGGATGTGACTTGTGGTGGGCGGGTGAGAGGTTGGACGTGACTTGTGGTAGACGGGTGAGTGGTGAGACGTGACTTGTGGTGGACGGGTGAGTGGTGGGACGTGTCTTGTGGTGGACGGGTGAGTGGTAGGACGTGACTTGTGGTGGACGGGTGAGTGGTAGGACGTGACTCGTGGTGGACGGGTGAGTGGTGAGACGTGACTTGTGGTGCACGGGGGAGTGGTGGGATGTGACTTGTGGTGGACGGGTGAGTGGTGGGACGTGACTTGTGGTGGACGGGTGAGTGGTGAGAGGTGACTTGTGGTGGACGGGTGAGTGGTGGGACGTGACTTGTGGTGGACGGGTGAGTGGTGGGACGTGACTTGTGGTGGACGGGTGAGCGGTGGATAGTGACTTGTGGTGGACGGGTGAGTGGTAGGACGTAACTTGTGGTGGACGGGTGAGTGGTAGGACGTGACTTGTGGTGGACGGGTGAGTGGTGGGACGTGACTTGTGGTGGACGGGTGAGTGGTAGGACGTGACTTGTGGTGGACGGGTGAGTGGTAGGACGTGACTTGTGGTGGACGGGTGAGTGGTGGGACGTGACTTGTGGTGGACGGGTGAGCGGTGGAATGTGACTTGTGGTGGACGGGTGAGTGGTAGGACGTAACTTGTAGTGGACGGGTGAGTGGTAGGACGTGACTTGTAGTGGGCGGGTGAGTGGTGGGACGTGACTTGTGGTGGACGGGTGAGTGGTGGGACGTGACTTGTGGTGGACGGGTGAGTGGTAGGACGTGACTTGTGGTGGACGGGTGAATGGTAGGACGTAACTTTTGGTGGACGGGTGAGTGGTGGGACGTGACTTGTGGTGGACGGGTGAGTGGTAGGACGTAACTTGTGGTGGACGGGTGAGTGGTAGGACGTGACTTGTGGTGGACGGGTGAGTGGTGGGACGTGACTTGTGGTGGACGGGTGAGGGGTAGGACGTGACTTGTGGTGGACGGGAGAGTGGTGGGACGTGACTTGTGGTAGACGGGTGAGTGGTAGGACGTGACCTGTGATGGACGGGTGAGTGGTGGGACGTGACTTGTGGTGGACGGGTAAGTGGTAGGACGTGACTTGTGGTAGACGGGAGAGTGGTGGGACGTGATTTGTGGTAGACGGGTGAGTGGTGGAACGTGACTGGTGGTGGACGGGTGAGCGGTGGAATGTGACTTGTGGTGGACGGGTGAGTGGTCGGACGTGACTTGTGGTGGACGGGTGAGTGGTGGGACGTGACTTGTGGTGGACGGGTGAGTGGTGGAACGTGACTTGTGGTGGACGGGTGAGTGGTGGGACGTGACTTGTGGTGGACGGGTGAGCGGTGGAATGTGACTTGTGGTGGACGGGTGAGTGGTAGGACGTGACTTGTGGTGGACGGGTGAGTGGTAGGACGTGACTTGTGGTGGACGGGTGAGTGGTAGGACGTGACTTGTGGTGGACGGGTGAGTGGTAGGACGTAACTTTTGGTGGACGGGTGAGTGGTGGGACGTGACTTGTGGTGGACGGGTGAGTGGTGGGACGTGACTTGTGGTGGACGGGTGAGTGGTGGGACGTGACTTGTGGTGGACGGGTGAGTGGTAAGACGTGACTTGTGGTGGACGGGTGAGTGGTGGGACGTGACTTGTGGTGGACGGGTGAGTGGTGGAATGTGGCTTGTGGTGGACGGGTGAGTGGTGGGACGTGACCTGTGATGGACGGGTGAGTGGTGGGACGTGACTTGTGGTGGACGGGTGAGTGGTCGGACGTGACTTGTGGTGGACGGGTGAGTGGTGGGACGTGACTTGTGGTAGACGGGTGAGTGGTGGGACGTGACCTGTGATGGACGGGTGAGTGGTAGGACGTGACTTGTGGTGGACGGGTGAGTGGTGGGACGTGACTTGTGGTAGACGGGTGAGTGGTAGGACGTGACCTGTGATGGACGGGTGAGTGGTGGGACGTGACTTGTGGTGGACGGGTGAGTGGTAGGACGTGACTTGTGGTGGACGGGTGAGTGGTAGGACGTGACTTGTGGTGGACGGGTGAGTGGTAGGACGTGACTTGTGGTAGACGGGTGAGTGGTAGGACGTGACCTGTGATGGACGGGTGAGTGGTGGGACGTGACTTGTGGTGGACGGGTGAGTGGTAGGACGTGACTTGTGGTGGACGGGTGAGTGGTAGGACGTGACTTGTGGTGGACGGGTGAGTGGTAGGACGTAACTTGTGGTGGACGGGTGAGTGGTGGGACGTGACTTGTGGTGGACGGGTGAGTGGTAGGACGTGACTTGTGGTGGACGGGTGAGTGGTAGGACGTGACTTGTGGTGGACGGGTGAGTGGTAGGACGTAACTTGTGGTGGACGGGTGAGTGGTAGGACGTGACTTGTGGTGGGCGGGTGAGTGGTGGGACGTGACTTGTGGTGGACGGGTGAGTGGTGGGACGTGACTTGTGGTGGACGGGTGAGTGGTAGGACGTGACTTGTGGTGGACGGGTGAATGGTAGGACGTAACTTTTGGTGGACGGGTGAGTGGGGGGACGTGACTTGTGATGGACGGGTGAGTGGTGGGACGTGACTTGTTGTGGGCGGGTGAGTGGTAGGACGTAACTTGTGGTGGACGGGTGAGTGGTGGGACGTGACTTGTGGTGGACGGGTGAGTGGTGGAACGTGACTTGTGGTGGACGGGTGAGGGGTAGGACGTGACTTGTGGTGGACGGGAGAGTGGTGGGACGTGACTTGTGGTAGACGGGTGAGTGGTAGGACGTGACCTGTGATGGACGGGTGAGTGGTGGGACGTGACTTGTGGTGGACGGGTGAGTGGTAGGACGTGACTTGTGGTAGACGGGTGAGTGGTGGGACGTGATTTGTGGTAGACGGGTGAGTGGTGGAACGTGACTGGTGGTGGACGGTGAGTGGTGGGACATGACTTGTGGTGGACGGGTGAGTGGTGGGACGTGACTTGTGGTGGACGGGTGAGTGGTGGGACGTGACTTGTGGTGGACGGGTGAGCGGTGGAATGTGACTTGTGGTGGACGGGTGAGTGGTAGGACGTGACTTGTGGTGGACGGGTGAGTGGTGGGACGTGACTTGTGGTGGACGGGTGAGTGGTGGGACGTGACTTGTGGTGGACGGGTGAGTGGTGGGACGTGACTGGTGGTGGACGGGTGAGCGGTGGAATGTGACTTGTGGTGGACGGGTGAGTGGTAGGACGTGACTTGTGGTGGACGGGTGAGTGGTGGGACGTGACTTGTGGTGGACGGGTGAGTGGTGGGACGTGACTTGTGGTGGACGGGTGAGTGGTAAGACGTGACTTGTGGTGGACGGGTGAATGGTAGGACGTAACTTTTGGTGGACGGGTGAGTGGTGGGACGTGATTTGTGGTGGACGGGTGAGTGGTAGGACGTAACTTGTGGTGGACGGGTGAGTGGTGGGACGTGACTTGTGGTGGACGGGTGAGTGGTGGGACGTGACTCGTGGTGGACGGGTGAGGGGTAGGACGTGACTTGTAGTGGACGGGTGAGTGGTAGGACGTGACTTGTGGTGGACGGGTGAGTGGTAGGACGTGACTTGTGGTGGACGGGTGAGAGGTAGGACGTGACTTGAGGTGGACGGGTGGGTGGTGGGATGTGACTTGTGGTGGGAGGGTGAGTGGTAGGACGCGACTTGTGGTGGACGGGTGAGTGGTAGGACGTGACTTGGTAAGATTGGACCGACCCTCCTCCCTTACCGCCCCTCGCACTGTCCCAGTAAGTTGTAGTGCCGTCTACCTGTCCCCGTTAAATATGCACAAACCCCCTACCCCGTCTCCACTGCCGATCCCTTTGCTGTGCTGTCCCTGGTGTCTTTGTCTGATTAATGGCTCTTCCTTGCAGGCGACGATTGTCGTCACGGAGACGAAGGTGGTGTACGTGCCAGACCCTCACAGCGCCGTGACGTCATAGACCTAGCTCTGGTGGATATGACGTCACTTATGATTATTGCCCTAAAGTCCCGTGCGTATAATAATTTCAAAAGCCAGACAGATCTGCTGTATATAAAATAGGTAATTGAGATAATTACATTAAAAACGCTGGTGAGGAAATATTTGTCGACAACGCTATTGACATAGAAGTCAGTTGATAATTGAAAAAACGTTAAATTTAATGAGGTGATCAATGATAAACTTAAAAGCCAGTGGAGTTTTAAATGATAAACAAAATTGAATGAGGCATTAATTGATGAAGTCAGAAATTGGGTGAAGCGTTAACTGATAAATTCAGAAATTAGGTGAGGCGTTAATTGATGAATTCAGAAATTAGGTGAAGCGTTAATTGATAAAATAAAAAAATGGTGAAGTGTTAATTGATGAATTCAGAAATTAGGCGCAGCGTTAATTGATGAATTCAGAAATTAGGTGAACAGTTAATTGATGAATTCAGAAATTAGGTGAAGCGATAATTGACGAATTCAGAAATTGGGTGAAGCGTTAATTGATGAATTCAGAAATTAGGTGAAGCGTTAATTAATGAACTCAGAACTTAGGTGAAGTATTAATTGACGAACTCAGAAATTGGGTGAAGCGTTAATTCATGAATTCAGAAATTCGGTGAATCGTTATTTGATGAATTGATGAATTCATTAATTAGGTGAAGCGATAATTGACGAACTCAGAAATTAGATAAGGCGTTAATTGATGAATTCAGAAATTAGTTGAAGCGTTAATTGATGAATTCAGAAATTAGGTACAGCGTTAATTGATGAATTCAGAAATTAGGTAAAGTGGTAATTGATGAATTCAGAAATTAGGTGAAGCGATAATGGATGAACTCAGAAATTGGGTGAATTATAACCCTTTGATATAACCCTCGTTATAACGTACTTTATTCCTATTCCTTGTTGCTCAGACCACGTGTTAATTGATGAACTCAGAAATTAAGTGAAGCGTTAATTGGTGAATTCAGAAATTAGGTGAAGCATTAATTGATGAATTCAGAGATTAGGTGAATCATTAATTGACGAACTCAGAAATTAGGTGAAGCGTTAGTTGATGAATTCAGAAAGTAGGTGAAGCGATAATTGATGAATTCAGAGATTGGGTGAAGTATTAATTGACGAACTCAGAAACTGGGTACAGCAATATCTGTTACACTCGTTTTTTCGTGTATCTTTTCTTGCTTATTGTAACAACTAAGAAGTATGTAGTTAGATTTTGTATTTGACGCCACACATGTCACCACTCGTGTTATTGCGGCCAATACCGCTGGCCACGTGTTTCTGTTCTAGGTGGCATGTAGTTGATCGGGCGAGAATGCACTTATTTTCGTTCAGTTGCTAACATTATTCAGTACGTCCATTCGTGTGTTAAGTTCATTAAGTTCATTACATACAGTGGTGGAACCAGGGGGGGGGGCAGGGGGGAGGGCAGAGGGCACCATTTCGCTGGCAAAAATGCGAAAAGGCCCATCTCTCCCCACCCCCCTTTCGCTGAAAAATAGGCGAAATAAAAGCACCCCCCCCCCCCCCTTTCTCTGAAGAAAGGAGCACAAGGGTCACAGTCAGTATTCTTTTTGCTCAACCTCGCCAGCACCTTCATCTCTCTCCCTGGTCGCAAGTTTCTCACTGGATCCGCGCCTGGATAGCACGTAAATAAATGGTGCCCCCCGTTCGTAAATTTCTCGAACCGCCACTAATTCTATTTCTAATTCTGTTGCCATGTCGTTTCATGAAACCAATGTGGTATTCTTTTTTCACTGCGAATCCAAGCTGTTGATCAAATCTATTAAACCTTTGTCTCTGATGTTGTACTTTTTTTAAATATACACCTTTCCACATATGATATACTATAATGCAGTTTAACTATGTCACCCGCATGCAGCAAATAAATACGAAATAAAATAGATATGTTACAGAAGTGCATTTTCTCATTGCAATGAGAGAACAGACGTTCTATAGTTTCTATGCTGTTGCAAGTCTTACAAATTTGGCCACTTTATATGTATGATTTCTTTTATTATTTATAATAATTCATGTCCGTCCCATGCTCTGTAACTGTCTGTGTCATCATATTAAAAGCTCTGTTGTTGGTGCCTTGGAAGCTCTCGTTACTGTATGCGATACCATTATCAGTACACCAATATTTGTGAACGATTTCTTTGTTATCCCATTTCGATATGTCCCCATACGCCCCAATATACCTACTATACTATACACTTTGATATACCCCTCGTTTGCACTTTATTCCTATTCCTTGTTGCTCAGCCCATGTGTTGTGCCTCTCTGGATACAGGCTTGCTATCCGTTCTCGGGGTCAGTCCTCGCCGGCTTGTGTCCTGCCGCGAGTCACACCCACGGGCTAGCCGACACATGCCTTCAATGTGTCATGGGTCTTAATTTCCACTCGGGCTGTTTTTAGTCGTGGATGGAGACACTAATACTGGTGAATTGATACGTAATCGGGAGCCGTAAACACAGCTACATCCTCTTTGTAAGGGAGTCATAGGTCGCCCTCTGTGCGGCATGCTGGCCGCTACTACAATATCCCTAATGTAATTAACTACTTCCTGTTAGTGTTCTTGGAAGCGCGACACGACTTGCGTGCAGTAACTATGGTAACAACCGCAGCATCACAGCTGTATGCAATAGGTATTTATTGCAATAGGTTTATAGCAATGTCCACCACATGATATCAGTCCCATCTTGTGATCAGGTTAGTAACGCTTATTTAATTACTGATAAGGCACTTCAATTCATTAGATCTACATGTGGATAGGCGGGAAGAATCTGGACATACTCTTCATGTATTGAAACATTCCTTAGCATGTTAACAGCTTAACCATCGCATGGTTAACCTGTCACACGGTAGCCAGTCACATGGTAGCCAGACACATGGCAGCCAGACACATGGTAGCCAGTCACACGGTAGCCAGTCACATGGTAGCCAGACACATGGCAGCCAGTCAAATGGTAGACAGATACATGGTAACCTGTGACATGGTAGACAGACACATGCTAACCAGTGATATGGTAGACAGACACATGGTAACCTGTGGCATGGTAGACAGACACATGGTAACCTGTGGCATGGTAGACAGACACATGGTAACCAGTGATATGGTAGACAGACACATGGTAACCTGTGGCATGGTAGACAGACACATGGTAGACAGACACATATTAACCTGTGACATGGTAGACAGACACATGGTAACCTGTGACATGGTAGACAGACCCATGGTACCCTGTGACATGGCAGACAGACACATGGTACCCTGTCACATTGTAGCCAGTCACATGTTAGCCAGTCACATGGTAGCCAGTCACATGGTAGCCAGTCCCATGGTAGCCAGTCACATGGTAGCCAGTCACATAATAGCCAGTTACATGGTAGCCAGTCACATGATAGCCAGTCATATGGTCGCATATTAATCTTTCACACGGTCACGTGGCTTCATGGTTCGAGGAATGGACTTCCAGAATGTGAAATGAAATGTAAGGCTGCTGTTGTGGGCCAGGTCGTGCGCGTGAAAGGCTGTTTTATAATACTTTGTTGACAGCTATGCAAGGAACCCCGACCCGCCTAGCCCCCTCAGGTGACGGCACGAGCAGGGTGGTTCCGTCACAACCGTCTGCGCGATGCCACCCCCTCCCCTCCCACACCACACACTGAAGCCGCCTCTCTGCTGTAGCGGATAACGCACTGTAGACCGCAGATCGATATGTCCTGGCTTGGAATCCGGACCCCAGCACCTAACCAAGAGGCATGCGCCTTCCATGATGCGTCATGGTCACTGGCCCTGTTCAGCCCTGGTGGGCACTAACGCGGCCTAAAGCCCCAATTTTTGTTTTACTCACCCCCCCCCCCCCCAGCCCCCCCCCACACACAGGGAAGAGCGGCAGTAAGGGTAACATACACCGCAGTAGGCTGGTAGGGTAGCCCCAAGTCAGGGTCCCAAGCCTCCCCCGCTCGCAGAGACATAGGCGGACCTGGCTGCGCCAAATGCTATACGCTCTCGTCGGTTACAATATTGTGGCCAGATGGATATTGTTTTTTTAGTTGACTACGACTGTTGACTCACCAGAGGGCGGCACTACATTCTGTACTGGGTAACTACGAAATCACTCACTAGGGGGCGGCACTACTTTTCGTACTGGTTGACTACGCAGTGACACACTAGAGGGCGGCACTTCATTCTGTACTGGGTAACTACGAACTGACTGGGATACGGTTCTGTGAGTTGGATTTATAGCTCCGTGCACTGTGCTAGAATCGAGTGCGAGATGGCGAGGGCCAGATGGCGCTGACGTGGGCGAGATATCCCTGACGAGATGGCGCTGAGGGGGGCGAGATGACCCTGACGAGGGCGAGATGGCGCTGACGAGGGCAAGACGGCGTTGACGAGGGCGTAGCTCGTAGACTGCGACCAGGGACGGTCCTGACTGTAGACTGCGCTATGACCGTCCTGGTCGTAGACTGCGCTATGGCCGCCTCTGGTCGTAGACTGCGCTATGACCGCCTCTGGTCGTAGACTGCGCTATGACCGTCCGGGCCGCAGACTGCGCTATGACCGTCACTGGCCGTAGACTGCGCTATGACTAGCGTAGACTGCGCTATGACTGTCCTGGCCGTAGACTGCGCTATGATCGTCCTGGTCGTAGACTGCGCTATGACCGTCTTGGTCGTAGACTGCGCTATGACCGTCACTGGCCGTAGACTGCGCTATGACCGTCTTGGTCGTAGACTGCCCTATTACCGTCTTGGTCGTAGACTGCGCTATGACCGTCCTGGCCGTAGACTGCGCTATGACCGTTGTGGCCGTAGACTGCGCTATGACCGTCCTGGTCGTAGACTGCGCTATGACCGTCCTGGTCATAGACTGCGCTATGCCCGTCCTGGCCGTAGACTGCGCTATGACCGTCCCTGGTCGTTGACTGCACTATGGCTGTCCTGGTCGTAGACTGCGCTATGACCGTCCCTGCCCGTACACTGCGCTATGACTGGCGTAGACTGCGCTATGACCGTCCCTGGTCGTTGACTGCACTATGGCCTTCCCTGGCCGTAGACTGCGCTATGACCGTCCTGGCCGTAGACTGCGCTATGACCGTCCTGGTCGTAGACTGCGCTATGACTGTCCTGGTCGTAGACTGCGCTATGACCGTCCTGGCCGTAGACTGCGCTATGACCGTCCTGGTCGTAGACTGCGCTATGACCGTCCTTGTCGTAGACTGCGCTATGACCGTCCTGGCCGTAGACTGCGCTATGACCGTCCTGGCCGTAGACTGCGCTATGACCGTCCTTGTCGTAGACTGCGCTATGACCGTCCTGGTCGTAGACTGCGCTATGACCGTCCCTGGCCGTAGACTGCGCTATGACCGTCCCTAGCCGTAGACTGCCCTATGACCGTCCTGGTCGTAGACTGCGCTATGACCGTCCCTGGCCGTAGACTGCGCTATGACCGTCCTGGTCGTAGACTGCGCTATGACCGTCCCTGGTCGTAGACTGCGCTATGACCGTCCCTGCCCGTAGACTGCGCTATGACCGTCCTGGTCGTAGACTGCTCTATGACCGTCCCTGGTCGTAGACTGCGCTATGACCGTCCCTGGTCGTAGACTGCGCTATGACCGTCCTGGCCGTAGGCTGCGCTATGACCGTCCTGGTCGTAGACTGCCCTATGACCGTCCTGGCCGTAGACTGCGCTATGACCGTCCTGGTCGTAGACTGCGCTATGACCGTCCTGGTCGTAGACTGCGCTATAACCGTCCTGGTCGTAGACTGCGCTATGACCGTCCTGGCCGTAGAATGCGCTATGACCGTCCTGGCCGTAGACTGCGCTATGACCGTCCTGGCCATAGACTGCGCTATGACCGTCCTGGTCGTAGACTGCCCTATGACCGTCCTGGTCGTAGACTGCCCTATGACCGTCCTGGTCGTAGACTGCGCTATGACCGTCCTGGCCGTAGAATGCGCTATGACCGTCCTGGCCGTAGACTGCGCTATGACCGTCCTGGCCATAGACTGCGCTATGACCGTCCTGGTCGTAGACTGCCCTATGACCGTCCTGGTCGTAGACAGCGCTATGACCGTCCTGGCCGTAGACTGCGCTATGACCGTCCTGGTCGTAGACTGCGCTATGACCGTCTTGGTTGTAGACTGCGCTATGGCCGTCTCTGGCCGTAGACTGCGCTATGACCGTCTTGGTTGTAGACTGCGCTATGGCCGTCCCTGGTCGTAAACTGCGCTATGACCGTCCCTAGACTGCGCTATGACCGTCCTGGTCGTCCTAGGTCGTAGACGGCGCTATGACGGAACAACAGGCATATTGTCACCAAATGCAGGACAATAAAATAACACTGTTCTAATGATTTTCTTTATTACAACTATCGTAAACAAATATAGATCCCTCAAAACTTGTTACAGGAACGTACGATCATAAAAAAAAGGAATGTAAAATAAATCGCTAAATTGTAGCAGGCTATACATAAAAAGAGGCTCTGGCTTTGAAAAATATTGTATCATGGATATTTTAAATATCTTTTTTTCTGATTGCAACCCAATAGTAGTATTCCCAGGTTCATGTTTATTGTCCTGCATTTGGAGACGATGTGCCTGATGTTCTGTGCTACATTACATAAAGACAACATATGATCTTCTTCACAATAAACACACCGTGCACAGCCACATATTAGGCCAGCATTGCAGGGTAAACTATTGCTACGATGCAATTAACGCGAACATGTTAACACGGGGGCTGACTGGACCACACGCAGGCCGTTAACGGGATGTGTTTGTCTAAATACAAAATACCAGAGCGTTGGTTCAAGGGACAGTACACCTTCTTGCACCAGTAGTGCTATCAAACCATTTCGTTTTATCTTATTGTATCCGTTGGTTTAATAAAACTACAAAACGTTCAAATGGTTGATGACGTTTTCCGGAGTTAATAAATGATTTGCACAAAAACACATTTTAGAAAGTGCTAAATTACTACTTGCCATTGTTTCCAGGATGTCTACTTAAAACATGGTACAAACTTTAACAAACCGAACACACCGACATAAGACGAAAAGATATGATATATTCCGACATAAGACGAACATCTACGTTGATATTCACTGAATTTTGATGAAATTAAATATAGTCAAGTGACGGATTTATTTAAGTATTCAGATGAATTGAAAAGCGGCACACAGAATGTTTGAATTACGTGTTGAATTAATACGATCTGGAATAGTATTTTACGCAGAGAGTTTTCGTTAACAAATATGTCTCGTGAGCACAGCGCTCCAGTGTATTGGGATTGATGTCTTCAGTCCCTTGGACCCAGGAACTGGGTTCATCTCGTTGTGAGATAAATGAAGGGTCTTCATGTTATGATGGATTTCAAGCTCGCGAGATACATAAACTCTCGCCAGGTCTTGAAGTGTTCACATTCTATTCCACTGGTTGTTTGGCTTTAAGTCTCATGGCTTTAACACCAGATATCATGGGGCGTAGCCGTTTGCATTGTCGTTTGAAGTACCAGTTACCATAAGCCCACCTCGTCCAATTTTATGAATTGTTGTATATAATATATATCATTCCGTAAGTCGTTATCGATTACAGGGCAACAGTTGGCACATACTCATGATCACAATCCTCAGTCCAGGCCCCGTTATATACAGAACCTGGGCACATAGCCAGATTGATGATATTAGCAATACATTTATCTACAAATAATGGACAGAAAATGTCCATGCTAAGATAAATATGGTCAATTACGTACCTTAATCCGGAATCACAGGCGGTAGCAAACGTTTCCAATTCGCATATTGAATTATGTATGACACCAACAATATTAAAAGTTATTATCCTGTGAAGTAACTTTATATTAAGGACCCGTTACTTCCACTCACTTCTAAAATGTGACGCAATCCAGTATCTAGACAAAGTGATGTCATGACTATTGATTGGGTGCATACCTTCTCGGTTACACTCTACAGAAACAGCAATGACATGACTAGCCCGTTACATTGCATAGAAACCTGTTCCCATTAGCAATGACATGACTTGCCCGTTACATTGCATAGAAATCTGTTCCCATTAGCAATGACATGACTAGCCCGTTGCACTCCACAAACCTGTTCCCATTAGCAATGACATGACTTGCCCGTCACACTGCATAGAAACCTGCTCCCTTTAACAATGACCTGACCAGCCCGTTACACGTTACACAAACCTGTTCCCATCAGCAATGACCTGATTGCCCATTGCACTCCACAGAAACGTATTCCCATTAGCAATGACATGACTTGCCCGTCACACTGCATAGAAACCTGTTCTCATCAGCAATGACATGACTAGCCCGTTACACTCCTCAGAAACCTGTTCCCATTCACAATGACAAGACTAGCCCGTTACACTGCATAGAAACCTGTTCCCCTTTAACAATGACCTGACTAGCAAGTTACACTTCATAGAACCCTTTTCCCATCGGCAATGACATGACTAGCCCGTTGCACGCCACAGAAACCTGTTCCCACTAGCAATGACATGACTTGCCCGTTAAACTGCATAGAAACCTGTTCCCATTAACAATGACAAGAGTACGCTCCATAGAAACCTGTTCCCCTTTAACAATGACCTGACTAGCCCGTTACACTCCACAGAAACCTGTTCCCATTAGCAATGACATGACTGGCCCGTTACACTCCATGGCAACCGGTTCCCACTAGCAATGACATGACTAGCCCGTTACACTCCACAGAAACCTGTTCCCATTAGCAATGACATGACTTGCCGGTTAAACTGCATCGAAAGCTGTTCCCATTAACAATGACAAGAGTACGCTCCATAGAAACCTGTTCCCCTTTAACAATGACCTGACTAGCCTGTCACACTTCATAGAGACACGTTCCCATTAACAAAGACCTGACTAGCCCGTTACACTCCACAGAAACCTGTTCCCCTTTAACAAAGACCTGAATAGCCTGTCACACTTCATAGAGACACGTTCCCATTAACAAAGACCTGACTAGCCCGTTACACTCCACAGAAACCTGTTCCCATTAGCAATGACATGACTGGCCCGTTACACTCCACAGAAACCTGTTCCCATTAGCAATGACATGACTGGCCCGTTACATTGCATAGAAACCTGTTCCCATTAGCAATGACATGACTGGCCCGTTACACTCCACAGAAACCTGTTCCCATTAACAAAGACCTGACTAGCCCGTTACACTCCACAGAAACCTGTTCCCCTTTAACAATGACCTGACTAGCCTGTCACACTTCATAGAGACACGTTCCCATTAACAAAGACCTGACTAGCCCGTTACACTCCACAGAAACCTGTTCCCATTAGCAATGACATGACTGGCCCGTTACATTGCATAGAAACCTGTTCCCATTAGCAATGACATGACTGGCCCGTTACACTCCATGGCAACCGGTTCACATTAACAATGACATGACTTGCGTGTTACACTCCACAAAAAAACTGTTCCCATTAACAATGACCTGACTAGCCCCTTACACTTTATAGCATTATTTAGGGCTTTATAACTCAAGAATGGAAGAAAGTAAGCCCAGAAGAATCATATAAGCTAAAGTTTTTTCGGGGTTAGAGGCGTCGACAAACGTACGCACGTACGCAGGTGCCTACACATTGGGTTGTGCCGGTACGTGCAATCCTGTTGTTCGGGAGTAATTGTTTTTCATTTCATGTGCAGCATGTGCGTACACTTGCTAAAGTCCCTGGCTACGCCCCTGAGCGTGGCACCAACTGTGGTCTGCATGGCCTCACCTGTATCAATGGGACACGTAATTAGGAAGACAGAAACGCGCGCAGATATTGAACAGAAAACAGCATTTGGTTATAACTAAACAACGTATATTGAATCGCATGTTAATGACTGAACACGTTAAAAAGCACGATTGGCACACATTGCCTTATATCCTTAATGCATCGATGACATGATCAAGTCCAGCATCACTGCCAAGTCCAGCATCACCGAGCGCATCGTCGTCAGTGGCTCACGACAAACAGTCTGTTGTTGTTGTAGTCTGTGATGTAGAGGAGATGGTGGTGGGGAGACCATGATATATACCAAGGGGTCACTTCCCCCAGCTCCACCCTGGTGACCGCCTCCCCCTCCAGCCTCACCGTGGTGACCGGCTCCCCTTCCTGGCTCACGGCGTGCAGACAGTGACCCCGCCTGTCACACACCACAAAGTGATCCCCGTTGCGGGTGATGTCCCAGGTGTGGGAGAGCGCTCGCATTGAGTGTTCTGGCCACCTGAGAGCCTAACGGCACGTGGATCGGTGGTTCGACCCCCGCTGTGGCCATATCTGTTTGGTCGCAGGATAAAGATCCCATGTATTTTTTTGCAAAGTGTAGGGGGGTCCCCCGGGGACATGGCTCCACTCTTCTTTCCCGTCTCCCACGGACGCGATATGACCAAAATGGTATGGTTAAAGCGTCCTGAATAACCAACCAACCACAAAGTGATCCCCGTTGCGGGTGATGTCACGGGGATCCGAGAATCCTTGGGGGTCCAGGACGCGGCCCGGAGCGCCGTCCCCGGTGTACAGCACCAGGAGCGAGGTGTACGCCACCAGGATCGTGTCCTGGAGAACGGACACATACCTCGGCCGCCACCCTTCCCCCTGCACCTCCGGCGGCGTGTTGAGGGTGGCCACCACCCCGCCCCCCGCCACATCCACCACAGGGACACCGTCCAAACAACAGACAGAGGGTCCGGCTGGGCTCCCTGTAGGCTTCGATACTATATGGAAAGACGCTATGTGGCAGTGTCTGGATCAATGTTTGAACTTATGGGTGCGGGGAAACTGGCCAAATCTCGAGTTAATATCGAATGAAATATAAAAAGCCGTTTACATTTGCGCAATACGTCATGTTCATCAGAGACGTCCCAACGACACCAAACGTGCAAGTCCCACCAACGATGTCATCGACGTCGCATTCCACAGCTAGCGGAAGAAATCCATTCGTCACGATTTAACTTCTGATTAGCGGACAGTTTTTTTCATCTGTGAAAAGGTATAATATAGGTCATCCAAGATCAAATAGCATTAGTTGGTAAAATATGATCCTTGCATTTAGAAATAAACAAGTGAAAAACTCACCTGTGATATCCGTAATATGGACTGTTTTGGGAGGTTTCTATAACATGAAAGCTGCTTGACATTCATTGAAGACGGATTCTCACGTTGAATCAGCCGCCCGCTAATGTCCTAGGTTCGAATACGGACCCAGACACCTAATCTGGGGCGTGTATTTTATTCATTCATCCTTCAGCGGGCAGTTTTACCCTTGTGTGCACAAAACCAGCGTATACACAAATTCATTTTGTTTTCCACATATATCTTGTAATTATTACAGCGTAAAATGTATTTGGTGCTTTCTATGTGTAGAATATGACATGATCTGAAAAGGAGAAAGGTCCCTGAATCGGCGATTTGATGACACGTGAGGACGCAGTGATAACGCCAACATGACGCATCGATGACACGCTGACTACACCATACTTGATGACGTCACAATGACGCTATAATGAGGCCATCATGCCGCTATAATGACGCCATAATGCCGCTATCATGACGCTATAATGGCGCCATCATGCCGCTATAATGACGCCATCATGCCGCTATAATGACGCCATCATGCCGCTATAATGACGCCATCATGCCGCTATAATGACGCCATCATGCCGCTATAATGACGCCATCATGACGCTATGATGACGCTATCATGACGCTATAATGACGCCATCATGCCGCTATAATGACGCCATCATGCCGCTATAATGACGCCATCATGCCTCTATGATGACGCCATCATGCCGCTATAATGACGCCATCATGCCTCTATGATGACGCCATCATGCCGCTATGATGACGCCATCATGCCGCTATAGTGACGCCATCATGACGCTATAATGACGCCATCATGACGCCTTGATGATATCATAATGAGGACTTAATTACGCCATAACGACGCCTTGACGCTATGAGTGATGTAAATGACCACGCTATGGTTGTTGTAAAGGACGCGCTGTGGTTGTTGTAAAGGACCGCGCTATGTTTGTTGTAAAGGACAGCGCTGTGGTTGTTGTAAAGGATAGCGCTATGGTTGTTATAAATGACCACGCTATGATTGCTGTAAATGACCGCGCTATGGTTGTTGGGAACAGACCGCGTTATGATTGTAAACGCTATATCTACGATTACTGTAACCGATAGTGCTTTGGGCTCAGTCGACAGGACGAGCGTCCTTCAGTAACTTGATTATATTTAAGTCTCAAAAATGATTGCGGCATTGATGTATGGAAGAATGTGTGGTTTTTATTTTGTTCATATATATATATATAGACTAATAGATAGATATTTTGGTAAAGGGATAGCTTCATACTTATTATCTTCTCGCTCGACATAAAAAAATACGTTGAAAGATAACATCATCGGGTTAGGTCGGTAAGCGTTGTCGCCATGACTACGTAATCAAATAATCTCAGTTAGTCGCGTGCATGGTGTTGAACGCCACTGAAGGTCACCGACAGCTGATTTGTAGGAGTTTCTTTGCTTAATCTCTTTATATTGACTGGCCGAGCGTGAACGAATTGTGTGAATGGAAAATATATTAATGTGACTTGAAGCTGACGGTGTAGATTTGTGTTTGCAAAAGAGGTCAACACAATATTGAGAATTAAAAAAAATGTACCGGTTAGTTATGACGCATCAAGCGGAATCAATAAGATAATTACAATATGTCGATATATTACAATATATCTCCTTCACGGAGCTGCCACGTCTAATACACTACATAGATACAGCATCGGCCAAAGATACTTTTATCTATCATTTAATTCTTAGACTTAAGACGCCTCCCTGTGACAACCTCCCGGGGACAAGAATTAAAGTTGATCTCGCATGTATCAATGGGATATATACCTAATTAGGAAGACAGAAACGCGTGCAGATAGTAAACAGAAAACAGCATTTGGTTACAATTAAACAAGATTTATTGTATTGCATGTTAATGACTAAACACGTTAAAAAGCACGATTGGCAAACATTGCATTATATCCTTAATGCCTCGATGACATGATGAAGTCCAGCATCACTGACAACAGGTAAAGTGATGCGATATGTTGACGTCGTTACTTTGTAGTGCTATATACACTGTATTTGTTCATTTAACAGCTATTTCAATACTCATGTACTTAATTGTCTATGACAATAAAGATTTTATCAAAACAATTACCAAAATTAGTGCATTCATAACATCATAAAGTCCAGTTTAACAGTGTACTGGTTTCATAGAGTGTATTTACAAAGTGCCAACAAGTAGCGTTACGCGATATGTTTATGTCAGCATAACCTCGATATAAGGACACTGGCTTACTACACCATTAGCATAAACAGAGCGTGAACTTCAATCGTCATAACATTATTAGCCAGAGTTTTCAGTGCGGCAGACCAATCTTTGTGATCGTTATCATGAGGAGCTAAAACTATACAATAGCAATAGCAATAGCAATAGCAAAATACAGTCCATAGCATAAATCCCCACTGCACATTGACATATTGATTATCCGGAAACCAAATCAACCAGTAAAACAAATTAGTTCAGTAAACGTGCATCGTCATTTTGTATGTCTAAGCAAAGCGTCAAATATGCTCGTAGGTTTAAATTAAATTTACATTTGTCACAAGGTCAAATGTATTATACATTAGATTATATATATATATATATATATATTGGTCTAATTGTGGGGGTTGGTAGTGGCGGCGGGGGTTTGGCAAGAGAAAATTTCCGCGACAAGTACATTCAATTTCCATTCGTCACATCTGTTTCTTCTTCAAGGATTAATACTGGTCAGAAAATACGCCTACTGAATGATTTAAAGTAAGCTTACATTTTTATTATTCATTGTATTTGGATCAAATACAAATACCAAAGACAATCTTATCTATGCAAGTTGTATATATGTTGCATCCATTGAAACAGATTGAGCACATGTTATTTATTTTAGGCAAATATGATAGGTCTATTTAAGCGAGAGGAACACAAGGACTTCCTGTAGGGGTATGAGGCAAGGGCGGAGAGGGGGGGGGGGGAGGGGGGGGGTATACATCATCACCTTCTTTGGGTCTATGTCAACTTATTCCCCTCACCATCACTGTATCAATTGGTATATCTCATGGGCTAATCTACAATATTGCTAATGTTCGTTAATACAGTCCTTATAATATGAATAATCAAAGTCCCATGGCATACAGGAAGATGGCCGGGGTGGGGGGGGGGAGGAGCAGCAGAACAGCAAACAGAACAACAACTGAGAGGAAACAGAGCGGCAAACAGGGAGGCAGCAACGCAGGAACCTGGCGTAGCAAACAGAAAAGAAAACATGAATAGGAACAGAGCGTGAAAGAGTAATAAGTGAGCGGTGTGACGAACACAGCTCTACGGACTGGACCCGAATAGGTGTTCAATAAATTCGGCTAATATTTAAATGTGAATGTTAATGTGAATATTGATTTGATTTGCATGTCGCGGACTAACCATCTATTATATTACTAGTCTTATTACATTTACCTAACATGCTAACAATAAAGCTATTTCAAGCTCGATGCTGAAAACCTTATTTAGACTCCTATTATAACTACAAGTCAAGCACTACGCAACACGTTACATGTCACGGCCGCAGAGAAAATAACTCTCCTCCTAATTATATTCAATGTTAGACCATGCACGACCATGTGTTTTAAAGCTATTAACATCCCTTTGAGTCCTTGGAATCAACTTGATGTCATATAAGTTTCAATCACTGAAAACTGGAAGGTGTTTGTAGAGGGAGAGGGGGATGGGGGTAGGTGGGGGCGTTAATGGGTGGAGCAGGCGGCCACAGCTCACAATTACAGACATCGAGCCATAAACAATTCTAACGTCAGTTGAGGGCAGCTTAACCGGCTGAACCCCCCCCCCCCTGGTAGGTTAATGTAAGGTAAGGTAGGTTAGGGAGGGCCCAGTGTGGCTGAGGTGGGTGGGGGGAGGGGGTGAGAGTGGCACCCTGTCCCTCCCTCACAGAGACGTTTACAGTGACACCTCTCTAAACGTAAACAACATGTCAAATATCACATAACGCTGTGACAGCAACCCCCCCCCACACACACACCTACCCTTCACCCCCTCCCCCCGCCTCACCAGGGAGAAGGTGGGTAGGGGAGAGGGTGTGGGGTATGTTGTACTTATCAACAATCATCTTAACAAGGTGTGAGTGACGTGGTGACGTCACTGTTACTTACGCGGACGGCGCGTTGTTGTCGTCAGCGCCTCACGACAAACAGTTTGTTGTGGTAGTCCGTGACGTAGAGGAGGTGGTGGTGGGGGGGCCATGATATAAACACGGGCCGCACCTTCTCCAGCCCCACCCTGGTGACCGCCTCCCCCTCCAGCCTCACCCTGGTGACCGTCTCCCCCTCCCGGCTCACCACGAGGAGAGGGCCACCCCGCCAGTCACACACCACAAAGTGTTCCCCGTTGTGGGTGACGTCACTGGGAGCCGAGAGTCCTGGGAGGTTGAGGACGCGGCCCGGAGCGCCGTCCCCGGTGTACAGGACCAGGCGGGTGTAGCCGTACACCACCAGGATGGTGTCCTGGATGACGGACACAAACACCGGCCGCCACCCCTCCACCTTCACCTCTGGCGGCGTGTTGAGGGTGGCCACCACCCCGCCCCCCGCCACATCCACCACATGGAGGCCGTCCGTGCAGCAGACATAGAGAGTCCTGGTTGACTCCCTGTACGCCAGTCCATATGGCTCTGTCAGGCGTCCAGTGGTCGGCAGGGTGCGCGTCCGGACGACCTCTCCACCCACCAACCGGACTCCCTGGAGCTGGGCATTGTACTGGGAGATCCAGATCTCCGTGTCTGTGGCGGCGATACTCCATGGATCCTTGACGGGGCATTCCGCCACGTAGCGGTGGGCTGTGTGGCCGCCTTCTGTGGTCCGCCGGAAGACCACCACCCTCTGACTGCCGCTGTCCGCCACCCACACTAAGTCCCCGTGGGCGGCCACACCATGGGGTTCCTGCAGCCGCCCGGGTCCGGCCTCCTCCCCCACCACCCCCGTCACCCGCAGACCGCCATACGCCGCCGCATCCTACAACGACAAACATCTCAGTGACAACCAGACATATAACTGACGTGGGGGGGGGGGGGGGTGTATGTCAGACGTCAAGGTTAAGGCCGCACGTGCCGCCTTTGGTGTTGTACATTTCCACCGATGTCCGAAGAGTTTCCTGGCGACTTGGAGACTGAAATAAACAACGACTCACGGCGGACTGCAGTCTGTGAATACAAAGGATGTTGACCTTAAAAGTTTAAATTCAATGGCTGTCGTCTGCAAATAATGTAAACAAAAACTAATATGTTGTAGGTAAAACCTAGAAGGCGAGCGTAGCCTTTGACTTAGTTGTGAAGCTATTTTTTGGACTCCCACTGATGATAACTAGGCTAAACTGTTTCTCATAACCTTATGACTTGTTCTTTTTAAAGGTGAAGTTTTACATATTATCATATTATGCTATTTTGTATATTCAATATCAAAGTTTTGGCACTGAAAAAGTAGTCTAGTAGTACATTTGATTTGTAGTCAAGTGACCTGCCCCTGACAAAATCTGTCATGATTTAGGTTCCTATTAGATCTACCCTAGGTTGCTTTATTTGTGATCTGTAATGTTTTGTTCGAGAGAAATTGCTATCTAAAAATAGGCTAAGGCAATGAAAAAAATTGACTCACCGAAAATGTTCGTTCTCAAAGTTTAAAAGTGCCGTGTTTTGTGGGGAGGGATCATTGCAGGGTGTAGGTGGGGTGCCATGGTCAGATAGATGTGGCCGGCAATAACTATGTTCCTGCCTTCCTGCTCCCTGATTTGGATTTGTAACTTTAGGACTCAGCTCATGTAATGAGCGTGAGTAATTATGCTCAAGATCTCTAGAATTTGAAACTGGGCGACTGGTTGACTGGGTTGTGTTACGGTTACCCAGTGTGAAGCAAAGTACTGTAAATATTTGTTTATGTAAGTGTGGTCCGCCATTATTCAACGTAGCAAAACCAGCAAGAAGTAGTCTACGATAGACAGAGATCCCAAATGACACGCAGCTGTGATAGAAGCTTTTAGTTTTGAAGTAGATGTACTAAAGAAGGGGAGCACAACTTGTTTTGATTTTATAATTGGACTACTGTACTACTTTTTAAATATAATGAAGAATGCTAATATATAGATATTCGAAGATCTTGATAACTGATTTCTAGATGTATAGAAGGTGGACCAGTGATTGCGCAGGTACCAGTGATTGCGCAGGTACCAGTGATTGCGCACTTGCAGAAATCTGATTTGAGTTATAGGAATTTGTATCCAAACCTATCCAGGCAGATGCCTTCATGTGTGACAGCTACATTGACATCTGTTTTGTAAGATTCCAAATGATCTGCATATTATTTTCACCACATTTTGCTTTGTGCGCAATCACTGGTACCTGCGCAATCACTGGTACCTGCGCAATCACTGGTCCAATTACTATAGCCTAATCTTAACTGAAGGGTTTGTTATAAACCCAAAAAAAAAATTTTGTGCTAAATTGTTTAAAGTTTGGATCCAGCTTTGTACATTAACTTCTAGCTAATCTATATTAGAAGTTAATTATTTGACGGATCCTACACAGACGCCTAATGAACTTTCAAACAACCCACTTCAATGAACACAGATGTTGCTTTGGTTCGATAATTAGAGTAAGGTTTCTTTTTAAAGTAAGCTTATATTAAAGAATGCCAATGGATAGATGTTCGAAGATCTTAATAGATCTAACTTAGCTCTAGATGTAGACTAAGCTTAATTAAAAGTCTTGTTAAAAATCCGCTAAACAACAGCAATTTTTGCCTCAATTTTTTTTAAAGCTTTGATCCAACTTAACCTTAGTAAGTCTTACATTAATTTCCAGCTAGATCTGTATTAGAAGTTTATTTTAATGAAAGGCTAAAAGACAGTTGTCCCAATCAAATGGTTCCCTTAGCTTGTCTGGAAACCAGTAAAAATTTCTTGGCGGATCCTGCACGGATGCCTGATGAACTGCCAAATAACCCAGTTAATTAAATGTGACACAAATAAGTGTTGACAGTCATATGATTTTAGCCTAAATGTGACGTTAGATCTAGCACCTTTTGGATCACCAACCTTGATCTATATTTACAAAAACTGAACTAGATTGTAGACCTAACGGATCCAGATCTGGATCTAGGCCTAAGCTTAGATCTATAAACATGTACCGTTAACGAAGCAATTTTCAGCCTCAAATTGTTTAAAGCTTAGATCCAACTTAAACTAAATTAGATCTAGGGAACCTACATTAACTAAACTTCCAGCTAGATCTATATTAGTCAATTAGAAGTCTATGTTACTAAAAGGCTCAGTAAACATTAGCTAAAAGAGTCAAATGGTCCCCTGGTGAGGGTCAAAACTGTTCTATGGATCCTACACTGGCGCCTAGCCTCCTGGGCTAGATCTAAATATTACACAAATAAGTTACCTTAGCACTTGAATGTATCATCAACCTTGATATAAATTTACAAAAGCTAGACTAGACGTTAAAATGTTGTAACATCAACGAAGCTTGGTAAACTGCTGAGAGATCTGAAACTGTCGTCTGCGCGTTCGACTTGTGCTGCCACCCAGCGAATGCATCGCGCGCGCGTGTTGAGCGCCCTCTGTCAGGAGAGAGGAGGACAACATGCATGTTGTCGCTATGATCAGCGCTTCATCAGTTGGAATTATGTTTTTGTATGTAAATTATCTACCAATTATGCACATTCTTTTGTGAATGTGCGGGTTTGGGCTGCATATAAGTTTTTGACAAAAAAAAACCATGAAATTTCCCAGAATGCATTTAAACGCATGCGCATGTCACACCACTGGGGGTCGACTTCCTGCTGATTTTTTTTCGCGCTTTACAGTATGGGATTGAGATACAGATTTTGTCAGTTTTTTACGTGTGTGTTATCTAAAGAGCTCGCTACGCTCGCTATTAATATGTCGTCCATGTTATATATGATACCTCAGTGCGACTGGCTGGCTGGGTGTATCAGGGGAGGTGGAGGGGGGAGTGGGGTACACTTGCACTGGTGATAGAAGGCAGACTGCACTGAGCGGGTGTCAGAAGGCAGCACGCGGCTTGATAAACCCTGACTGGTCAGGAGACTGATATGCATTGAGAAATTTGACAGAATTAAACGAGCGGCATATAGCGGGAACAGAAAGAGTAAAGAGAGAGGAAGATCGGGAGGGGAATAGAGCGAAATGACAGGCGGAAACAGTGGAGGAACCAGGGAGGGCAATAGAGAGGGAAGAGGAAGAGCAAACAGAACGGTAGTCTAATATCGGCCTCGTCCTAATATCGGCCTCGTCCTAATATCGGCCTCCTCAGAGCGGGAAACAGAGAGGATGCAGGGGGGGGGGGGGGAGTTCGGGGAAAAGAGGATGCGGGGGAGGGGTGGCAGTGCGGGGAACAGAGAGGATGCAGGGGAGGGGGGGACAGTGCAGGGAACAGAGAGGATGCAGTGCGGGGAACACAGAGGAGGCAGGGGGGGGCAGTGCGGGGAACAGAGAGGACGCAGCGAGGGGGGGGGGCGAGTGTGGGAAACAGATAGGCAGGGGGGGGGGCCAGTGCGAGGAACAGGATGCGGGGGGGGCAGTGCGGGGAACAGAAAGGAGGCATGTAGGGGGGGGGCAGTGGGGGGAACAGAGCGGAGGCAGAGGGGACAGTGCTGGGAACATAGAGGAGGCGGGGAGGCGGGCAGTGCGGGGAGCAGAGAGGAGGCAGGGGGGGCAGTGGGGGGAACAGAGAGGAGGCAGGGAGGACAGTGCGGGGAACAGAGAGGCGGCGGGGGGGGCAGTGCGGGGAACAGAGGAGGCAGGTGGGGGGGGGGCAGTGCGGGGAACAAAGAGGAGGCAGGGGGACAGTGCGGGAAACAGAGGAGGCAGGGGGTGGCAGTGGGGGGAACATAGAGGAGGCGGGGGGGGCAGTGCGGGGAACAGGGAGGAGGCGGGGGACAGCGCGGTGAACAGAGAAAAGGTAGGTGGGGGTGGGGGCATTGCGGGTAACAGAGAGAAGGCTTGAGGGGGGGTGCAGTGCGGGGAACAGAGGAGGCAGGGGGGCAGTGCGAGGAATAGAGGAGGCGGGGGGGGGGGGCATTGTGGGAAACAGTTAGAAGGCAGCGGGGGGACAGTGAGGGGAACAGGGAGGAGGCAGGGGGGGGGGACTGTGCAGGGAACAGAGAGGAGGCAGGTGGGGCTGGGGACAGTGCGGGGAACAAAGAGAAGGCAGGGGGGAACTGTGCAGGGAACAGAGAGGAGGCAGGTGGCGGGGACAATGTGGGGAACAGAGAGGAGACGGGGGGGGGGCAGTGCGGAGAACAGAGAGGAGGCTTGGGGGGGGGCAGTGCGGGGAACAGAGGAGGCAGGGGGGGCAGAGCGAGGAACAGAGGAGGCGGGGGGGGGGCATTGTGGGAAACAGATAAGAGGCAGCGGGGGGACAGTGCGGGGAACAGAGAGGAGGCAGGTGGGGCTGGGGGCAGTGCGGGGAACAAAGAGAAGGCAGGGGGGGACTGTGCAGGGAACAGGGAGGAGGCAGGTGGCAGGGACAGTGTGGGGAACAGACAGGAGGCAGTGGGGGGGCAGTGCGGGGAACAGAGAGGAGGCAGGGGGGGGGGGTCAGTGCGGGCAACAGAGAGGAGGCAGGGGGTGGCAGTGGGGGGAACAGAGCGGACGCAGGTTGGGGGACAGTGCGGGAAACATAGAGAAGGCTGGGAGGGGCAATGCGGGGAACAGAGAGGAGGCAGGGGGGCAGTGCGAGGAACAGAGGAGGCGGGGGGGGGGAGCATTGTGTGAAACAGATAAGAGGCAGCGGGGGGACAGTGCGGGGAACAGAAGGGAGGCAGGGAGGGGGGCAGTGCGGGTAACAGAGGGGAGGCAGGTGGGAGGGGGGGGGGCAGTGCGGGGAACAGCGAGGAGGCAGAGAGGGCGACAGTGCGGGGAACAGCGAGGAGGCAGAGAGGGCGACAGTGCGGGGAACAGAGAGGAGGCAGGGGGGAGGGACAGTGCGGGGATCAGAGAGGAGGCAGGGGGGACACTGTGGGGAACAGAGAGGAGGCGGGGGGGGGGACAGTGCGGGGAACAGAGAGGAGGCAGGGAGGACAGTGCGAGGAACAGAGGAGGCGGATGGGGGGCATTGTGGGAAACAGATAAGAGGCAGCGGGCGGACAGTGCGGGGAACAGAAGGGAGGCAGGGAGGGGGGCAGTACGGGGAACAGAGAGGAGGCAGGGGGGACAGTGCGGGGAACAGAGAGGAGGCAGGGGGGACAGTGCTGGGAACAGAGGAGGCAGGGGGTGGCAGTGGGGGGAACAGAGTGGCGGAGGTGGCAGTGGGGGGACAGTGCGGGGAACATAGAGGAGGCGGGGGGAGGCAGTAGTGCGGGGAACAGAGAGGAGGCAGGTGGGGGGGGGGGGCAGTGCGGGGAACAGCGAGGAGGCAGAGAGGGCGACAGTGCGGGGAACAGAGAGGAGGCAGGGGGGGGGGGGTCAGTGCGGGGAACAGAGAAGAGGCAGGGAGGACAGTCCGGGGAACACAGAGGAGGCAGGTGGGGGGGTGGGGGACTGTGCAGGGAACAGAGGAGGAGGCAGGTGGCAGGGACAGTGTGGGGAACAGAGAGGAGGCAGGGGGGGGGGCAGTTCGGGGAACAGAGAGGAGGCAGGGGGGGGGGCAGTGCGGGCAACAGAGAGGAGGCAGGGGGGTGGCAGTGGGGGGAACAGAGCGGATGCAGGTGGGGGGACAGTGCGGGAAACATAGAGAAGGCGGGGGGGGGGGGGCAATGCGGGGAACAGAGAGGAGGCGGGGGGGGGGCATTGTGGGAAACAGATAAGAGGCAGCGAGGGGACAGTGCGGGGGAACAGAAGGGAGGCAGAGAGGGGGGCAGTGCGGGGAACAGCGAGGAGGCAGAGAGGGCGACAGTGCGGGGAACAGAGAGGAGGCAGGGGGGAGGGACAGTGCGGGGATCAGAGAGGAGGCAGGGGGGACAGTGCGGGGAACAGAGAGGAGGCGGGGGGGGGGGCAGTGCGGGAACAGAGAGGAGGCAGGGGGGACAGTGCGGGGAACAGAGGAGGCAGGGGGGTGGCAGTGGGCCGGAGGAACAGAGAGGAGGCAGGGAGGACAGTGCGGGGAACAGAGGAGGCAGGGGTGGCAGTGGGCCGAGGGAACAGAGAGAAGGCAGGGGGGGGGCAGTGCGGGGAACAGAGAGGAGGCAGGAAGGACAGTGCGAGGAACAGAGGAGGCGGATGAGGGGCATTGTGGGAAACAGATAAGAGCAGCGGGCGGACAGTGCGGGGAACAGAAGGGAGGCAGGGAGGGGGGCAGTACGGGGAACAGAGAGGAGGCAGGGGGGACAGTGCGGGGAACAGAGAGGAGGCAGGGGGGACAGTGCTGGGAACAGAGGAGGCGGGGGGGTGGCAGTGGGGGGAACAGAGTGGCGGGGGGTGGCAGTGGGGGGACAGTGCGGGGAACATAGAGGAGGCGGGGGGGGGCAGCGAGGGGAACAGAGAGAAGGCAGGGCGGGGGGGGCAGTGCGGGGAACAGAAAGTAGGCAGGTGGGGGGGGGGGGCAGTGCGGGGAACACAGAGGAGGCAGGGGGGGGGCGGGGTCAGTGCGGGGAACAGAGAGGAGGCAGGTGGCAGGGACAGTGGGGGCAACAGAGCGGATGCAGGTGGGGGGACAGTGCGGGGAAACATAGAGAAGGCGGGGGGGGGGGGGCAATGCGGGGAACAGAGAGGAGGCAGGGGGGGCAGCGCGAGGAACAGAGGAGGCGGGGTGGGGGCATTGTGGGAAACAGATAAGAGGCAGCGGGGGGGACAGTGCGGGCAACAGAAGGGAGGCAGGGAGGGGGCAGTGCGGGGAACAGAGGGGAGCAGGTGGGGGGGGGGGCAGTGCGGGGAACAGAGGGGAGGCAGGTGGGGGAGGGGCAGTGCGGGGAACTGCGAGGAGGCAGAGAGGGCGACAGTGCGGGGAACAGAGAGGAGGCAGGGGGGAGGGACAGTGCGGGGATCAGAGAGGAGGCAGGGAGGGCAGTGCGGGGAACAGAGAGGAGGCGGGGGGGGGACAGTGCGGGGTACAGAGAGGAGGCAGGAGGGACAGTGCGGGGAACAGAGGAGGCAGGGGGTGGCAGTGGGCCGGGGGGAACAGAGTGGAGGGAGGTGGGGGGGGGGGGGCAGTGCGGGGAACAGAGAGGAGGCAGGGGAGGACAGTGCGAGGAACAGAGGAGGCGGATGGGGGGCATTGTGGGAAACAGATAAGAGGCAGCGGGGGGACAGTGCGGGGAACAGAAGGGATGCAGGGAGGGGGGCAGTGCGGGGAACAGAGAGGAGGCAGGGAGGGGGACAGTGCGGGGAACAGAGATGAGGCAGGTGGGGGGGGGGGGGGGCAGTGCGGGGTACAGAGAGGAGGCAGGGGGGACAGTGCGGGGAACAGAGGAGGCAGGGGGTGGCAGTGGGGGGAACAGAGTGGAGGGACGTGGGGGGACAGTGCGGGGAACAGAGAGGAGGTGGGGGGGACAGCGCGGTGAACAGAGAAAAGGCAGGTGGGGGTGGGTGCATTGCGGGTAACAGGAGGCAGCGGGGGTAGAGTGCGGGGAACAGAGAGGAGGCAGGTGGGGGCAGTGCGGGGAACAGATAGAAGGCAGAGGGGGTGGTGGGGGGGACAGTGCGGGGAACCGAGAGGAGACAGGGGGGACAGTGCGGGGAACAGAGAGGAGGCAGGGGGGAAAGTGCGGGAAACAGAGAGGAGGCAGGTGGGGGTGGGACAGTGCGGGGAACAGAGAGGAGGCAGGCGGGAAAGTGCGGGAAACAGAGAGGAGGCAGGTGGGGGTGGGACAGTGCGGGGAACAGAGAGGAGGCAGGGGGGGGCAGTGCTGGGTACAGAGAGAAGGCAAGGGGGGACTGTGCAAGGCACAGAGAGGAAGCAGGGGGGGGGGAGGACAGTGCGGGGAACAGAGAGGAGGCAGGAGGGGGGAAGTGCGGGGAACAGAGAGGATGCAGGGGGGGGGGGGGCAGTGCGGGGAACAGAGGAGGCAGGGGGGACAGTGCGGGGAACAGTGAGGAGGCAGGGGGCGCAGTGCGGGCAACAGGGAGGAGGCATCGGGTGGCAGTGGGGGAACAGAGCGGATGCAGGGGGGGACAGTGCGGGGAACAGAGAGGAGGCGGTGGGGGGGCAGTGCGTGGAACAGAGAGGAGGCAGGAGGGGCAGTGCGAGGAACATAAGAGGCGGGGGGGGGGGTATTGGGGGAAACATATGAGAGGCAGCGGGGGGGACAGTGCGGGGAACAGAGGGGAGGCAGTGCGGGGAACAGAGGGGAGGCGGGGGGGGGGCAGTGCGGGGAACAGAGGGGAGGCAGGTGGGGGGGGGGCAGTGCGGGGAACAGCGAGGAGGCAGAGAGGGCGACAGTGCGGGGAACAGAGAGGAGGCAGAGGGGACAGTGCGGGGAACAGAGGAGGCAGGGGGTGGCAGTGGGCCGGGGAAACAGAGTGGAGGGAGGTGGGTGGGGGGCAGTGCGGGGGAACAGAGAGGAGGCAGGTGGGGGGGGGGCAGTGCGGGGAACAGAGAGGAGGCAGGGGGGGGGGGCAGGCCGAGGAACAGTGTGGGAAACAGGCCGGGGAACAGTGCGGGGGGACAGGCGGGGGCAACAGTGCGGGGAACAGGCGGGGAACAGTGTGGGAAACAGGCCGGGGAACAGTGTGGGAAACAGGCTGGGGAACAGTGCGGGGAACAGGCCGGGGAACAGTGCGGGGAACAGGCCGGGGAACAGGCCGGGGAACAGTGTGGGAAACAGGCCGGGGAACAGTGCGGGGAACAGGCCGGGGAACACTGCGGGGAACAGGCCGGGGAACAGGCCGGGGAACAGTGTGGGAAACAGGCCGGGGAACAGTGTGGGAAACAGGCCGGGGAACAGGCCGGGGAACAGGCCGGGGAACAGGCCGGGGAACAGTGTGGGAAACAGGCCAGAACACAGTGCTATAAACCAGGCCGGGGAACAGTGCAGGAAACAGGCCGGGGAACAGTGCGGGAAACAGGCCGGAAAGCAGTGCTATAAACAGGCCGGGAAGCAGAGCGGAAACAGTGTGGGAAACAGGCCGGGGAACAGTGTGGGGAACAGGCCGGGGAACAGTGTGGGAAACAGGCCGGGGAACAGGCCGGGGAACAGGCCGGGGAACAGGCCGGGGAACAGTGTGGGAAACAGGCCAGAACACAGTGCTATAAACAGGCCGGGGAACAGTGCAGGAAACAGGCCGGGGAACAGTGCGGGAAACAGGCCGGAAAGCAGTGCTATAAACAGGCCGGGAAGCAGAGCGGGAAACAATGTGGGAAACAGGCCGGGGAACAGTGTGGGAAACAGGCCGGGGAACAGGCCGGGGAACAGGCCGGGGAACAGGCCGGGGAGCAGTGCGGGAAACAGGCCGGAAAACAGTGCTATAAACAGGCCGGGAAGCAGAGCGGGAAACAGTGTGGGAAACAGGCCGGGGAACAGTGTGGGAAACAGGCCGGGGAACAGGCCGGGGAACAGGCCGGGGAACAGGCCGGGGAGCAGTGCGGGAAACAGGCCGGAAAACAGTGCTATAAACAGGCCGGGAAGCAGAGCGGGAAACAGTGTGGGAAACAGGCCGGGGAACAGTGTGGGAAACAGGCCGGGGAACAGGCCGGGGAACAGGCCGGGGAGCAGTGCGGGAAACAGGCCGGAAAACAGTGCTATAAACAGGCCGGGAAGCAGAGCGGGAAACAGTGTGGGAAACAGGCCGGGGAACAGTGTGGGAAACAGGCCGGGGAACAGTGCGGGGAACAGTGCGGGGAACAGGCCGGGGAACAGTGCGGGGAACAGTGCGGGGAACAGTGCGGGGAACAGTGCGGGGAACAGGCCGGGGAACAGGCCGGGGAACAGTGTAGGAAACAGGCCGGGGAACAGTGTGGGAAACAGGCCGGGGAACAGTGCGGGGAACAGGCCGGGGAACAGACCGGGGAACAGTGCGGGGAACAGTGCGGGGAACAGGCCAGGGAACAGTGCGGGGAACAGGCCGGGGAACAGGCCGGGGAACAGGCCGGGGAACAGGCCGGGGAACAGGCCGGGGAACAGTGTGGGAAACAGGCCGGGGAACAGTGCGGGGAACAGGCCGGGGAACAGTGTGGGGAACAGACCGGGGAACAGTGCGGGGAACAGGCCGGGGAACAGTGCGGGGAACAGGCCGGGGAACAGGCCGGGGAACAGGCCGGGGAACAGTGCGGGAAACAGGCCGGGGAACAGTGCGGAAAACAGGCCGGAAAACAGTGCTATAAACAGGCCGGGAAGCAGAGCGGGAAACAGTGTGGGAAACAGGCCGGGGAACAGGCCGGGGAACAGTGCGGGAAACAGGCCGGAAAGCAGTGCTATAAACAGGCCGGGAAGCAGAGCGGGAAACAGGGTGGGAAACAGGGAGGGGAACAGTGCTTGAAACAGGGAGGGAAACAGTGCGGAAAACAGGGAGGGGAACAGTGCTTGAAACAGGGAGGGAAACAGTGCGGAAAACAGGTCGGGTAACAGTGCGGGAAACAGGGAGGGGAACAGTGCGGGAAACAGGGAGGGGAACAGTGCGGGAAACAGGGAGGGGAACAGTGTGGGAAACAGGGAGGGGAACAGTGCGGGAACCGGGAGGGGAACAGTGCGGGAAACAGAGAGGGACAGATTGTAGCAGGGACTGGAGCAGGACAAGAAACAAGGTGGGAACATATCGAGAACAGAAAAAACAATAGAAGGTGAAGCACGGAGGGGTACATACTGCTTTGTTAACATACCAAACAGAGCCTGGAAGAGAGTGAGAGAGTGGGACATAGGGACGGGACAGGGCCTGAACGATGAGGTGAGCAGGGAGGCACACGGGGGGGGGGGGGCAGGGCCTGAACGGTGGATGTGAACAGAGAGGTTCACAGAAGGGGGGGGGGCTGAGCGATGGAGGTGAACAGAGAGGCTAACAGGGAGGGGGGGGGCATGGCGTGAACGATATAGATGAACAGAGAGGCTCACAGGGGGCGGGGCTTAAATGATAGAGGTAAGCAGAGGCTCACAGCGGGGGGAGGCAGGCTCTGAACGATGGAGGTGAACAGAGAGACTCACAGGGGGGGGGGGGGCAGGACGTGGACGATAGAGGTGAGCAGAGGCTCACAGGAGGTGGGGTGGGGGGCGAGCGCAGGTACGCACAGATCACGAGACTTGCTCTTGCGCAAACAAGGAATAGCAAAGGGAGTTAAGATGTAGAATGAACAAAAATTTACTTACACGTTACGTTACAGTGAATGGTATTGTGTCAGAGAAACGAACGACGGACAGAGTGGGCGGATTGTGTGATGTATAACACACATGAGATTGACAAACATGACGGGTCAGAATGGAAGGTGTATGTAACGCTAACATAAGAAGGGCAGTGGGGGGAGGGTGTGGCGTGCATCAAACTCGAGAGGGAGGGTGTGACTATAATGGACAGATCAATACAAAGTGGTCTAGAGGACTGTTCTGAGATATAACCAAGATGTTCTTAATATGCTAAACATTTACACAAAGATCAAGCAACACTCAGACTGTCCTGTAATCACCGAATGTTACTTACTTGGCGCTATTTGTAAGAAGGAATGGCATGTCATTTACATGCTGCTAAATAAATCATCAGTTAGATAATGGAGAGTATACACGCTATGTACTATTAAGATCTGACAGGTACACACATATGTACACAAGCCATGGCGTTAATGAACATTCATTACGTATGATATTTGCTTTGATTTGATATAATACCGCTACAGTTACTAAACCCACCACAGTACAATACCAAAACGCTTCCCTCTCACGCCGACATCACTCAATCTGAACAGCAGACGACGTCTGCCGAGCCGAGACTGACGGTTGTCAATTTCAATGTCTATATAAGGAACCCTTTGAACACATTGAGACATACGCTGGTTCCCCGTGACGTATCCAGCGGGTCTACATGTATATATTTACCATATTCACGGTTTACACCCTAGCTAGCCTGCCATATATCTGCATCTCAAGACCGGGCATCTGGGCGGGGATGGCGCAGGGAGAGGGGGAATGGGCAGGGGAGAGGGGCAAGGGGCAGGGAGAGGGGGTCGGGGAGGGGGTGGAGGAGGGGCAGGGAGAGGGGGTCGGGGAGGGGGTGGAGGAGGGGCAGGGAGAGGGGGAAGGGGAGGGGGTGGAGGAGAGGCAGGGAGAGGGGGAAGGGGAGGGGGTGGAGGAGGGGCAGGGAGAGGGGGAAGGGGAGGGGGTGGAGGAGGGGCGGGGAGAGGGGGACGGGGAGGGAGTGGAGGAGGGGCGGGGACAGGGGGAAGGGGAGGGGTGGAGGAGGGGCAGGGAGAGGAGCAAGGGGAGCGGTGGAGGAGGGGCAGGGAGAGGGGGAAGGGGACGGGGTGGAGGAGGGGCAGGGAGAGGGGGAAGGGGACGGGGTGGAGGGAGGGGCAGGGAGAGAGGGACGGGGAGGGGGTGGAGGAGGGACAGGGAGAGGGGCAAGAGGCAGGGAGAGGGGGAAGGGGAGGGGTGGAGGAGGGGCGGGGCGAGGGGGAAGGGATGGGGTGGAGGGGGAAGGGATGGGGTGGAGGAGGGGCAGGGAGAGGGGGAAGGGGAGGGGTGGAGGAGGGGCAGGGAGAGGGGGAAGGGGAGGGGTGGAGGAGGGGCAGGGAGAGGGGGAAGGGGAGGGGTGGAGGAGGGGCAGGGAGAGGGGGAAGGGGAGGGGTGGAGGAGGGGCAGGGAGAGGGGGAAGGGATGGGGTGGATGAGGGGCAGGGAGAGGGGGAAGGGGAGGGGGTGGAGGAGGGGCAGGGAGAGGGGGAAGGGGAGGGGTGGAGGAGGGGCAGGGAGAGGGGGAAGGGGAGGGGTGGAGGAGGGGCAGGGAGAGGGGGAAGGGATGGGGCGGATGAGGGGCAGGGAGAGGGGCAAGGGGAGGGGGTGGAGGAGGGGCAGGGAGAGGGGGAAGGGGAGGGGGTAGAGGAGGGGCCGGGAGAGGGGGAAGGGGAGGGGTGGAGGAGAGGCAGGGAGAGGGAGGAGGGGAGGGGTGGATGAGGGGCGGGCAGAGGGGGAAGGGGAGGGGGTAGAGGAGGGGCAGGGAGAGGGGGAAGGGGAGGGGGTAGAGGAGGGGCAGGGAGAGGGAGGAGGGGAGGGGTGGAGGAGGGGCGGGCAGAGGGGGAAGGGGAGGGGCAGGGAGCGGCAGGGGAGCAAAACGCATGGTTTCATGCCTTGTAAATAAGGACTCAATCCATTGCAGGCCTGAATTCCATACCATCTGGCTACCTCTCCCATAGCTACTTGTCCACTGTACGCCCACAGGTACAGTGTGGGCGGACGTACAGTGTGGGCGGACGTATGGTGTGGGCGGACGTACAGTGTGGGCGGACGTACAGTGTGGGTGGACGTACAGTGTGGGCGGACGTACAGAGTGAGCGGACGTGCGGGCGGACCAGCTGCGTTGGCCGACCTGTTGTGTGGGAGGATCTGATGTGTGGGCGGACCTGTTGTGCGGGCAGACCTGCTGTGTGGGCGGATCTGCTGTGTGTACAGACCTGTTGTGTGGGCGGACCTGTTGTGCGGGCGGACTGTTGTGTGGGCGAATCTGTTGTGTGGGCGGACCTGTTGTGTGGGCGGAGTGTGGGCGAATCTGTTGTGTGTGGGCGGACCTGTTGTGTGGGCGGACGTTTTGTGTGAGCGAATCTGTTGTGTGTGGGCGGACCTGTTGTGCGGGCGGGCCTGTTGCGTGGGGGGACCTGTTGTGTGGGCGGACCTGTTGCGTGGGTGAATCTGTTGTATGTGGGCGGGCCTGTTGTGTGGGCGGACCTGCTGTGTGGGCGAATATGTTGTGTGTGGGCAAATCTGTTGTGCGGGCGGATCTGGTGTGTGGGCGGATCTGTTGTGTGGGCCGACCTGGTGTGTGGAGCCGCCTGTTGTGTGGGCGAACCTGGTGTGTGGGTGGACCTGTTGTGTGGGCGGACGTAGTGTGGGTGGACCTGTTGTGTGGGCGGACCTGTTTTGTGGGCCGACCTGGTGTGTGGAGCCGCCTGTTGTGTGGGCAAACCTGTTGTGTGGGCGGACATGTTGTGTGAGCGGACCTGTGTGTATGGGTGGACCTGTTGTGTGAGCGGACCTGCGTGTGTGGGTGGACCTGTTGTGTGGGCGAATCTGTTGTGTGTGGGCGGACCTGTTGTATGGGCGGACCTGTTGTGTGGGCGGATCTGTTGTGTGGGCGAATATGTTGTGTGGGGGCGAATCTGGTGTGTGGGCGGATCTGGTGTGTGGGCGGACCTGTTGTGTGGGCGGACCAGTTGTGTGGGCGGACCTGTTGTGTGAGCGGACCTATTGTGTGTGCGGACCGGTGGTGTGGGCGGACCTGTTGTGTGGGTGAATCTGTTGTGTGGGCGGACCTGTTGTGTGGGCGGACCTGTTGTGTGGGCGAACCTGTTGTGTGGGTGAATCTGTTGTGTGGGCGGACCTGGTGTGTGGGGCTACCTGGTGTGTGGAGCGACCTGTGGCGTGGGCGGACCTGCCGTGTGGGCGAATCTGTTGTGTGGACGGACCTGTTGTGTGGGCAGACCTGCTGTGTGGGCGGATCTGCTGTGTGTACAGACCTGTTGTGTAGGCGGACCTGTTGTGTGGGCGGACCTGTTGTGCAGGCGGACTGTTGTGTGGGCGAATCTGTTGTGTGGGCGGACCTGTTGTGTGGGCGGAGTGTGGGCGAATCTGTTGTGTGTGGGCGGACCTGTTGTGTGGGCGGACGTGTTGTGTTTGAAAATCTGTTGTGTGTGGGCGGACCTGTTGTGTGGGCGGACGTGTTGTGTGGGAAAATCCGTTGTGTGTGGGCGGACCTGTTGTGTGGGCGGGCCTGTTGCGTGGGCGGATCTGCTGTGTGTACAGACCTGTTGTGTAGGCGGACCTGTTGTGTGGGCGGACCTGTTGTGCGGGCGGACTGTTGTGTGGGCGAATCTGTTGTGTGGGCGAACCTGTTGTGTGGGCTGAGTGTGGGCGAATCTGTTGTGTGTGGGCGGACCTGTTGTGTGGGCGGACGTGTTGTGTGGGAGAATCTGTTGTGTGTGGGCGGACCTGTTGTGTGGGCGGGCCTGTTGCGTGGGGACACCTGTTGTGTGGGCGGACCTGTTGCGTGGGCGAATCTGTTGTATGTGGGCGGGCCTTATGTGTGGGCGGACCTGTTGTGTGGGCGAATATGTTGTGTGTGGGCAAATCTGTTGTGCGGGCGGATCTGGTGTGTGGGCGGACCTGGTGTGTGGGGCTACCTGGGGTTTGGAGCGACCTGTGGCGTGGGCGGACCTGCCGTGTGGGCGAATCTGTTGTGTGGGCGGACCTGTTGTGTGGGCGGACCTGTTGTGTGGGTGAATCTGTTGTGTGGGCGGACCTGTTGTGTGGGCGGACCTGTTGTGTGGGCGAACCTGTTGTGTGGGCGAATCTGTTGTGTGGGCGGACCTGGTGTGTGGGGCTACCTGGTGTTTGGAGCGACCTGTGGCGTGGGCGGACCTGCCGTGTGGGCGAATCTGTTGTGTGGGCGGACTTGTTGTGAGGGCGAACCTGTTGTGCGGGTGAATCTGTTGTGTGGGCGGACCTGTTGTGTGGGCAGACCTGTTGTGTGGGTCGACCTGTTGTGTGGGCGGACCTGTTGTGTTAGCGGACCTGTTGTGTTAGCGGACCTGTTGTGTTAGCGGACCTGTTGTGTTAGCGGACCTGTTGTGTGGGCGGACCTGTTGTGTGGGCGAACCTGTTGTGTAGGCGGACCTGTCGTGTGGGCGGAGTGTGGGCGAATATGTTTGTGTGGGCGAACCTGTTGTGTGTGGGCTGACCTGTTGTGTGGGCGAATCTGTTGTGTGTGGGCGGACCTGTTGCGTGGGGGGACCTGTTGTGTGGGCGGACCTGTTGCTTGGGCGAATCTGTTGTATGTGGGCGGGCCTGTTGTGTGGGCGGACCTGTTGTGTGGGCGAATATGTTGTGTGTGGGCAAATCTGTTGTGTGGGCGGACCTGTTTTGTGGGCCGACCTGGTGTGTGGAGCCGCCTGTTGTGCGGGCAAACCTGGTGTGTGGGTGGACCTGTTGTGTGGGCGGACGTGGTGTGGGTGGACCTGTTGTGTGGGCGGACCTGTTGTGTGGGTGGACCTGTTGTGTGGGTGGACCTGTTGTGTGGGTGGACCTGTTGTGTGCGCGGACGTAGTGTGTGAGTGGATCTGGTGTGTGAGCCGAAATGTTGTGTGGGCGGACCTGTTGTGTGGGCGGACCTGTTGTGAGCGGACCTGTGTGTGTGGGTCGACCTGTTGTGTGAGCGAACATGTGTGTGTGGGTGGACATGTTGTGTGGGCGTACCTGTGTGTGTGGGCGGATCTGTTGTGTGGGCGAATATGTTGTGTGTGGGCGAATCTGGTGCGTGGGCGGATCTGGTGTGTGGGCGGACCTGTTGTGTGGGCGGACCAGTTGTGTGGGCGGACCTGTTGTGTGAGCGGACCTATTGTGTGTGCGGACCGGTTTTGTGGGCGGACCTGTTGTGTGGGCAGAGTGTCAGCGAATCTGTTGTGTGTGGGCGGACCTGTTTTGTGGGCGGACGTGTTGTGTGGGAGAATCTGTTGTGTGTGGGCGACCTGTTGTGTGGGCGGGCCTGTTGCGTGGGGACACCTGTTGTGTGGGCGGACCTGTTGCGTGGGCGAATCTGTTGTATGTGGGCGGGCCTGTTGTGTGGGCGGACCTGTTGTGTGGGCGAATATGTTGTGTGTGGGCAAATCTGTTGTGCGGGCGGATCTGGTGTGTGGGCGGACCTGTTGTGTGGGCCGACCTGGTGTGTGGAGCCGCCTGTTGTGTGAGCGGACCTATTGTGTGTGCGAACCGGTTGTGTGGGCGGACCTATTGTGTGGGTGAATCTGTTGTGTGGGCGGACCTGTTGTGTGGGCGGACCTGTTGTGTGGGTGAATCTGTTGTGTGGGCGGACCTGGTGTGTGGGGCTACCTGGTGTGTGGAGCGACCTGTGGCGTGGGCGGACCTGCCGTGTGGGCGAATCTGTTGTGTGGACGGACCTGTTGTGTGGGCGGACTTGTTGTGAGGGCGAACCTGTTGTGCGGGTGAATCTGTTGTGTGGGCGGACCTGTTGTGTGGGCAGACCTGTTGTGTGGGCGGACCTGTTGTGTGGGCGGACCTGCTGTGTGGGCCAACCTGTTGTGTGGGCGGACCTGTTGTGTGGGTCGACCTGTTGTGTGGGCGGACCTGTTGTGTTAGCGGACCTGTTGTGTTAGCGGACCTGTTGTGTGGGCGGACCTGTTGTGTGGGCGAACCTGTTGTGTAGGCGGACCTGTCGTGTGGGCGGAGTGTGGGCGAATATGTTTGTGTGGGCGAATCTGTTGTGTGTGGGCGGACCTGTTGTGTGGGCGAATCTGTTGTGTGTGGGCGGACCTGTTGCGTGGGGGAACCTGTTGTGTGGGCGGACCTGTTGCTTGGGCGAATCTGTTGTATGTGGGCGGACCTGTTGTGTGGGCGGACCTGTTGTGTGGGTGGACGTGTTGTGTGGGTGGACCTGTTGTGTGCGCGGACGTAGTGTGTGAGTGGATCTGGTGTGTGAGCCGAAATGTTGTGTGGGCGGACCTGTTGTGTGGGCAGACCTGTTGTGAGCGGACCTGTGTGTGTGGGTGGACCTGTTGTGTGAGCGGACATGTGTGTGTGGGTGGACATGTTGTGTGGGCGTACCTGTGTGTGTGGGCGGATCTGTTGTGTGGGCGAATATGTGGTGTGTCGGCGAATCTGGTGCGTGGGCGGATCTGGTGTGTGGGCGGACCTGTTGTGTGGGCGGACCGGTTGTGTGGGCGGACCTGTTGTGTGAGCGGACCTATTGTGTGTGCGGAGCGGTTGTGTGGGCGGACCTGTTGTGTAGGCGGAGTGTGGGCGAATCTGTTGTGTGTGGGCGGACCTTTGTGTGGGCGGACGTGTTGTGTGGGCGGAGTGTGGGCGAATCTGTTGTGTGTGGGCGGACCTGTTGTGTGGGCGGACGTGTTGTGTGGGAGAATCTGTTGTGTGTGGGCGGACCTGTTGTGTGGGCGGGCCTGTTGCGTGGGGACACCTGTTGTGTGGGCGGACCTGTTGCGTGGGCGAATCTGTTGTATGTGGGCGGGCCTGTTGTGTGGGCGGACCTGTTGTGTGGGCGAATATGTTGTGTGTGGGCAAATCTGTTGTGCGGGCGGATCTGGTGTGTGGGCGGACCTATTGTGTGGGCGGACTTGTTGTGTGGGCGGACCAGCTGTGTGGGCCAACCTGTTGTGTGGGCGGACATGTTGTGTGGGTCGACCTGTTGTGTGGGCGGACCTGTTGTGTTAGCGGACCTGTTGTGTTAGCGGACCTGTTGTGTGGGCGGACCTGTTGTGTGGGCGAACCTGTTGTGTAGGCGGGCCTGTCGTGTGGGCGGAGTGTGGGCGAATATGTTTGTGTGGGCGAATCTGTTGTGTGTGGGCGGACCTGTTGTGTGGGCGAATCTGTTGTGTGTGGGCGGACCTGTTGCGTGGGGGGACCTGTTGTGTGGGCGGACCTGTTGCTTGGGCGAATCTGTTGTATGTGGGCGGGCCTGTTGTGTGGGCGAATATGTTGTGTGTGGGCAAATCTGTTGTGTGGGCGGACCTGTTGTGTGGGCCGACCTGGTGTGTGGAGCCGCCTGTTGTGTGGGCGAACCTGGTGTGTGGGTGGACCTGTTGTGTGGGCGGACGTGGTGTGGGTGGACCTGTTGTGTGGGCGGACCTGTTGTGTGGGTGGACCTGTTGTGTGGGTGGACCTGTTGTGTGCGCGGACGTAGTGTGTGAGTGGATCTGGTGTGTGAGCCGAAATGTTGTGTGGGCGGACCTGTTGTGTGGGCGGACCTGTTGTGAGCGGACCTGTGTGTGTGGGTCGACCTGTTGTGTGAGCGGACATGTGTGTGTGGGTGGACATGTTGTGTGGGCGTACCTGTGTGTGTGGGCGGATCTGTTGTGTGGGTGAATATGTTGTGTGTGGGCGAATCTGGTGCGTGGGCGGATCTGGTGTGTGGGCGGACCTGTTGTGTGTGCGGACCGGTTGTGTGGGCGGACCTGTTGTGTGGGCGAACCTGTTGTGTGGGTGAATCTGTTGTCTGAGCGGACCTGGTGTGTGGGGCTACCTGGTGTGTGGAGCGACCTGTGGCGTGGGCGGACCTGCTGTCTGGGCGAATCTGTTGTGTGGACGGACCTGTTGTGTGGGTGGACTTGTTGTGAGGGCGAACCTGTTGTGCGGGTGAATCTGTTGTGTGAGCGGACCTATTGTGTGTGCGGACCGGTTGTGTGGGCGGACCTGTTGTGTGGGTGAATCTGTTGTGTGGGCGGACCTGTTGTGTGGGCGGACCTGTTGTGTGGGCGAACCTGTTGTGTGGGCGAACCTGTTGTGTGGGTGAATCTGTTGTGTGGGCGGACCTGGTGTGTGGGGCTACCTGGTGTGTGGAGCGACCTGTGGCGTGGGCGGACCTGCCGTGTGGGCGAATCTGTTGTGTGGACGGACCTGTTGTTTGGGCGGACTTGTTGTGAGGGCGAACCTATTGTGCGGGTGAATCTGTTGTGTGGGCGGACCTGTTGTGTGGGCAGACCTGTTGCGTGGGCGGACCTGTTGTGTGGGCGGACCTGCTGTGTGGGCCAACCTGTTGTGTGGGCGGACCCGTTGTGTGGGTCGACCTGTTGTGTGGGCGGACCTGTTGTGTTAGCGGACCTGTTGTATGGGCGAACCTGTTGTGTAGGCGGACCTGTCGTGTGGGCGGAGTGTGGGCGAATATGTTTGTGTGGGCGAATTTGTTGTGTGTGGGCGGACCTGTTGTGTGGGGGAATCTGTTGTGTGTGGGCGGACCTGTTGCGTGGGGGCGGACCTGTTGTGTGGGCGGACCTGTTGCTTGGGCGAATCTGTTGTATGTGGGCGGGCCTGTTGTGTGGGCGGACCTGTTGTGTGGGCGAATATGTTGTGTGTGGGCAAATCTGTTGTGTGGGCGGACCTGTTGTGTGGGCCGACCTGGTGTGTGGAGCCGCCTGTTGTGTGGGCGAACCTGGTGTGTGGGTGGACCTGTTGTGTGGGCGGACGTGGTGTGGGTGTACCTGTTGTGTGGGCGGACCTGTTGTGTGGGTGGACCTGTTGTGTGGGTGGACCTGTTGTGTGCGCGGACGTAGTGTGTGAGTGGATCTGGTGTGTGAGCCGAAATGTTGTGTGGGCGGACCTGTTGTGTGGGCGGACCTGTTGTGAGCGGACCTGTGTGTGTGGGTGGACCTGTTGTGTGAGCGGACCTGTGTGTGTGGGTGGACATGTTGTGTGGGCGTACCTGTGTGTGTGGGCGGATCTGTTGTGTGGGCGAATATGTTGTGTGGGCGAATCTGGTGCGTGGGCGGATCTGGTGTGTGGGCGGACCTGTTGTGTGAGCGGACCAGTTGTGTGGGCGGACCTGTTGTGTGAGCGGACCTATTGTGTGTGCGGACCGGTTGTGTGGGCGGACCTGTTGTGTGGGCGAACCTGTTGTGTGGGTGAATCTGTTGTCTGAGCGGACCTGGTGTGTGGGGCTACCTGGTGTGTGGAGCGACCTGTGGCGTGGGCGGACCTGCTGTGTGGGCGAATCTGTTGTGTGGACGGACCTGTTGTGTGGGTGGACTTGTTGTGAGGGCGAACCTGTTGTGCGGGTGAATCTGTTGTGTGAGCGGACCTATTGTGTGTGCGGACCGGTTGTGTGGGCGGACCTGTTGTGTGGGTGAATCTGTTGTGTGGGCGGACCAGTTGTGTGGACGGACCTGTTGTGTGGGTGGACTTGTTGTGAGGGCGAACCTGTTATGCGGGTGAATCTGTTGTGTGAGCGGACCTATTGTGTGTGCGGACCGGTTGTGTGGGCGGACCTGTTGTGTGGGTGAATCTGTTGTGTGGGCGGACCTGTTGTGTGGGCGGACCTGTTGTGTGGGCGAACCTGTTGTGTGGGTGAATCTGTTGTGTGGGCGGACCTGGTGTGTGGGGCTACCTGGTGTGTGGAGCGACCTGTGGCGTGGGCGGACCTGCCGTGTGGGCGAATCTGTTGTGTGGACGGACCTGTTGTTTGGGCGGACTTGTTGTGAGGGCGAACCTATTGTGCGGGTGAATCTGTTGTGTGGGCGGACCTGTTGTGGGGGCAGACCTGTTGTGTGGGCGGACCTGTTGTGTGGGCGGACCTGCTGTGTGGGCCAACCTGTTGTGTGGGCGGACCCGTTGTGTGGGTCGACCTGTTGTGTGGGCGGACCTGTTGTGTTAGCGGACCTGTTGTGTTAGCGGACCTGTTGTATGGGCGAACCTGTTGTGTAGGCGGACCTGTCGTGTGGGCGGAGTGTGGGCGAATATGTTTGTGTGGGCGAATCTGTTGTGTGTGGGCGGACCTGTTGTGTGGGGGAATCTGTTGTGTGTGGGCGGACCTGTTGCGTGGGGGCGGACCTGTTGTGTGGGCGGACCTGTTGCTTGGGCGAATCTGTTGTATGTGGGCGGGCCTGTTGTGTGGGCGGACCTGTTGTGTGGGCGAATATGTTGTGTGTGGGCAAATCTGTTGTGTGGGCGGACCTGTTGTGTGGGCCGACCTGGTGTGTGGAGCCGCCTGTTGTGTGGGCGAACCTGGTGTGTGGGCGGACCTGTTGTGTGGGCGGACGTGGTGTGGGTGTACCTGTTGTGTGGGCGGACCTGTTGTGTGGGTGGACCTGTTGTGTGGGTGGACCTGTTGTGTGCGCGGACGTAGTGTGTGAGTGGATCTGGTGTGTGAGCCGAAATGTTGTGTGGGCGGACCTGTTGTGCGGGCGGACCTGTTGTGAGCGGACCTGTGTGTGTGGGTGGACCTGTTGTGTGAGCGGACCTGTGTGTGTGGGTGGACATGTTGTGTGGGCGTACCTGTGTGTGTGGGCGGATCTGTTGTGTGGGCGAATATGTTGTGTGGGCGAATCTGGTGCGTGGGCGGATCTGGTGTGTGGGCGGACCTGTTGTGTGAGCGGACCAGTTGTGTGGGCGGACCTGTTGTGTGAGCGGACCTATTGTGTGTGCGGACCGGTTGTGTGGGCGGACCTGTTGTGTGGGCGAACCTGTTGTGTGGGTGAATCTGTTGTCTGGGCGGACCTGGTGTGTGGGGCTACCTGGTGTGTGGAGCGACCTGTGGCGTGGGCGGACCTGCTGTGTGGGCGAATCTGTTGTGTGGACGGACCTGTTGTGTGGGTGGACTTGTTGTGAGGGCGAACCTGTTGTGCGGGTGAATCTGTTGTGTGAGCGGACCTATTGTGTGTGCGGACCGGTTGTGTGGGCGGACCTGTTGTGTGGGTGAATCTGTTGTGTGGGCGGACCAGTTGTGTGGGCGGACCTGTTGTGTGGGCGGACCTGTTGTGTGGGCGAACCTGTTGTTTGGGTGAATCTGTTGTGTGGGCGGACCTGGTGTGTGGGGCTACCTGGTGTGCGGAGCGACCTGTGGCGTGGGCGGACCTGCCGTGTGGGCGAATCTGTTGTGTGGACGGACCTGTTGTGTGGGCGGACTTGTTGTGAGGGCGAACCTGTTGTGCGGGTGAATCTGTTGTGTGGGCGGACCTGTTGTGTGGGCAGACCTGTTGTGTGGGCGGACCTGTTGTGTGGGCGGACCTGCTGTGTGGGCGGACCTGTTGTGTGGGCGGACCTGTTGTGTGGGTCGACCTGTTGTGTGGGCGGACCTGTTGTGTTAGCGGACCTGTTGTGTGGGCGGACCTGTTGTGTGGGCGAACCTGTTGTGTAGGCGGACCTGTCGTGTGGGCGGAGTGTGGGCGAATATGTTTGTGTGGGCGAATCTGTTGTGTGTGGGCGGACCTGTTGTATGGGCGGACCTGTTGTGTTAGCGGACCTGTTGTGTTAGCGGACCTGTTGTGTGGGCGAACCTGTTGTGTAGGCGGACCTGTCGTGTGGGCGGACCTGTCGTGTGGGCGGAGTGTGGGCGAATATGTTTGTGTGGGCGAATCTGTTGTGTGTGGGCGGACCTGTTGTGTGGGCGAATCTGTTGTGTGTGGGCGGACCTGTTGCGTGGGGGGACATGTTGTGTGGGCGGACCTGTTGCTTGGGCGAATCTGTTGTATGTGGGCGGGCCTGTTGTGTGGGCGGACCTGTTGTGTGGGCGAATATGTTGTGTGTGGGCAAATCTGTTGTGTGGGCGGACCTGTTGTGTGGGCCGACCTGGTGTGTGGAGCCGCCTGTTGTGTGGGCGAACCTGGTGTGTGGGTGGACCTGTTGTGTGGGCGGACGTGGTGTGGGTGGACCTGTTGTGTGGGCGGACCTGTTGTGTGGGCGGATCTGTTGTGTGGGCGAATATGTTGTGTGTGGGCGAATTTGTTGTGTGGACGGACCTGTTGTGTGGGTGGACTTGTTGTGAAGGCGAACCTGTTGTGCGGGTGAATCTGTTGTGTGGGCGGACCTGTTGTGTGGGCAGACCTGTTGTGTGGGCGGACCTGTTGTGTGGGCGGACCTGCTGTGTGGGCCAACCTGTTTTGTGGGCGGTCCTGTTGTGTGGGCGGACCTGTTGTGTGGGCGGACCTGTTGTGTGGGCGGACCTGTTGTGTGGGCGGACCTGTTGTGTGGGTGTGTTGTGTGGGCGAACCTGTTGTGTGGGCGCACCTGGTGTGTGGGGCTACCTGGTGTGTGGAGCGACCTGTGGCGTGGGCGGATCTGGTGTGTGGGCGGACCTGTTGTGTGGGCGGACGTGTTGTGTGGGCGGACGTGTTGTGTAGGCGGACCTGTTGTGTGAGCGGACCTATTGTGCGTGCGCACCGGTTGTGTGGACGGACCTGTTGTGTGGGTGAATCTGTTGTGTGGGCGGACCTGTTGTGTGGGCGGACCTGTTGTGTGGGCGGATCTGTTGTGTTAGCGGACCTGTTGTGTGGGCGGACCTGTTGTGTGGGCGGACCTGTTGTGTTAGCGGACCTGTTGTGTGGGCCGACCCGTTGTGTGGGCGGACCTGTTGTGTGGGCCGACCTGTTGTGTGGGCGGACCTGTTGTGTGGGCGGACCTGGTGTGTGGGCGGACCTGTTGTGTGAGCGGAATTACTGTGTGGCTGTGACCAGACCAGTCCGGAACTACCGGTCTAGGGTCGGTGTATCAACTGTTTCCCCATGTTGCGAACGTTTGTTTTTATTCAGTTTGGTAACAACAGTTACTCTAGTTTATTACATAGGTGTTAAATAGATCTTTCTTGGGCTCCTCTAAACATACAATACTGCTAAAACATCATATTTACCCAAAGTTGGTCCGCAGCTTTGAGCGTCCGGTCCGCGTCAGTCGGCACTTGTTTGGCTTTTTTTGGCCGCACGTCCCTGGCTCGAGGGTTTTCACCAGCTACGGGCTTTCTCCCAGCACCAATCGGAAGCTCTCCGGCGTTTTCTGGCACGTCCCTGCTTCGAGCACCGCCATCACCTGACGGATGAAAATAGGTTTTATCGGTGTAAGTTATGATATATCAGATGCGTTTCCTGCCTGATGTGGTCTAATCAAATACGTCATATATTGAACCGCGGTTTTTCCGCAGCTCTATCGGGTTATTGAAGATGTTACAAGGTGTGTGTGTGTGGGGGGGGGGGGGGGTTACATGGTCTAGCGGCCGCAGAGCGGACCGGAGGGTCAAGGATTGCTTTTCACGTTTCAGATTGTCTTGCTTGATTACAGTGTAATGTTTGCCCAAAAGTGACCAATAATATATCCACAAATATATCACATGACCTCGTATGCTTATATATGCACATGAATTAAGGAGTACTACTGTGTAATGTCGAAAGAAAGGTGCCCTTGCCAACACCGGTCTATACTGTGTTCGATGTGTCACCGACCCCAAGGGCAGCGGATGTGTAAACCTTGGGACAGTGGAGCGGCCCACATATTAACCGTATACATGGTCTATATTGGTGTCGCTTTATAATCATTATATTAGGACATAACGTTGGTCGTTTTTACTCACCGTGTTCCCCTGGGGCTGGCGTGACAGAACTTCCAACGTTCAGTCGGCTGAACGTCAGGCTGTGAAAGAACAAAAGCTGTTACAAATAGTGTGGACATTTATACTATCGCTGTGCTATAACACGACAAAATCCACTCCTGCCTACACCGACCCGGACTGCTCAGACCTACCCCGACCCGGACCACTCCGACCTACCCTGATCCGGACCACTCCGACCTACACCGACCCGGACCACTCCGACCTACACCGACCCGGACCACTCAGATCTACCCCGACCCGGACCACTCCGACCTACCCCGACCATGACCACTCAGATCTACCCCGACTCGGACCACTCCGACCTACCTCGACCCGGACCACTCCGACCTACCCCGACCCGGACCACTCAAGACCTATCCCGACCCGGACCACTTCGACCTACCCCGGCCCGGACCACTCCGACCTACTCCGACCCGAACCACTCAGACCTACCTCGACCCGGACCACTCAGACCTACCCCGACCCGGACCACTCCGGGCTACCCCGACCCGGACCACTCCGACCTACCCCGACCCGGACCACTCCGACCTACCCCGACCCGGACCACTCCGACCTACCCCAACCCGGACCACTCCAAACCTACCCTGACCCGGACCACTCCGACCTACCCAGACCCGGACCACTCCGACCTACCCCAACCCGGACCACTCCAAACCTACCACGACCCGTACCACCCCGGGCTACCCCGACTCGGACTACTCCGACCTACCCTGACCCGGATCACTCCGACCTACCCTGACCCAGACCACTCCGACCTACCTCGAACCTGACCACTACGACCTACCCCGACCACTCCAACCTAGCCCGACCAGGACCACTCCGACCTACCCCGACCCATACACTCAGACCTACCCCGACCCGGACCTCCCCGACCTACCCCTACCCGGACCACTCCGACCTACCCCGACCACTCCAACCTAGCCCGACCAGGACCACACCGACCTACCCCGACCCATACACTCAGACCTACCCCGACCCGGACCTCCCCGACCTACCCCTACCCGGACCACTCAAGACCTATCCCGACCCCGACCACTCAGACCTACCCCGACCCCGACCACTCCGACCTACCCCTACCCGGACCACTCAAAACCTATCCCGACCCGGACTACTCTGACTTACTCCAACCTACCCCGACCCGGACCACTCCGACCTACTTAGAGCCGGACCACTCCGACCTACTCCGACCCCGACCACTACGACCTACCCCGACCACTCCAACCTAGCCCGACCAGGACCAGTCCGACCTACCCCGACCCGGACCACTCCGGGCTACCCGGACCCGGACCACTACGACCTACCCCGACCACTCCGACCACTCCGACCTACCCCGACCCGGACCACTCAGACCTACCCTGACTCGGACCACTCAAACCAACCCCGACCCGGACCACTCCGGGCTACCCCGACCCGGACCACTCCGACCTACCCCAACCAGGACCACTCAGACCTTCCCCGACCCGGACCACTCTGGGCTACCCCGACCCGGACCACTCCGACCTACCCCGACCCTGGACCACTCAAGACCTATCCAGACCCGGACCTTTCTGACTTACCCCGACCCACCCCGACCCGGACCACTCAAGACTTATCTCGACCCGGCCCACTTCGACCTACCCCGACCCGGACCCCTTCAACCCGTACCACCCCGACCCGGACCACTCCGACCTACCTCGACCCTGACCACTACGACCTACCCCGACCACTCCAACCTAGCAAGACCAGGACCACTCCGACATACCCCTACCCTGACCACTCAAGACCTATCCCGACCCGGACCACTCCGACCTACCCCGACCCGGACCACTCCGGCCTACCCCGACCCGGACCACTCCGGCCTACCCCGACCCGGACCACTCCGGCCTACCCCGACCCGGACCTCTCCGACCTACCCCAACCAGGACCACTCAGACATACCCCGACCCGGACCACTCCGGGCTACCCCGACCCGGACCGCTCCAACCTGCCCCAACCGGTACCATTCCGACCTACCCCAACCGGCACTACTCCGACCTACCCCAAACGGTACCACTTCAACCTACCCCAACCTGTACAACTCGGGCCTGCCTCGACCCAAACCAATCCGACCAACCCCAACCGGTACCACTCCGACCTACCCCAACCGGCACCACTGCGACATATCCCAAACGGTACCACTCCGACCTACCCCAACCGGCACCACTGCGACATATCCCAAACGGTATCACTCCGACCTACCCCAAACTGTACCACTCCTGCCTGCCTCGACCCAAACCACTCCGACCTGCCCCAACCGGTACCACTCCCACCTACCCCAGCTGGTACCACTCCGACCTACCCCAACTGGTACCACTCCGACCTACCCAAACCAGCACCACTCCGACCTACCCCAACCGGTACCACACCGACCTTCCCCAACCTGTACCACTCCAGCCTGCCTCGACCCAAACCAACCCGACCTAACCCAAACTCTACCCCTCCGACCTACCCCAACCAGTACCACTCTGACCTACCCCAACCTGTACTACTCTGATCTACCACCAACCTGCACCACTCCAACCTACCCCAACCGGTACCACTCCGACCTACCCCAACCGGTATCACTCCAACCTTCCCCAACTGGTACCACTCCGACCTACCCCAACCGGCACTACTCCGACCCACCCCAAACGGTACCACTTCAACCTACCCCAACCTGTACAACTCCGGCCTGCCTCGACCCAAACCAATGCGACCTACCCCAACCGGTACCACTTTGACCTACCCCAACCGCCACCACTGCGACATATCCCAAACGACATATCCCAACCTGTACCACTCCGGCCTACCCAAACCTGTATCACTCCAACCTTCCCCAACCGGTACCACTCCGACCTACCCCCAACCTACCCCAACCTGTACCACTCCAACCTACCCCAACCTGTACCACTCCGGCCTACCCAAACCTGTATCACTCCAATCTTCCCCAACCTGTACCACTCCGACCTACCCCAACCTGTACCAATCCGACCTGCCCCAACCGGTACCAGTCCGAACAACCCCAACCAGTACCACTCAGACCTACCCGAACCTGTACCACTCCGACCCACCAAGTCATTTATTTTCCTTTTTAACCGACCGACCGACGTATTGTGCTGGTCTTATAGTCATGACGAGCGTGTATTTTTATCGGGATGCTATCCTCTCTCGTCCAATGAAACATGATGCAGAAATGACTATATATGTATATATGTAAGACAACATAACACCTTCTAAGCTTGAATGGTCGTAATGGGCTTCAGGGTATTATACTTACTTGTTTAGTTCATATTGGATAACCCCGATGTCAGGTCTGCTCTCAGGGTCAAAGTGACAGCACCGGCGGTATATGACACCCAGACCAGTCTCATCCGCTAGGTGCTTGTATCTCTCCGATCCTCTGGGCAACTGTCTGGCAGCGATCCTTGTCTTAAGCACCTCATATTGATTAGTTGGATTTGCTTTGCTTGGCAGGTCCCTGTCCCATGGGAACATGATATCGGGAGAGAGCAGGCAGAATATCACCATGCCACAGCTCCAAACGTCGATTCGCTTCAAAGCTGTGATATCTGCCTTTTTCAAGGAGTCCATGATTTGTTCCGGTGAGAAAAAGCGTATTGTTCCTCGTCGCACATGGTCAGTGTTCTCATGTGGCACAGATACAGTTTGGAGGTTAGTGGCCCTACCTTCACCGAAGTCGGTCAGCTTAAAGGTAAACGACTCCCCCGTATTTGTTACCAGAATGTTAGCCGGATTCACATCTCTATGACAGATGTCTTTATGGTGAATAAAAGCCAGCCCTGTAACAACGTCAACTACCGCTTTTTGAAGCACCCGCCGCTTCACGCCAATATCTTCGACGAGATTGGCTCGTTCCAGAACATCAATCAGTTCTGCTAGGTTGCTGCCTTGGCAATGACCGTGGATATCAAGTTTCTCCAAATTATACTCCATGTATTCCATAATAGGACTGAAGCTTGTGGGCTCTATGCACACTGCCAGCAGACTTACAATATTTGGGTGCTTAATCGTACTGAGTAATTTGGTCTCCTTTGCGAACAGCTTGACTTTATCGACGTCGTATTTGGAGTTCAACATCCGCTTAATCACGACTCGAGAACCATCTGAATATAATTTACGAACATATATGTTTACAGATAATGCAGTATGCGAATATATCTAATTCAAATATATTCCTACAGCAGATCATATTGCAGATGTGTTACAGTGCCCCCCCCCCCCCCCGATCCACCATCGTTTGGTTCCTCTCTATTGACGGATACTCAAAGGCTAAAACTAAAGGAGACATTTGACGCCGGGTTAACACTAGCAAATAACGAGTATAACGTCACGGCGGACCCGAATTTAGCTCTACTTCTAAGGCTCGTGAGATTTCAGTGGCCTGGTACGACTTAACTGACTTAATAGTGCCCATGATGACTCGGGAATCATCTGAATATAATTGAGGTACATATACGTTTACAGATAATGCACTATGCACATATATATAATTCAAGTGTATTCCTACAGGCAAAGATATCATATTGCGAATGTGTTACTTTGAACACGCCCCCCCCCCCCCCCCCGAAACTCAAAGCCACGTATCAATTACATTACATATCGATATCTGCGAGGGGAGTGTTAATACCGGATTCTCTGACAGCTTTCAGGCGAATGTTAAAACCTATGTCCAGGTATTAATAGCAGGATTGGCGAATTTGAAGGGTGGACGTTCCACTCTACTGACTGATACTCAATGACTAAAACTAAAGGAGACATTTGACGCCAGGTTAACATTAGCACATAAAGCGATTAACATCATGGCGGACCCGCATTTAGCTCAACTTCTAACGGTCATGTGATTTCAGTGGCCTGGTACGACTTACCTGACTTAATAGTGCCCATGATGACTTTTCCATATCCCCCTTTGGCAATCACACGCTCTTCCGTGATGTCTCGGCGTTCCAGAACAGCAATGCCAGCGTGCTCCATGTGCTGTCGCAAGTCTGTCCTGATCAATTTTAACTCCTCCATCACAATAGGTTCCATCTGGTCTGAAATAAGTCAATATTTGGTCATGCTGGCATCTATTGGCGATTTATCGCTTACTTTGTGTCCGTTATTGCGTCATTGAACGATTGTTCAAGGTTAGAAGGTAGCATAAAGTTTGGCTACCCTAATGACTGGGGCAGGGGTTGGGATTCAATTCATGATTATTCCGTTACCTCCTCTCGGCAAGATGTGTCTTATGGATACCAGATGATATATTATATGTTGATGCATATAATCAATATGCATTATATGTATTATATGTTGATTATATGTTGATGCTCGAGAACACGAGGGCAAGACCGCAAGAACGCTAGGGTGAGAACGCGTGAACGCTAGGGTGAGAACGCGTGAACGAGATTCTCGACTTCTAGCACCTCGCGTTCTCGCGATCTAGCGCTCGCCATCTCGTTTCCAGACGCTTGACTATGGCTCTGTGTGCTGGGCTATGATTCTGATCGCGGACTATGGCTCCGGGCACGGACATTCTTTCTGGGCGCGGACTATGGCTCCGGGCACGGACATTCTTTCTGGGCGCGGACTATGGCTCCGGGCGCGGACTATGGCTCCGGGCACGGACATTCTTTCTGGGCTCGGACTATGGCTCCGGGCACGGACATTCTTTCTGGGCGCGGACTATGGCTCCGGGCACGGACATTCTTTCTGGGCGCGGACTATGGCTCCGGGCACGAACATTCTTTCTGGGCGCGGACTAGGACTCCGGGCACGGACATTCTTTCTGGGCGCGGACTATGGCTCCGGGCACGGACATTTGTTCTGGGCGCGGACCATGACTCCGGGCACGGACATTCTTTCTGGGCGCGGACTATGACTCCGGGCACGGACATTCTTTCTCGGCGCGGACTATGGCTCCGGGCACGGACATTCTTTCAGGGCGAGGACTATGGCTCCGGGCACGGACATTCTTTCTGGGCGCGGACTATAGCTCCCGGCACTGACATTCTTTCTGGGCGCGGACTATGACTCCGGGCACGGACATTCTTTCTGGGCGCGGACTATGGCTCCGGGCACGGACATTCTTTCTGGGCGCGGACTATGGCTCCGGGCACGGACATTCTTTCAGGGCGCGGACTATGGCTCCGGGCACGGACATTCTTTCAGGGCGCGGACTATGGCTCCGGGCACGGACATTCTTTCTGGGCGCGGACTATAGCTCCCGGCACGGACATTCTTTCTGGACGCGGACTATGACTCCGGGCACGGACATTCTTTCTGGGCGCGGACTATGGCTCCGGGCACGGACATTCTTTCTGGGCGCGGACTATGGCTCCGGGCACGGACATTCTTTCAGGGCGCGGACTATGGCTCCGGGCACGGACATTCTTTCTGGGCGCGGACTATAGCTCCCGGCACGGACATTCTTTCTGGACGCGGACTATGGCTCCGGGCACGAACAATCGTTCTGGGCGCGGACTATGGCTTCGGGTACGGACATTCTTTCTGGGCGCGGACTATGGCTCCGGGCACGGACATTCTTTCTGGGCGCGGACTATAGCTCCCGGCACGGACATTCTTTCTGGGCGCGGACTATGGCTCCGGGCACGGACATTCTTTCTGGGCGCGGACTATAGCTCCCGGCACGGACATTCTTTCTGGACGCGGACTATGGCTCCGGGCACGGACTATGGCTCCGGGCACGGACATTCTTTCTGGACGCGGACTATGACTCCGGGCACGGACAATCTTTCTGGGCGCGGACTATGGCTCCGGGCACGGACATTCTTTCAGGGCGAGGACTATGGCTCCGGGCACGGACTATGGCTCCGGGCACGGACATTCTTTCTGGGCGCGGACTAGGACTCCGGGCACGGACATTCTTTCTGGGCGCGGACTAGGACTCCGGGCACCGACATTCTTTCTGGGCGCGGACTATGGCTCCGGGCACGGACAATCTTTCTGGGCGCGGACTATGGCTTCGTGTACGGACATTCTTTCTGGGCGCGGACTATGGCTCCGGGCACGGACATTCTTTCTGGGTGCGGACTATGACTCCGGGCACGGACATTCTTTCTGGGCGCGGACTATGACTCCGGGCAAGGACATTCTTTCTGGGCGCGGACTATGACTCCGGGCACGGACATTCTTTCTGGGCGCGGACTATGGCTCCGGGCACCGACATTCTTTCTGGGCGCGGACTATGGCTCCGGGCACGGACATTCTTTCTGGGCGCGGACTATGGCTCCGGGCACGGACATTCTTTCTGGGCGCGGACTATGACTCCGGGCACGGACATTCTTTCTGGGCGCGGACTAGGACTCCGGGAACCGACATTCTTTCTGGGCGCGGACTATGGCTCCGGGCACGGACTATGGCTCCGGGCACGGACATTCTTTCTGGACGCGGACTATGACTACGGGCACGGACAATCTTTCTGGGCGCGGACTATGGCTCCGGGCACGGACATTCTTTCAGGGCGAGGACTATGGCTCCGGGCGCGGACATTCTTTCCGGGCGCGGACTATGGCTCCGGGCACGAACATTCTTTCTGGGCGCGGACTATGGCTCCGGGCACGGACATTCTTTCTGGGCGCGGACTATGACTCCGGGCACGGACATTCTTTCTGGGCACGGACTGTGGCTTCGGGCACCGACATTCTTTCTGGGCGCGGACTATGACTCCGGGCACGGACATTCTTTCTGGGCGCGGACTATGGCTCCATACGCTGAACTATGGCTCCATGCGCTGAACTATGGCTCCGTGTGCTGGGCTAAGGCTCCGTTCGATGAACTATGGTTCTGGGCTATGGCTCCTTGCAGGACTATGGCACCGGGCTATGGGTCCGTGCAGGGCTATGGGTCCGTGCAGGGCTATGGCTCCGTGCAGGGCTACGGCTCCGTGCAGGGCTACGGCTCCGTGCAGGGCTAAGGCTTCGGGCTATAGCTCCGGGCTCTGGCTCCATGTACGGGCTATGGCTCCGGATTATGGCTCCGGCTGCCGGGTATGGCTCCGGGCTTTGGCTACGGGTGCGAAATAGGGCGCGGGATATGGGTTTAGGGCCATGGCTCAGGTCTCGGGCTCCTGGCTTTGTCTCCGTGCACAAGCTATGGCTCTGTGCGCTTGACTATGGATCCGATCGCCGGGCTGTGACTTCAGGCTATGGCTCGCGATGGCGCGATCAAACGCGCGGGCGAGTTTGCGAAATCTTGAGCATGCAAGATCACGAGAACGCGAGGGCCGGAATGTGAGGGCGAGATTAATATCACGTTCTCACCCTCGAGTTCTTGTGTTCTCGCCCTCGAGTGGTATGCCACCATACTACCACCCGTGCGGCAGATGACAGGTTGACTGTTGAAACGACAGACATTGACGATGGAGCTCACCCCACTGAAGGCAGAATGTCACTTAATCTGGGAATGTGTGTATAGATCATGTACTATGGAGACCGCTTTATATCAGCTTACCTTAAGTTAGTTAATTCCGAGTTCTCTTTGATCCGAATGCGTCCAACTTGTTCCGCGCCCTGTCGCCAGCCAGTCTCTGAATGTCACGGGTAGGTAAGGTAATCTACATATATATCACGAGCGCCACCTGGTTGGAGATCATATATCAGATAAAGGTCAATGGCCTACTGGAGAAGGCTTGAGAACCCCTCACTGACACGGATTGGTATATGACGTTATCAGATCGCAGGCTATGGGTGTGTCGTCTTCAGTGCAGTTATTCAACGGTAACACATATCTACATCTCTGCCTTGACAATTATATCCTTCAATGCGGGGTAATGTGGTGTCAGGCAACTTGTGCCACTCTTTACACCACAGCGCCATTTGAGGATGTGCAAAGTTGACTAGGTTGGTTGGTTGGTTACTTAGGACGCTTTAACCACTTTTGGTCATATCACGTCAATGGGAGAAGGAAGGGCGAGTGGAGCCATGTCCCCGGGGGTAACCCCCTACTCTTTACGAAGAAAGACATGGGATCTTTATCCTGCGACCACACAGACATGGCCACAGCAGGGCTCGAACCACCGACCCACGTGCCGTTAGGCTCTCAGGTGACCAGAGCACTCAAAGCGAGCGCTCTAGCCCACTGAGCTGTCGCGCCGGCCCCTAGTTGACTAGGTACTTTGGTTGTATATTGATATCAACCGACACAGGGCGGGGGCTTGAAGTGTCTCCCCTCCCCTCACTTGGTATACTACCCCAATTTGGCAGGTTTTGAATATTGGACCATAGATGGAAAAGGCTGTCAAAGTGGAGACCCATCCGGTTCGCCATGACTATTAATGCACTGTTTCGATCGACAGGTGGAAAAAGAAATTTCAATTTACAAATATTTTATTTTATACTTTGTATATTAAGTAATGTTCTAGCATGCATACTAAAAATATCTATGTAGGTCTCAATTCGTAGTGTGGACCTCAACTGCCTCGACTCGCGGCCCTTTTGTGTGAGTAAAAAGACATTGATCCTTAGCGGGTTAAAGGGTAAACTAAACTAAAAAATAAGTTTCACTGAATAGCATGGCAATAGATTTGATAGATCTAGTCTATACTGCGTAGGCTATACGCCACAAAACGTTGTATGTGTGCTAATAACTCTGGTGCGTATGTGATGTAAATTAGTTGATACATATGTGCATGTCCCGCACGGACAACGGTGACGGCAATACGCTCTCGCGAGACGTCAACCATACCAAGGTCCTGCGAGATTCAAAATATCACATCGGAAATATGCCCAAGTAAACTCTGTTTACGTATGGCCGATTGTCGCCTGCTCGGGTCACAGCTTTTTGTTACTTAAGTTGAAGTGCGTGAAAACTCAGACGGGGTCATTTTCTTGAAAGACTATGTATTATCTACCAAAATCGGAAGGGATATGTGTATTAACAAATACTCACTTTTCCGAAAGTCTTACATTATCAAACGATGTTCAGTATTTAACATAATGTTTCACTTAAAACGTGTTTCATCAATATTTTCGTTAGGGAAGCACATCACTTCATTTAATATGAGTCAACTTGTTACAAATAATTGCCAAGTGTTAAATTATCCCTCACTTGTTTGTTTCGTTGCCATATCTTAAAATTGTGGTCAATGTTTAGAATCACATTTTATGTTTTCACGTTATGAACTTTGTAATTTCTCTGGTACGCAGCGGGTTTATAAAGACTTCAGTCACAAGGTGCAATGAAAGAAAACGTACTCGGTTAGAAAGAAGGCCAGATTTTGAAGAGGGGCCGCCATCATTGAGACTAATGAGATGATGACATGATTCGTTGGTTTTCAGAGACCGCGCGTATGTCTGTTTGTTGGTGTAACGGTAAACTACAGAGACTGCCATACCGCGGAAGCTGCGGGATGTGCATCTTATATATACATCGTGACAAATTCGATGACGAAGGACCTCGCACCAGACAGATAGTTGATGATAAGACAATTCGGTTATTGCTCGACTCCACATGAACTCACTGAGTCATGGCGTGACGTATGCCTACCCCATAGATCGTTACGTCGAAAGATCCCAAACGTCACTTCATAAGAAGGATTGGTGTCATAAAAGTCGGATCTGCACCACGCATTCCCTTGTTGATTACTGACGTAGATACATCCAGCACAAGTTCAGTGGTTATTCCAAGATTTCTTTTAATAAAGTCATCGTGAATAGATAAAACAGAGCTTACTTACATTGCATATTCGAAAAAAAAGAACATTGCTTGTTACCTTAACAATATCGTTCATTATTGACACAGATACTTTCTCTGAGCATTTGCTCGTTATCTAAACAGAAACTCCTAGACGTAACTTATCATTCGATTCACTAAATTGTGTTAGTCGTACTGTTTCACATTAGTGCTTTAGCAAATGACGCATTATAGGGAGACGTATGGCGTGTCAGTTACTTAATTAGTTTAGTTTTTGCCAACTGGAGTGCAGAGCCGATTTACATCACCTGCTTTGCAAAAGGGCTATGGGCCCCCGAACACATCACACATATATCGTGCCAAGCGTAATGGTATGGTTCGCAATTTATACTTCACTTAGAATCTATCCCATATACGTTGTCTGCGTTCGTTTGTTATTCAGTGTTGGTTAAAAGATACCATCAACCTAAGTGAAACATTTTCTGTAATAAATCTATCATCACTACATGAACCAGTTTTCTCTTAGCGTGGACTAAGATGTTATATTACAACAATAGAACCGGTTATTTATATCTTACTGGTCTGATCATATGCTAGCTGAACTAAAACTCCTCTACGTAATTTATAATTCGATTCATCAACTTGTGTTGCATTTGTTATTTCCCATTAGTTCGTTCACAAATAACTCATTTCATATGTTCAACATTATATCTGTGTCGTTTCTTTTCACCTGTGACTAAACACATAGATTATGTTAACGACACATATCGTGTGTTATTTACTTAAACACTTCACGATTGTGTAATCGTAATGCAAACCCTGTTTATAGCATTTGCTTAGTAAAAGATATATGCACGACGAAGCATTTTACACATCAATCACGACATACGTGTAAATGTAGGTTTTACATTTAGTATTCACCTGAAATATATGATATAAATTATTACATTCTTGCTGTCGTTCGCTGTAGTTGGGAATTAGAATTCCACCATGATTGAAGCATTTATTGTACAACCTATCTAAGGCGGGGTTTATACTTACCTTGCGCAATAGTTCATTCACTGAAACAAAGTCATAGTGCATGTTGTATTAAACAAATCACTCGTCATGCACACCTCCATATTGGTCTTCTATGTTAACCAACCTGAGACTCATTCGCATAATTTGGGTATAGACGTGTAACACGGTGCACATTTAATGCGCACTTGAAATGCATTACTTACAAGTTATTACTTTCTTTTGTAGTTCAACATATATTGATATAGAACTCCACCATGTTTGAAACAATTATTGTACTAAGCCTATCATCACAACATAAAGCGGGGCTTATACTTACATTGCGCAACATTTGACTTACTGAAAGCAAAGTCACAGTACATGTTACATTTCACACATCACTTGTTATCGACACCTAACTATTCTGATCATATGACAATTAAGCAATGTTCCCATCACGTAATTTTTTATATTATTCCCTAACTTGTATCACGCATATTATTTCATATTAGTCCTTTAACAAATGACATTATATATGCACTTAGGTCCTCTAACGACACAAAATGTATACGTGTAATGCTTCTCTCGATCCTTGTTTAAACACATCTCATAAAAGCGACAGCTATGACAAGTATTTACTCAATCGTTTTTTATTTGGTTAACGAGAGTGTAAATCCGCGTTGCATCCCTTGCTCCACAAGAGATATATGGGACCAAACATTCCGCACATCAATCATCAAACCCGTACAAAATGATTCGCATTTAATGTTCACTTCAAAAGTTTTACATCAAAATTATTACATTCTTCCGTCGTTCGCTGTATGTTGATATATAGCTTCGAAATAATTGAACAGTTATGTTACTAAACCTATCATCACTAAAGGAAGCAGAGCTTATTCTTACAAATATTTTGCTAGCTGAAAACAAAATCATATAACAGAGTTCATTAAACATATCACTCGCTATACATACCTAACTACTCTGACTATATCTTAATTTAACAGAAACTCCTTCATGTAACTTATTGTGTAGCTTCTCAACTTGCACTACGCAAGTTTTGTCGCACCGGATCTTAAACAAATTACGCATTACATTTTCGTCTAATTTCTCGGCCACTATATTCATACACAAAAGCTTTCCATTTCTTCGGTTGTTCGTTGTAGGTTGATCAAGAACTCCAACTTAATGGAATTTTTATTTAAATAAACCTATCATTGTTACATTAAGCACAGCTTACTTGCCACGTACGATCGAAAAAAACATAACACTACATGTTACATTAAACATGTTACTCATTTTTTCGTCCTACGTACACTGATCATACCGTTTCTTTTCGCATTTGTCTCAACATATATTATAACCACGACACCTATACAGCTGGTTATTCTCTTACAATTGGCAACTTCAGTGCAATCCAAATTTACACCACTTGCTTTGCAAGAGATCTATGTTCCGCCAGACACATCATACGTCAATCGTGACACACGTGCAGAATGGTTTACATTTAATGTATACTTGAATGTCATACATAAAAGTTGTTACGTTACGTTGTTCGGCTCAAGGTAAGGAGTTTAACAAGGTTAAAGTAACTCTAGAGAAGGCGTTATCGGAGATAACAACGTGGTTCGTCGACAATTACATGAAAGCGAACCCAAGTAAGTACCAGGCAATCGTGTTTGAAAAGAGAAACGAATTAAGTCAGCACAGATCGTTTTCGATTTCTGGAACAGAACTGGCAGCACAACAGGAAGTAACATTACTAGGTATTCAACTGGACGCTAGGTTAACTTTCGGCAACCATATATCAAGTTTATGCAAGAAGGCTGGAAAAAGTCTCAATGTCTTAGCTAGAGTTTCTAAATTAATGGATGTTGATAGCAAACTTACGTTATTTCATGCTTTTATTCTTTCACATTTTAATTATTGTCCCGTTGTATGGCATTTTTGTGATATGAAAAATATGCGTAAGATTGAAAAGATACAGGAGCGGGCATTGAGGTATGTGTTTAATGACTTTAGATCAGAATACGCAGAGTTGAGGAAGAGAGCGGGTAGACCATTGCTATATGTTGAACGATTGCGCTGCATATCATTAGAAGTTTACAAGAGTATCAACAAGATTGGGCCTAGTTATCTTCAGGACATGTATAACGTGAAGGAAAACAATTACATTTTAAAAAATGGGCCAAATTTATGTATGCCACGCGTTAAGACATCAGCTTATGGCCATAATTCATTGAAGTATCAAGGTAGCAAGCTATGGAACATGCTCAACAAGGAAACGAAGTTAGCCAAATCTGCCAAGCAATTTAAAACAACGCTGTCAACCTCGGATGTGTTCTTGTGTCACTGTAATTCGTGCACATTATGTAACATAGCTAATGGGTAAGGTTTTATGAGATGCAAAGATTGTTATATTTTCATTGTCATATGTATATATATCTCATCCGCTCATGTCATTTTATCATTGTCGGTCAATAGCACGTGTGCTAATGTTTATTGTTGACTTTTACATACCGACGTTAAATAAAACTTTATCTTATCTTATCTTATCTTATTCCATAGTTCATTGTACTCTGATACATAACTTTAACATAATTGAAACAATGTTTTACATCATGACTACATCAACCCAAGCTAACTGGTTTCAGTCCAGAAATTTACAGAATACACATGTATTCGTTTTATCATTGCCTACGGGTTCCACGAGTGTTACATAAATACGCAAACATGACATATGAAACACTGAATACATAAACTTATATTTTTCTTTCACGGTTGTCTATCCCGAATGTGACGTAAACTTGATGACATATAAAAGCTAAAACATGTAGAATGCTATTCATACGTTTCATGATTGTCAAATGAGCTGCACGTAGGTAACACATAACTTATACTTGATGAAATGAAAAATAAAACTTGCAAAATACTTTCGTATTCGATTTGTTAATTATATCTTATTGCCTAAGTATTTCTCATTTGATCTTTAAAACATTACACATTACATTACTGCTAGAGACTCTACCGGTACAATAGCTATACATAAAAGTTATTACTTTCGTTCACTGTATTCTGATAAATAACTTCAACATAATTAAAATATTTATTTTACTAAACATATCATTGTTACATAAATCACTACTTGCGATGCTCGATCGAAAAACCTAACACTACATCTTTCATTAAACATGTCACTCATCATTCAGACCTAACTACACTGATCATACTGTTTTTCATATTTGTCTCATCCCAGATGATAACAGTGACACCTATATCCTGTTATTCTCTTGTTCGTTGGCAAACTGCTGCCCACTCCAAATTACATCACTTGCGTTGCAAAATGTCTATGTTCCACCAAACATTTTAGTGTAACCTGGTTTAAATTTAAAGTTCACTCGCAATACATAAACAATTATTACTTTATTTCACATTTCACCGTAGGATGATACATAACTTCAATATCATGGAAAAAAAAATTTCATTATTATTACTACATAAAGCTGAGCTCCCTTGCATTGAATACCGAAATCTATAGTATACATATGTATTCTTTAACGGTTATCTATTAAGTACCCGAATGTGTCATAAAATATAAGTTTGATGATATATGAATAGCAAAACGTAGAATGCTACCTATGTTTCACAATTGTCTAATGAGCTACATAAATGTTGCACATAACTTAGACTTTATGACATATGAACCATAAAACTTACAGAATACGTACATATTCGTTACACAATTGTCTAAGTATTGATCCGAATGGTGCATAAAACATAAACTTGATTGCATATGAATCATGTAATACACAAAACTTATATAATAATTACATATTTTTTACCATTGTCTAATCCAGTTATGCGAATACTGCACAACATTTAATTCATAATTCAATGAAACATAAACTTATCTATCCCTATTATCATTGCCGTATATTACACATAAATCTTTCAAATTAAATAACACGTTACAAATATATCTTAACATCTTCAACCATAGCAGTACCACGTATAGAGGTAACAACACCTCATTCCTCCCTACCTTGATATCATTTATAAAAATATGGCACGCAAGCATCTCCACTCCGAAAGATGAATCCCCTCAATGCTCCACTCACTCGTCTCATATCTTAACATTGACATTGCTAGAATAGTGCACACACGCCCCTAATCTCTCTATCATAGTACCTATTCTCTCACCACACAACTCTCTACCCCTCACCTCTTAACATAACGTATTTTCCAAAAATAGAAACCGCATGTATGTCCCCTGCATCCTCTCTGAGATGGCTACATCACTGATTATTCAGACGTAATTTCTGTGATCATACCGTTTTCATTTCACATTTGTCTCAACACAGTTTATAACAGGGCCAGCTATAGCCCGTTATTCTCTTAATCGTTGGTAAACTTCCAGCGCAACCTTAATTTACACCACTAACTTTAACTGCATTAAATATAGAAATTTATAGTATACATAAGTATTCTTGACGGTTGTCTATTGAGTCTCCTAATGCGGCATAAAATAGAAACTTGATGCTATATGAAATGCTAAACATGTAAAATGCTACCTATATGTTTCACAATTTTCTAGTGAGCTACATACATGTGGCACATAACTTGTACTTTATGCCATTTGAAACATACACTTTACATAATAATTAGTCGGTTCACTGTTGTCTAAGTATTGCCCCGAATGGTCCATAGAACATAAACTTGATTGCCTATGAAGCATCTAATACACAAACTTATATAATAATGCTATATTTCTATCATTGTGTTATTCTAGTTATGCGAATGCTGCACAAAATTTAATTCATAATGCAATGAAACATAAACTAATTTTTTCCTATTATCATTGCAGTATGTTACACATAACTGTTTCATATTAAATAAAACGTTACCAATAAACCTTAACCACCATAGCACTACCACGCACAGAGGTAACAACACCTCATTCCTCCCTACCCTGATATCATTTATAAAAATAGAGAAGGCAAGCATCTAAACTCCGAAAGGGGAACCCCCTCAATGCTCCACACACCCGTCTCATTTCTTAATATTTATGTCGTTTCTAAAAATAGTCCATACGCGCCCCAACCCCCCTCCATCAACCACCCTCTCCTCATCGCCTCAACACTAAAAATAGAACATGCGTGCATAACCACTCCACCCTCCCCCAAGGGGCTGCGTCTCTCACCATCGGTTCGCCTAGCCAATTACACCGGCGATATGGACAGAGGGGCATGTACCCTTAATTTTCTCTAGCCAACTCCATGTAGGAAGCGGAACAAACCAGTGGTTGGGATCTCACTTATTTCAGCTGTCTTTGGTAGAAGTGTTCCGTCAGCAAATGACTTCACACAGCACCCCCACTAGCTGTGTTGTGCAAAAGTGTCAGTCAACCCGTCGCTCGCACTATGGTAGTCTAAGAACGGGCCTCGTGCTTCGTAAAAGAGGATCGAGTATAAACTAACGGGTACATAAATCTCCGACAAACCCTCACAGTAGTCTGATTAAACACTCAATCCCTTCGAAAGGCCACTACATCGTGATCTTTAGACTGACTGTCTCCATATCTCATCTAACGTGCGTGATGCCCGACAAAACTATTAGTTATAAGTAAAACGAGTCGATCACTTCCTATTAAAGACATACCTTTAAAAATACCAACTACACAAAGGAGAACTTATAAACGCCAGAACTCATGTTCTCAATCGAAAACAGGGAACTCAATTCAATATGCTCTCGACATTATCGTCCGCTCACCTCATCTCGAAATCCGATGAACAGCCAGCAGGGGTGAACTTCGCACACCCCCATTACATCCATCCGCCTCCCCTCACCTTCAAGCCCACAAAAAAAGAGACAAGGCTCAACACGCTCAGTGGTGACTAGTACTGGCTTTCCCTCGCGACACGCTTCGGTGACTCCACCGGTCTGGGTAGCCTCTCAAATTAATGCATTGGTGTCCTTGGGGTGCGGGCGGGGGAGGGGAGGGGAGGGGGGTCAGGAGAACATCACTCACTCATAGGTGGTAGTAAGGAGGGGCGACAAGCTAAATAGGGGCGCGACTCGATGAACTCGGTGAATGCGGCAACCATGTAGGAAAAACGGTCGGACTAGGAGGGAGGGGGAAAAAGGGGCTGAGGGAGGGCGACTAATTTTACAAGCTAACTGCTGTCTTGGCAGTTACCTGCCGATGACACAGCTTAACGTCACTACATGATTGTGAATACCGATCACCGTCTTGGTTAGGTGAGGGTAGAAGGGAATCGGTATTCGCGGAGGGAGGGGCGGGGGCAGTAATATCGGGAGTTGGTCGGTGGATGAGGAACAGGGGGTTGGCGCCCTCTTATTGTGAGAGAAAAGAGTAATGACAGTTGTTTGATGAGTCAGTCTGTTATTTCAATACTAATAAGTGCCTGTATGCTCTCCTCCTCAGGTAGCTTTTCATCTGCAAGCAATTAATACGTCGACCAGAAAGGTGAATGGGTTGACCACTACAACATAAGCAACCAGCTGTCAGGTATTAATTGTCTTCTCTAACCGCTCCTCCGTGGCAGCTATAGGTGTAGGGATAACGGTCGGACTAGGAGGAAGGGGGAGAAAGGGGTATCGGGGCTGAGAGAGGGCGACTGATTTGACAAGATAATTATGAAACTAGTGTCCTTGCAGTTAACCCGCGATGACTCATCTATGACGTCACTCGGTGATTGTGAAATACCGTTCACTATCATGGTTGGGAGGGTGTAGTAAGGGGTCTAACTAGTGGAGGGGGGGTGCAGTGGATGAGGTGGGGGGGGGCGTGAACAGGGGTGGGGGGTATAGAAGATGCATTTGGGGATCGGAGGGCTGGGGGGGGGGGGTACAAACCTTCACGCGCCAGGTGGCAATAGGAGACCGGCGCGCATGCGCCCCCGCAAAAGCGTTACCCCCAAGAACGTTAGCCCCATGAAAAAGTTACATCAAAAGTGGGCAGCTTCTACTACTGCCGCCGTACATAAACAATTCTTATTATCATACATGTTAAAATTATAACTTTCAATTTTAATCAACAAACATGTACGCACAATAACTGAGCGAACGCCTTATTGTCATATATCCCAATTGACTGATGTCAAGACCAGCGTATAGTACAGGCAAGGTTCCCCGCGCAGAGTTCCCGGGCAGAGGTCAAGGCCGCATCATAACCATCTTTAGGGTTTTAGGCATAGGGGGTAGATTGCGCTCAGGGTTTGGGTTGGGGTCAGGGTTAGGTACCCTCTTTTTCACCCGCCGCCTCCCCTGCCTTTCGGGCAATGGCCGCCCGAATTGTCCAGGCCGCATTACTACCAAGGCTAGTGTCAAAGGACTGCAGTGTAACTGACATGTCCTTATTCTGCAGTGTGGAATGTAGGAAACGAGCATTTATGTCACCTTATAGCTCACCGGCTGCAGCCCGCCCCCCCCCCCCCCCGCTTCACCTGTACCCCTAAACCCATGCCCCGTTTGAACCGCCAGGCCTCCCCCCCCCCCCCCCACCCGCATCCCCTAAACCCCACCCTTCGCTCCTCCCGCACAAAGTCATACAAAGTCATACTGAGAAATACGTCTTGAGCTGTACTAGCAAATTGTTATTGCCCGTGGTGCTAGTACATTTGTTGTGTTTTGTAAACGGTCTTGAAATGGATTACCTGGTAGGCAATGTTTTTAAACCAATTGTGTCCTGCCTTGTTGGGTTCTCCTGGGTGTTTAAGTTCTATCTATCCATGCCTGATATCGGGCTTGGCAGTGTGTGTGCGCAGACGGCCTTAAGCCGTCGCTTACTGTTATATATTTCTTCGAGAAAATATAACCGAATATAACCTAGTGTTGCCACACTTTCTTGATGTCAGAAGATAAAAAAAGGTATATAGAATACGTAAGCACTATAATTGCACGTGCACACATTATGATAAAGGCTACAGTCGATTCCCGACTGGCGTCTAAAGAACTTTGCATGGACACCGTTGTGCCCCTAGAAAGCGGGCTTGCCCGGCGGCACTTGCGCGAAGGGCCACCCCGCGGCCCCTCCCTACTATGGGCCACCCCGGCCAGGGCCACCCCGGCCAGGGCCACCCCGGCCAGGGCCACCCTGCGGCCCCTCCCTACTACGGGCGACCCCGGCCAGGGCCACCAGGGCCACCCCGGCCAGGGCCACCCCGCGGCCTATCCCTACTACGGGCGACCCTGGCCAGGGCCAACAGGGCCACCCCGCGGCCCCTCCCTACTACGGGCGACCCCGGCCAGGGCCACCCCGCGGCCCCTCCCTACTACGGGCGACCCCGGCCAGGGCCACCCCGCGGCCCCCTCCCTACTACGGGCGACCCCGGCCAAGGCCACCCCGCGGCCCCTCCCTACTACGGGCGACCCCGGCCAGGGCCACCCCGCGGCCCCCTCCTACTACGGGCGACCCCGGCCAGGGCCGCCCCCGGCCGGCCACCCCGGCCAGGGCCACCCCGGCCAGGGCCACCCCGGCCAGGGCCACCCCAGCCAGGGCCACCCCGCGGCCCCTCCCTACTACGGGCCACCCCGGCCAGGGCCACCCGGCCAGGGCCTCCCCGGCCAGGGCCACCCCGGCCAGGGCCACCCCGGCCAGGGCCACCCCGGCCAGGGCCACCCCGGCCAGGGCCACCCTGCGGCCCCCTCCCTACTACGGGCGACCCCGGCCAGGGCCACCAGGGCCAGCCCGGCCAGGGCCACCCCGCGGCCTATCCCTACTACGGGCGACCCTGGCCAGGGCCAACAGGGCCACCCCGCGGCCCCTCCCTACTACGGGCGACCCCGGCCAGGGCCACCCCGCGGCCCCTCCCTACTACGGGCGACCCCGGCCAGGGCCACCCCGCGGCCCCTCCCTACTACGGGCGACCCCGGCCAAGGCCACCCCGCGGCCCCTCCCTACTACGGGCGACCCCGGCCAGGGCCACTCCGCGGCCCCTCCCTACTACGGGCGACCCCGGCCAGGGCCGCCCCGGCCAGGGCCACCCCGGCCAGGGCCACCCCGCCAGGGCCACCCCAGCCAGGGCCACACCGCGGCCCCTCCCTACTACGGGCCACCCCGGCCAGGGCCACCCCGCGGCCTATCCCTACTACGGGCGACCCTGGCCAGGGCCAACAGGGCCACCCCGCGGCCCCTCCCTACTACGGGCGACCCCGGCCAGGGCCACCCCGCGGCCCCTCCCTACTACGGGCGACCCCGGCCAGGGCCACCCCGCGGCCCCTCCCTACTACGGGCGACCCCGGCCAAGGCCACCCCGCGGCCCCTCCCTACTACGGGCGACCCCGGCCAGGGCCACCCCGCGGCCCCTCCCTACTACGGGCGACCCCGGCCAGGGCCCGCCCCGGCCAGGGCCACCCCGGCCAGGGCCACCCCGGCCAGGGCCACCCCCGGCCAGGGCCACCCCAGCCAGGGCCACCCCGCGGCCCCTCCCTACTACGGGCCACCCCGGCCAGGGCCACCCCGGCCAGGGCCTCCCCGGCCAGGGCCACCCCGGCCAGGGCCACCCCGGCCAGGGCCACCCCGGCCAGGGCCACCCCGGCCAGGGCCACCCCGGCCAGGGCCACCCTGCGGCCCCTCCCTACTACGGGCGACCCCGGCCAGGGCCACCAGGGCCAGCCCGGCCAGGGCCACCCCGCGGCCCCCTACTACGGGCGACCCTGGCCAGGGCCAACAGGGCCACCCCGCGGCCCCTCCCTACTACGGGCGACCCCGGCCAGGGCCACCCCGCGGCCCCTCCCTACTACGGGCGACCCCGGCCAGGGCCACCCCGCGGCCCCTCCCTACTACGGGCGACCCCGGCCAAGGCCACCCCGCGGCCTCTCCCTACTACGGGCGACCCCGGCCAGGGCCACTCCGCGGCCCCTCCCTACTACGGGCGACCCCGGCCAGGGCCGCCCCGGCCAGGGCCACCCCGGCCAGGGCCACCCCGGCCAGGGCCACCCCAGCCAGGGCCACCCCGCGGCCCCTCCCTACTACGGGCCACCCCGGCCAGGGCCACCCCGCGGCCCCTCCCTACTACGGGCCACCCCGGCCAAGGCCACCCCGCGGCCCCCTCCCTACTACGGGCGACCCCGGCCAAGGCCACCCCGCGGCCCCTCCCTACTACGGGCGACCCCGGCCAAGGCCACCCCGCGGCCCCTCCCTACTACGGACCACCCTGGCCAGGGCCACCCCGCGGCCCCTCCCTACTACGGGCCACCCCGGCCAGGGCCACCCCGCGGCCCCCTCCCTACTACGGACCACCCCGGCCAGGGCCACCCCGCGGCCCCTCCCTACTACGGGCGACCCCGGCCAGGGCCACCCCCGGCCAGGGCCACCCCGCGGCCCCTCCCTACTACGGGCGATCCCGGCCGGGACCACCCCGCGGCCCCTCTCCACTACGGGCGACCCCGGCCAGGGCCACCCCGCGGCCCCTCTCCACTACGGGCGACCCCGGCCAGGGCCACCCCGCGGCCCCTCCCTACTACGGGCGACTCCGGCCAAGGTCACCCAGCGGCCCCTCCCTACTACGGGCGATCCCGGCCGGGACCACCCCGGCCAGGGCCACCCCTGCTGACGAGTCGACTGGTAACCCTTCTGCAAGAGGTAAATGAAAAATTGCTGTATGAGCAGCTTTAACTCGGTGATGCCGAGGCGATGGAGGTGAATGCAGTGGTCAAGTGAATGATTTACACAACTAAATCCCAAACTTAACTAAACAATGATATGCTCTATAGACAGATAGACAGACTCACCTGGCAGCAGTGTGATCACATGACGGTGTATCCGGTTAATCCATGTTTAATCCATAATCCATGTCCTTCCCGGCTAGCTAACTTTTTAATTCTCCCAAAACACATGTCTTTCTTCTCTGCCGCTGGCTGACTGACTGCAGAAAACAGAGGCGGTGACGTCACCGCTGTGGTTGCCATAGCACCTCGCGAGAGAAACTAGACGGTGAACATAAAGCAGGTAGGGGGGCCATATACTACAGTAGCCTGTGGCGCTACCTACTCAACCAAGGCACTGGTTCGGTGGAAGCCCTGTGTCACGTTGTTACCATATGATTATGATCCTAGGCTAGTTACAATCCCAGGCGACGTTACAATCCCAGGCGACGTTACAATCCCAGGCGATGTTACAATCCCGTCATAACCTTGTGTCCTATTTTAAGCCTTTGTAACCTTGTAATCTTAGACATATAACGCTCGGCCACTTTGTAAGTCAGTGGCGGATCCAGGATTGAATTAACAAAATCGGGGGTGGGGTGGTGGGGGGGGGGGGGGTGAGGGAGCAGGCACCATTTATTTACGCAGCCCCTACTATCCAGGCGCGGAACAAGGCAGAAAGTGCGCAGAAAGTGCGACCGGGGCGAGTGGGGGGGCGGGAGGGGTCCTGCTGAGGTAATTTTCAGTCGCGAATCCAGTGAGAAACTTGCGAGAGATGGAAGGAGGGAGGGAGGGAGGGAGGCAGGGCGGAAGGAAGGGGGGGGGGGTGAGGGGCAGTGGGGGGGGAGGGAGGGACGGAGGGAGGAAAGGGGGGGGGGGAACAACAAACACGTCCACGTTGTGGACGTGTTTGTTGTTGTACACCTCAGTGACGTTCTAACCCGGGATGGCGTTGTGTACGTGTTTGGCGTTGTACACCTCAGTGACGTAATAACCCGGGATGACGTTGTGGACGTGCTTGGCGTTGTACACCTCAGTGACGTAATAACCCGGGATGACGTTGTGGACGTGCTTGGCGTTGTACACCTCAGTGACGTAATAACCCGGGATGACGTTGTGTACGTGTTTGGTGTTGTACACCTCAGTGACGTACAAACCCGGGATGACGTTGTGGACGTGTTTGGCGTTGTACACCTCAGTGACGTAATAACCCGGGATGACGTTGTGGACGTGCTTGGCGTTGTACACCTCAGTGACGTAATAACCCGGGATGACGTTGTGGACGTGCTTGGCGTTGTACACCTCAGTGACGTTCTAACCCGGGATGGCGTTGTGTACGTGTTTGGCGTTGTACACCTCAGTGACGTTCCAACCCGGGATGACGTTGTGGACGTGCTTGGCGTTGTACACCTCAGTGACGTTCTAACCCGGGATGGCGTTGTGTACGTGTTTGGCGTTGTACACCTCAGTGACGTAATAACCCGGGATGACGTTGTGGACGTGCTTGGCGTTGTACACCTCAGTGACGTTCTAACCCGGGATGGCGTTGTGTACGTGTTTGGCGTTGTACACCTCAGTGACGTACTAACCCGGGATAGCGTTGTGTACGTGTTTGGCGTTGTACACCTCAGTGACGTACTAACCCGGGATGACGTGGTGTACGTGTTTGACGTTGTACACCTCAGTGACGTACTAACCCGGGATGACGTTGTGTACGTGTTTGGCGTTGTACACCTCAGTGACGTACTAACCCGGGATGACACTGTGTACGTGTTTGGCGTTGTACACCTCAGTGACGTTCTAACCCGGGATGGCGTTGTGTACGTGTTTGGCGTTGTACACCTCAGTGACGTTCTAACCCGGGATGACGTTGTGGACGTGCTTGGCGTTGTACACCTCAGTGACGTTGTAACCCGGGATGGCGTTGTGTACGTGTTTGGCGTTGTACACCTCAGTGACGTAATAACCCGGGATGACGTTGTGTACGTGTTTGGCGTTGTACACCTCAGTGACGTACTAACCCGGGATGACACTGTGTACGTGTTTGGCGTTGTACGCCTCAGTGACGTTCTAACCCGGGATTGCGTTGTGTACGTGTTTGGCGTTGTACACCTCAGTGACGTTCTAACCCGGGATGACGTTGTGGACGTGCTTGGCGTTGTACACCTCAGTGACGTTCTAACCCGGGATGGCGTTGTGTACGTGTTTGGCGTTGTACACCTTAGTGATGTACTAACCCGGAATGACGTTGTGGACGTGTTTGGCGTTGTACACCTCAGTGACGTTCTAACCCGGGATGGCGTTGTGTACGTGTTTGGCGTTGTACACCTCAGTGACGTTCTAACCCGGGATGACGGTGTGGACGTGTTTGGCGTTGTACACCTCAGTGACGTGCTAACCCGGGATGACACTGTGTACGTGTTTGGCGTTGTACACCTGAGTGACGTTCCAACCCTTGATGACGTTGTGTACGTGTTTGGCGTTGTACACCTCAGTGACGTTCTAACCCGGGATGACGGTGTGGACGTGTTTGGCGTTTTAACCCCGAGTGACGTTCTATAACCCTGTGTGACGGTTCAAACAAGAGTGACGTTTTATTTGAGGTACTGCAGATCGGAATAGCGGTGCGTAACTGCCTATGACGGAAGGGTCACAGCTTCTACAGCGTCACTGATATGGCTGATATAGTGACGTCACTGATACGTCGTTTGCCTTGGGGGATACGAGTTGACCCCTATGTCGGTATGAGGCTGGATTAACGGCGTAAAATCCCCTTTAAGTAATAGTCTTCGGTATATTCAATTAGTGATATGCCAAACCACCAAATAGACATTCGCGACGAGAGGCAATGGTTAGAGAGATCACCTCCACATCTCGGAAACACCTTTTCAGAGGAATTTAGAGCCCCATATGCTATAGTGGTAACCATGTTTGTAACATGGAAGGCATACCAGTTCATGCCCCCCCCCCCCCCTCAATACTCCAATAATGCAGCAGCGAAAAACCCAGGGTATCCACAGGTGATGGGGTGAACCGTACATATACGCCCTAATGGTATGATATATATACGGCATTACCGTGCTCCTATCGCACCCCCCCCCCTCCCCCTCTACTCGCCAATACAACTCGCCTACATACTGTGATGCGCTATACGGGCGCACCCCCCCCCCCCCATCCCGCCTAACGATCCGTGGTTCGAGCCCCGCTGTGGCCATGTCTGTGTGGTCGCAGGATAAAGATCCTGCATGTCTTTCTTCACAAAGAGTAGGGGGTCACCCCCAGGGACTTGGCTCCACTCTCCCCCACCTTCTCCCATTGACGCTAGATCTATATGACCAAAAAGTGGTTAAAGCGTCCTGAATATACAACCAACCAACGTACCCTCCCATCCCGCAGACCCACTCCCTCATCGAAACGCGTTGCCCTGCCGCCTGCACGGTGCCCTTACCGTGAAGCGATCCTTCACCCCATCATCCCTACCACCCGCATATATAGACCCCAAGCACTTTGCAAATGGTTCGGTCGCTTAATCAATTGTCCACACAGAATCCTGCTATCGGCCTTCCATAGGGTCTGCCGCTGCACTCCACGCTTCCGCCTCACTCTTTATATCGACTCGAACCCCAACGAAACATATTCACGACCATACTTCAAAGTGTCATAGCAAGTCTTAACGCTTCAAACCTCGCTGTAAACGATCCCGTCACTACGTATTCAGATTCTCTGAGGCTATCAAGTATCAATGCGCCGTAAATAGGCACAAGGGAAAGCCGTATGGACCATTAAAGGAATATATTCCTTCTTTTTTTTGTATTACCAACCTCTTTTCCATGTCAAATAAGTACATTCTGTCTTGAATTTAAATCCTGAAAGCCTGTGGCCTCTCCGGAGAGAAGCAATTTGTTAACCGTAGCAGAAGTTGGTGACAGGCTTTATATCCCTGCGCGCCTGTTCGCCGGACAGGTTAGCATGGCCGGACAGGTTATTATGTTACACCGGATCAAGGGTGCGGAACGGTCCATCTCCGCAGACAACTCGTACTCGGAGTCAGAAATGGAGCCCCTCGTTGACGTCAGCGCCAGTGACGAAGGTACGTGACCGCTTAACGGGAAATTCGCTGGTCCTTATACAGACATGTTTATCAAAAAGGTTTTAATTAGACGATGGATTATAAAGTTTGTTAAGTTATACGTACAATGTCTTATAATAATGGTTGTTGTGTCCATCTCAGTGTCTCTCGCAGTGTTCCACGACCTCCTCGAGTCTCGGGTCCAGAGCGCGGGGATGCTTGGCGAGGGCGGTGGGGGTAGCGGGACTGTGACCGTGAGGCAGCCGTCCCCGGGTGGGGGCTCCCTGGGTGCCCCCCGCTACGTGCCCCGCTACCTGCCCAGGACGATGCCCTCCCCGCAGGATGTCGCGACGTTGGGGTTCGGATATCAGCGCGCTGCCCCCCGGCGCCTGTTGTCCCGCCTCCACAATGGGCTTCCTGGAGACACGCACGCGCTCGCCGCCCGGGCAACCAAAGCGCTCCAAGTCAGCCACCGACGGCTACCCAGACTCCTTAGCGTCCTTCGAGGGGGCGCAAATGTCTCCAGAATCGATTGGGTATTCCGGAGCCTCTGCGGACAATGGGTCGCCGAGCGGCAGGAGTCGCACGAGGGAGAAGAGTCCGCGCCTACCCAGCCCACCCCCACAGGGGTCTAAAGAACTCTTGTCTCCAGGGAAACGGATGAAGGCCAAGGCCCCCCTTACCCCCTTCCCCGCCATTCCCGCCACCCTCGCCCATTATCGCCCACGGCGACCGCTCCTCCTCTTCTCTGGACCGGAAACGGGATTACGCTCCGCCCGTCGTGGAAAGGCTGCCGCCAGAGCGCGATCAGTCTCTGGATCAGGTTGTGACTGTCCAGCTGACGGAGAGTCCGGGCGCCAGGAGGCGCTTCTCCACCAACCTGGATCCGGCTCAATCTGCATCCACCGATTCTTCCACTTCCCAGAAAATGAACGCTCTGGGCCTGGAAGGGGCCGCGTGCGAGCTGGCCAACTGCCAAGTCAGTCTGACGGATGAGGAGATCTTTCACCCCCAGAATCGCTCCCTCAACACCACGGATTCTGAGACCGAGGTTGCCGGTCGCAGGGAGGCTTTGTGCGCGCGCGGAGACGCCAACGTCAACGACAGCCTCACGCACTTCGGCAGCACGGAGGGCGACAGTTCGGGTGCCAGTCCCGAAAACAAGGCTCCCGCCGCCCCGCTCGACTCGTCCGGAGAGGTGTCCGCCGCCAGGGACCCCTTCAGCGAGCCGGACGCCGTGGACATGGATAGCAGTCAATTTGAGACAGCCATCGAACGGGACCGAAACGTCCTGACCAGCTCCCGGGATCACCTTGAGCGTCCGTGTGACGGCGCCCAAGGTCATGTCAGATACGCGGTTGTAGTCAATCGACTTTCAGTATTTTCTATCTCAAGGTGACATCGACTATCATCAACAGGCTGACCGAGATCAAAAACGCGGCATAGAATATTCTCCACATGCCGCTGCCGCTCAAGGTGACCTTGAATACTCATCACTGCTATTGCCCCAAGGTGACCTTGGATACTCATCGACACGTGGTGGCGCACGTAGGCACAGCGATTATGACCCTGACCTTGAACAGCCTGTGGGTGGTGGTGGTGGTTCCGATCTTCCGATCTTCCGATTACGCCGTGCCGCCCGTCGCCTTGGAAACCAATCACGGCTATACCGATGCCGTCTCGGACGAAAGCGTTTCCGGTCGACGGTCAGCCGGTTAATCTCGGGGAGAGAGCGAAGCGTCCATGTCCTGGTCACCGGAGTTGGTCGGGTCACGTGTCGTCGCGAAGAAGGAGGGGCTCCCGATCAGAGGATCCGTGGAGCCCAGATCGGAACGGGGACGCATCGTTATCCGGAAACCTCTGGCCTCTCCCGGAAAGGCGCAATCCAGCGGCGTGCTCCAACCAAGCCGCCAGGTGGCGCGCCCGCCATCGCCCATCCGCCCCCAACACGTGGCGCGCCACTCCTGCCCGTCGCTGACTGACCACCAGGTGACGCCACCGCTGTCTCCGCCGGAAAGGCCGACCAGTCTCGGCGGCCCCACCACCTTTATAAACAAGGCCAGGCGGTCGCAACTGGACTCGTCCAGTCCCGACTGCGCCTCAAACGAAAGTTTGACCAAACAGCCGGTGGACACGCCCGAGGGGCGACCTCTGGCGGCGGTCACCGTGGATGGTTACCTGGCCGACAGAAGCACCTCGGCCAGCCCGACGTTCATGGAAGCGCGGAAGGCTAGGCCGGCCGTGTTTGGTGACTTCACGGAAGCGGAGGTATCGCAGAGCTTCCACACCACCCCGGTGCTGCCACCTGGTGGCGGAACGGGCGCAGACGTGCTGGAGCCGATATCGGAAACGGCGTCGCCCGCTTCGTTGACGTCACCGACGCCGGAAAAACCGCGTCCGGAAAGTTCGCCGACGTCGGCGACCAGCGAAGCGCGAGACATGAAGAAGAGCGCGAATTCGCTGCTCTAAGAAATGGAGGACTTGGACGGACACCAAAGAACGGCGGGGACCGTCGGCGGCGCCGGCGGTAACCATGGCGAGCAGTCCAAGCTCAACGCGTCCTGCGACACCGATGACGTATTTTACGTCAAGGCGGTGATGTCACGCGGCTCGGGCCCTCGTGGTGATACCAGCATGTCGGTGTCGCCCGAGTACACGCTGGATGACGTCAGCGGTGCGCGCCACTCAGACTCGAGGCTGAGACCCGCCTCCACCGTGACTGACACGGACTCGTCCGCGAGTTGCTGTCGCGCTTCGAGAGCTCCGCCACCCCGACCAACACTAGCGGCGAAGGATCGTCCGCCACTTTAGAAAGCGACCACTTCCGGCCGGCCACGCTGCCGAGGTTCAAGCACAAGGTCAAGGACACGCCACAAAGCCGAGGACCTGGCAAGCCGCTGGGTTTAGCTTCCAGTCTAGAGACGTGCTCATCCACGCCGGACGAGCGAGGCAACAAGGGGGTGAAGGACGCGGTCAAGGTCGGCACGCCGCCTGAGGATGTCGCCAGCGTGTCGGATAAAACAGAGGTGAAATCCAAAAGAAATTTCTGCCAGGCCGTCGCTGCTACGCGCTACTTTGCCAGTGACGTCAGTGACGCTCGGAGGTCAGAAGTCTCCCCAGCCCGGTGACCTTGGCGCAAGGTCACCGGGGTCTCGGGGGGAGAGTGACCGCTACTAGTCCACGTCGCCAGGTATCCAAGACCTGAAGAAGAAGTTCGAGGTCCCGGGGCAAGGCGCCAGCGACAGTCACTCGACTACCGCCCCCACCACCCCCACCGCCGTCGCCGCAGCTCCCGCGCCAGCGTCACGTGACTCCGGTTGGAAGAAGTGAATGTCGGATCTGTACCGGAGGCAGGAAACTAGCAACCAGGATTTCCCCATTCAGGCGGCCGTCACCTCCGCAGCGACCCCCGTGGAGAAAGTTCAACCGGCGGCGGTTGCTAAGGAACGCGCGCCGATACAGATCAGCGACGACTCGTCGTCGTCGTCAGATTCCTCTGACGTCATGAAAAATTATCACAAGACGCTGGTTGAGAGACGTAAGTATCTGACGAATCTGGTGGAGGACGCCAGCAACGTGCCGACCGAGGTGAAGAAGACGCCGCCCAAACCCAAGGCTCCCACTGCGCCGGCCACCTTCGGGTCAAAAGTCACGAGTACAACTTTGAATACAAGGGTGTCTGTCGCAACAGGGTGGGCCGGGAGTCCACTTAGATACATTGATTGTGCATGGAAATACGGCATTTTTTATCAATAAGGGTCAATAGATTTTGTCCCAGTCTTAAATTCTCTTCAGTTTTTAACATCCGTTTGCCCCCCCCCCCCACCCCGCTACGGTGCCCGGTTTGGGACGTCGCGATATCATTTTATACAAAAGAAAATAAGTCGTTCCGAATTCCCGAGACTTTACGCGAAGTATTTTTCCAAAAAAAGTCCTAAGTTCGAAGTTGCAGGCATCTCGACTTTTTTTCACCTGGGGAGAGGATGAAAAGGGAAGGCTCGGTAATTACGTCACACTGGTCTCTCTTTTTTCATTTCGCAGATATTCGCCAATTAATAACTCCCATATGCCAAGAAGTAATTCCTTACATTAAGTTGATAACATTTTGCCTCTGTATCCCCCATAGCAACCTTACCATGATTTGACTGCCACTGTTGGCGCCACTCTCTAAGTGCTACCTACCCTGTAACATGTAGGTCAAAGTGCTCTGTATGTGTGAGGGGGGGGGGGGCAAGGAGTATTTGCGTTCCTCGGGATTGGGCTATTCATTTCCCCGTGAACTGGGAATGAGGAAAGTAATTCTTCGTGAACTGGAAATGGGGTACTAGCCCATCGCCCAGTGATCAAGGATTTTCATTAATCGTGAACAAGGAATTTTAAGATTAAATAACCGTGAATCGGGAAATCGTCAATTTAGTATCGTGTATCCGCCCTTCCGTTGCAAGTGGAGAGTTCTGCTTTTAATTCATCGTGACCTGGGAATAAAGAAATTTATTCTCCGTGATCTAGGAACACGGTCCCCCTTTGCCCCCCCCCCCCCCTGTATGCCCTACGTGTTTCATTATAGGCGCTGTCAATCAGTGCTCACTGTATGCGTTATGTAGGTGCTAACTATACGCCATATGTAGGTCGTATATGTAGATAATAAAACAAATCCCACACTGATATTTACAAATATTTATTGACGCAATTGATGACTGGGTGAGACGAAGGCAACTCCATTGACGTAATCAGCTGGTCCGGGATGGCCGTGCTGCGAGAACATGAACTAAATGTTCCCACCATGCTAATTCTCGCAATTTGCATCACGGTAGAACGTTGAACGGTTAAACGTTAGATTTTCCATCAAATGCAATGCTCTTTATTTGACAGACGCATCTTCAGCTTTCAGTCTCCTTCGGCCGTTCTCCTCTGTCATCCCTGAGGATTTCCTGTGAAATAAAGAGAACACTTTTTGGAGAAAATGTCAATTTGCTGTATAAGAATTGAGCATTAGGGGGACATACGTAAACTGAATAATACGAGTAACACAAACCACAATAAGAACAAAGTTAACCCGTTGTCAGGTGCTTTACATGTTACTATGCTCGATATTTTGTTTCCAACACACGATGCTGTCAACTGAAGTACTTGCAGACCTCTTTTCGGCCCGAGGCGTACAGGCTGCGCTGTCTGGGCCAAGGTCACCGCCAACGTCACTGCATGGGGAACCGCCTGGAATAGTTACAAATATTATATTTAATCAACGTTAATGCGACCTTCCCTGGATCCGTGTAATGCGTTAGAACAACAGTCGTCAGTCTTGATATCAGTAAATCATATCATGACCCAAATATGGCATATCGCTACCGAAGTATCCCAGGCGAACAAACAATTAGTCAACACATATCGTATATCCACGTACCATTATCAGTATTACAAGCTGGTGCCGTAATTGTGGCATCAGGGCGTTGTTATTCTCATGGTTGGTTGGTTGTATATCCAGGACACTTTAGCCACCCAAAAACTGGGTCACGGGGTCATGAGGTCACGCCTGGCTCTTATGTTGTCTAATGACAGCCTATTTTTATGACCAGGGACACGAGAAACATACAATTATTTACGACACCCTAACGGTTGGTTGGTTGGTTGTATATTCAGGACGCTTTAACCACTTTTGGTCACATCGCGTCAATGGGAAGAGGAATAGGGAGTGGAGCCAGGTCCCCGGGGGTAACCCCCTACTCTTTGCGAAGAAGGAACATGGGATCTTTATCCTGCGACCACACAGACATGGCCACAGCGGGGCTCGAACCATTGATCCACGTGCCGTTAGGCTCTCAGGTGGCCCCAGGGAAACGAGCAACATACAATGGATTACGAGGGTCTAACGGCATTGGCAGACACGTGGTCACTTGTGCCCCGCCTTGTATATATACCTTTGGGCTTCACACATGGATGTCCGACCATGTCACAGATGCCGCAGGTGTCGCAGTGGACCTTGACTGGTTTGACGCACCGCTGGCATCGGTCACAGTGGACGTACTGCCGGCCGTCCTGGAAGCCACGGCACGGACATACGTCACGTTGGATGGACGGATGGGTGGAGGGATGGATGGATGGGTGGGTGGGTGGGTAGATAGGTGGGTGGTGGGTGTATCGGTGAATGGGTGGATGGATGGGTTGATGGATGAGTGAGGGGATGGATGGATAGGTTGGGGGGGGGGGGGTGGATGGGGGGGTGGATGGGTGGGTGGGTGGGTGGATGGATGAATGGATGGGTGGATGGAGAGATGGAGGGATGCGTGGATGGATGGATGGTTGCGTTGACACCTGTCTCCACATTGAGCAAAAGGATACTGTGAACCACCCATCTATTTATATGATACGACAACGGGGACGCGTTTTCACAATAACAAGTTGAAATAAAACTCGAAATATATATTCATGATACGTTAGCAAGTGTTTTATTTACCTGATTAACAAAGCACACTTTTTTACTTCTTGAAAAAGATTAAATAAAGAGATTAAATACAAATAAATAAATAGATTAAATACAAGTAAATAAAAAGATTAAATACAAGTAAATAAATGCATTTACTTGTATACGCCATCAAAATCATTTTGCTGCCATGGCAACAAAATGCGTCTCCTGTACTCGCTATGTTCAGTGCTAGCAATGTATAGATGGTATCTACGGCTTTAGTCGTACCTTTGATGTGCACGCATTGCACTTGTCGCAATGTTTGTTTTCCTTAGACACGTATCGCTCGCACTTGTCACACAACCTGTAAGCAATCACAAAACGTACAACGGCTTAATCATAGCTCAGCAAAGATTATTTCAGGGTATTAGGAAAGTATCAGTAACGACGTACGCAGATATGTCATAACAGCAACTGAGGTCCAGCAAGAGAAACTTGACATGACCAAATTAAAGGGTTTATGGGCCATGGGGCGCAGGGACGAATCCATTTATTTAAAAAGGGGAGTCCATTGAAACTTGCGATCGGGTGGGGTGGGGGGGGGGGCTCTGAACCGGAGGGTCCACCAATGTTTAGACGACCGGGGGAGGGGGGGGGGGTGTCCACGCCGCCTCAGATAGCGTTCTTCCTCAAAAAGGGGGGCGTCCACGTCTCAGATGACCTACATATTGTAGTGAAAAAAAGCATTTTTCCTCAAAAGGGGGGGGGGAGGGGGGTCCGGGTCCCCCCTCCCCTGGATCCGTCCTTAATGGGTGGGATATATGAGCTGGGAGCGCGATGGTTGGTTACTTTGGATATAACGCTTTAACCTCTAAGCTTATCTCGCGACACTGGGAAGACGCCAAGAGTGTGCCCGGCGGGGCTTCCAAGGAGTGTCACTGACCAGGGATTAAGATGTGCTTAAAGCGGGTGTCCAGCCTAATCTAATCGCAATCTGCACCGAAAGTTTACATCTTAAAATTAAATTGGCGAGTATTAACGCTTCGTTTCAGCCGACTGGTATGGAAAAAACAATGGAGGCAACCCGCCCCCATCAATGTCGAGCAGCGCGCCATTTTGCCGGAGCAAGTGACGTATATTGTGACCCTTCACGTGGCGCCGCATTACGTTATAACTTGAAGTTATCTCGCGGAACGAACTCTTCACTGTGTAAGTACCCTTCAGGGGAAACGCGTAAAACCAGATATCAGAGACGCGATTTACGGATGAATTGCGGCAGTTTGAAGCCGCGCAGTTGATCATGATCTTAGGTTTTCATGGTTTCATAGCATCCAAACATTGATATATCTCTTGCAACGATTGTCTCCGTAAAGAAAACATGATTGGAGTTCGAATCTCGGCTGTTTATATATATTGGCGATGATCACGGGAGAGAAGGAGGGCAGAGTTGGTGATTTAGTAATACGTGGAATCCTCGATATTTTCCAGTGTGCGCTATGCGCCATTTCGGAGTTTTATTACAGTTATAAATGCTCTTTTTTTGTGTGAAATATCTTAAGGAAATAAAAAGTCAATATAAATCCCTTCCTGTTGTGTCTCACCTGTATCCCTCCGCCTTGGGTAGAACAAACGCGGCTGGCGTCACGTTGGTGAAGAGGCGGACGGGGGACCCCACCTTGCCCGCCTTCTGGCCCCCTCGGTCGTTCCGGAACTTGGGGTGGTTCCCATAGTCCACCTGTGGGAGGGAGGGAGGGATGGAGGGGGGCGGGGGAGGGAGGGAAGGAGGGAGGGAAGGAGGGAGGGAAGGAAGGAGGGAAGGAGGGAGGGAAGGAGGGATGGAGGGGGGCGGGGGAGGGTGGGAAGGAGAGAGTGAAGGAGGGAGGGAAGGAGGGAGGGAGGGAGGGACGGGGGGATGGATGGAGGGGAGGGAGCGATGGATGGACGGGAGTAATTAGTGAGTTGTGAGTAACAATGGTGATTGCGGGGAGGTTGGCCAGAGTCTTGTGAGCCTGAACCCCTCTACCACAGCCTACACGCCAACCCAAATTGCATATGAAAACTTTAGAATTGTTGTTTACTGTATTTAGATCCGGATTGTAAGAATGGGAATACGGGAAGGCATTAATCTGGATATGGGTGTATGATGACAAATTTTACTTTATTAAGTGGACAATAAATCTTTTCCAAATTGTTTCTCACATTTATCACCCTCCTGACACTTTATGCCTCAAATAAACCCATCCCTCAGCCAACAACTTCCATCGCAGTCACTTGTCACTCGAACCGTGAGTTTGCCATAGTTTGACGATCATACCCGTTTTTCGCGAATTCGGATCGCGATATCTATAAAACTAAATAAGGTCAAGCTTAACATTCAGTCACGATCAATTCTCCATTTAACGTTTAATTAATATTGATTGGTAATTCTGCAATTGAAAAAACCAAGACATGGACTTAAAGGTAAAGTTTAAAGCCGCCTTGCTTTGACGAGCTAAAGATCAGGGTGTTTAAATACCGTGTAGTCTAGCATGGTGAAGGAGGGTAGAAACTCCAGGATCCTGTGCTCCATGAAATACGGGAAGATCCAGATGATGCCAAGCTCACCCGTCTCTGGAGATACAGAGACACAACCAAAGCATTAATTTCTAGCAAATGCGTCCACCCACAGTTAAAACAGATCAATATCTCTTAAATGACATATTCGTGTTTCAAGCAAACCATTAATTTCTAGCAAATGCGTCTGTTAGAACCCAAAACGTCATAGTGACCAAAACGTCATACCGTGGTAAAATGAAATATACAGTTTAAAGTTTAATTTCAACCATCCTGGTTATCGCTCGCACAACCCTGCGTGGCGTTTCGAAGGAGACAAGGCTGGGCCATTCGGGGCTAAAGGATTGACTGATTGGCAATGAAAGACCTCTTGGAGGCCGAAATTTGCGAATTAAGGCGCAGGAAAATAAGGAAATCTAAGGTTTCTTGGAATAGAAGGTTCCAAGGGATGGACCCGGAGGGAGTGGGAGGGGGCGGGGGGGGGGGGGGCGATACCCATATTCCATCGTTTATGAAAGCATTCAAATATATCTGAAACTGAAGAGTCACTACCTCATATATTCATAGCCCCCGTTAAAAGACACTGCGATCGAGGCACAGTGTAAAAACTGTATATTTGTTCCTAGGTGGTTCAGACCGTGTGGTCTGACGTTTTCGTCACTATGACGTTTTGGGCCCTAACATGCGTCCACCCACAGTTAAACAGAACAATATCTTTTAAATGACATGTTCGTGTTTCAAGCAAACCAATAATTTCTAGTAAAGGCGTCCACCCACATTTAAATCAATCTCTTTTAAATAAAATATTCGTGTTTCAAGCAAACCATTAATTTCTAGCAAATGCGTCCACCCACAGTTAAAACAAGTATTCGTGTTTTAGCCCGCATTCTTGTACAAGGCTTAAAATGAGCCCCAGTCTCCAGGAGTAATGCACAACTACATTTGTTTGTTTCATTCTTTATTCCGTTTGTATTGTGTACTTAATAATGTAATGGCCTTGGAAACGGAAATACATAAATCCAAAATTCAAAGCTCCTACTCTAGAACGAAACATAGACGAGACATTTGCACAGGTAAGATTCGAACCACGCACCGGTCGCTTGTGTGGGCCGGCCTAGCAGACAGATCACACTTGACAATATCCCAACGCACAAGCTACTTGCCTTGTGACCCCCCCGCCTCCCGGGGCGACCCCCCCCTCCCCCCGGACGACCCCCCTCCCCCACACCGGGCGACCCCCCACCCCACAACACCACACACTCAGTTTCTGATGCCGTGCATGATTGAAAATCTGAGCCGGGTCCAGTACGCTACAAACTAAGCTACGGAGCCGCCCCTGTAGTTCCAGTAACGGACGGTAGGCGGCTCACCTTGGCTACAAGTCCTCCATTCTGCCATGATCTGGCGCAGCGTATGAGCGATGACCTCTACGCGACCTCCGAACGGCGGATCAATCACAATGGCGGTGTCCCTGGCGCCCTCTGTGAGGAACCGCCGGAACTTCTGGCGTCCCACGTCATTGCCAAAGAAATGGTGATTGAACATGTTGTAGCGGCAGAAGTCGTTGTTGCTCCAAAACCGTTCCTATATCAAGCGACATGGAAGCAAATCGGTGATATATCAATTGGCTGGTTGTATATTGAGGGCGCTTTAACCACTTGTGGCCATATTGCGTCAATGGGAGAAGGAAGGGAGAGTGGAGCCATGTCCCCGGGGGCAACCCTCCATACTCTTTGCAAAGAAGGACATGGGATCTTTATCATGCGACCACACAGACATGGCCACAGCGGGGCTCGAACCACCGATCCACGTCCCTTTAGGTTCTCAGGTGGCCAGAGCACTCAAGGCGACCGTTCTAACCCACTGAGCTACCGGGGCGGCACCTCAGACAACGCGGACACAAATCGGTGGTATATCAAGTGGGTTTTATGTCGTCATTGCCGGCTTATCTGTCGCAAGAGATTATAATAGTTGCACTAACCCTTTATGTACTATGGGCGTTGTGCCTGAAGTGCCTGAAATGCCTGAAATAAACGATTTCCCTTTTAAGAATGGCACTAGAAAACGCCGAGTGCTTCTCTAGGGGTCTGGAAGGGGGAGTCCTATGTACAGTGTCAATTTTTCCAAATTCTCAGTGTCGAATGTCGATTTTTCACAATGTCCGTATCGCTTTTTGGCAAAGTTTAGTGTCTGTCGATGTCGCTTTTTCAGATCCTCAGTTTCGAAATTTGGGGGTTAATTTCCAATGTCGATTATGAAAGAAATATTCATATGTGACTGGCTAAGGTGCGCAACCACAATTACCCCAGATATACCTAGACATACAATGCTTTCAAGAGGTATTATTTTCTAACAATTGGAATTCCCAGAAAATAAAAAAGATAAAAGTTTCAACAATATTTGCCATACGGAACGTGCGTTTTCGTAACAGAATTAGCGTAAAAAAACATGCCGTTAAACTCCAAAATGGCAATGGATTCCAGTTAGTTTTGCATAAGGATTTCGTATTCTTCGGGATGACCACCGGTCAGTCTTAATCTGGATCTTACGCTATTTATTCACAGTGTTTCCGCGATGGATTTAGCTTTGTTATGTAACAACAACAACATGCGTATCTCAAATTTTGAATCTTGTAAGACGAGAAAGTAATTAACATAGCAGGATGTGGTACTTACTAGTCGAGTGTCTATATCCAGAAGGAAACTGTCAACATCTCCGCGCTTCCGGCATTTTATGGCCTCGTGCAATCTGGAGACAGAAGAATCGATATGTTAGGCTGGTTGTAAGTTGTATGTTCAGGACGCTTTAACCACTTTTAGTCATATCGCGTCAATGGGAGAAGGGAGAGAGGGTGGAGCCATGTCCCCGGAGGTAAACCCCTACTCTTTGCGAAGAAAGACATCGGATCTTTATCCTGCGACCACACAGACATGGCCACAGCGGGGCAGTCCACTGATGAACTAATGCAAATACATATCTCATATTGTACCACTTACTTTGGAACGCCAATGCAAACGATTCTTCTCAAATTTTGTTTCTCAATTGTTTTCAATAGGAGATCCACCACGCCTTGAGTGAAATGGTATTGCTATAACAAGAAGAGACAAATAAGAAAAACAATGCAAAGGTACCAAAATATTACATTACAAATGTAAGCAGACATTAGCCCAATTTCCCCTTATAAATAATGTTCAAATGATTTTTTAATGGAAACAACATCAAGGTATTTAATTTGAGGATTAGGATACAGGCATGCCATGTTGTTACTGCATATGCCTGACTCCAGCTCTGCGATTGTTACCCTACTTAATTCAATTCTTAAATACAGAAATCAAAAGACAAAGACAACGATTGAAACTTCATTGCCAGCTGTTCCAAGTCGCTACACCCAGCATCTAAAATATACCCTTCCTCAACATATTCTGCTAACCATTTATAACTCGTTCATTTTATCTCACTTGCATTACTGTATATTAGCCTGGGGCCACCAAAGTGATCGATTGAAAAATATTCAGAAAAGAGCCATCCGTATCATAACAAAGAGTCATTATATTGCGCACACTGAACCCTTATTTAAGCGATTGAATCTCCTTAAAATAGACGACATTCATGAGTTACAGGCTTTGAAGTTTTATTACAGGCTGCTGCATGATGATCTCCCTGTATATTTTATTACCTCTTTCCATTTTCCCCGTATATTGGACCGACATGAGCATAACACCAGACGTAAGCAAAATATAATTATACCCAGAACCAAGCACAAATTTGCCGAAAACTGCATCCGCTATTACTTAACCCATTTAATAAACCAAACTCCAAAAGAGACTTTAACGAAGATATTTACGCATTCAATAGCGGGATACTCAACCTATATTAAAAAACGACTTCTTGATAGGTACTGTTTTGACTGTTTTAAAGTCCATTGTTATGTCTGCCAAAAAGAATTACGTTTTATCTAGGCCCCCAACAAATTATTCTTATTTCATATTTGTACTATCGAACTATAACGGTGTATTTAGGTAATTGTTAACTTGTTAACTTGTTAATTTGTCTTTATAGAGTCTTGTCCTCCGCTGGGTTTTTTTCTGTGTGTGCTTTTGTTTTTTTTGTTTTTTTTTTATGTGTGTTTTTTTGGGCGTTGAGGTGGCCACCATGCCAGCGACTCTGTCATAATGGTGGTCTCCTTGACCAGGGATTTTTTTTTTTTTTTTTTTTTTTTTTTTCCTGTTGTATGCTATGTTGTATTGTATTGATTCCTGGTCGAAATAAATGATGATGATGATATACAGCCACGTTGCTCAGTATTTCACGTGGCAATATATACATCATTTGTCACCCAGTTTCACAAGAAATCCATGTCTTCATCGCAAACAGCGATACAATTTTGGTTGAAACACATAGAAGTCTTGCATTTGGAAAACAAGCAAAATAAAATATCACTTTTATCGAAAATTTACTTGGGCTTTGGCACGATATGCCTTACGTGACATACTTACAGCATTGGCCTTGTTGCCTTTTATTGGGATTAATAAAGAGGTTGGTTTCTTCAAGTCCTCGGACGATATTCCAGACTTGGTGACGTGGCCTTTATGTGATGCCATCTCGTTTGCCTGGAGCAGCTGTCCACAAGTTTGACAGAATGTTCTTTTTGCTTGCGGCAGATTTAAGAACTTCTTCAACCTGTGGATACATACATACAATAAGGTACATGAAGACAATGTAAGAAATGTTATCGGATATAAAGGAGTTTTATTATCGGCATTATGTTATCATAGATATATTATCATAGATATAATTAAATTTATTTTTCCTTAATACAAAACTAAAATAAAAGTAATTGCTCGAGCACTGTGACATGCAAAGGTTGCAAGTTATATATAAATAAAGCATTTACGGTATTTACGATACCTCGACTCTGTATCAGATAGGTACCTTTTTGAAATATTATTAGTATTATTATTTGACTATACAGGTACTGGTTCAAAACTGAACCACTAAGTTGCAAAAAAAAGTGCATTGAACACAGATATGGAACATAATCCCTAACCTTCTGGCCTGGTCGCTGGTTTGCCACTGGTTACTAGACCACCACCTGAGCACACCGGTACTCATCCCAAAACCATTGTCAGGACTTTACCTTATAGCATTAACCCAGCAAACATCATGATAATGTTCTTTGTTTGGTTTTGTTTGAGATAACGTGAAAATGTATGTTGTTTTTTTTATGTTGCCTGAACGTTTTCAGATAACTTTGTCTGACATTAAGTCCAGTATTAAAATTGTGCCTTCTATGAGAAACAACTGCGTATATAGTGAATGAATCAGAAGCATAATTGTCAAATACAATCAATTACATATTGTTTTCACGATGTCTAATTTTTCAGGTAACATTGTCCTAACATTGGGAAAATGTCCATTCTTGACTTCTCACATTTTTGTATTTATAACAACTGCTACACGCAACTAAGTTTTATTAATCACTACACATGGCAAAAGTTTTATTTTTATGGGATAAAGGCTAGAAAATATTATTTCAATGTTTGCGACGAACGTTGTCCCAACATTGTCCTGATGTTATCTTTGAGATGACGTGAATACAACCAAACACCAATGTGTGCGAACGTTGTGTGTTAGCTGGGAAGCATCTTACCTAAAACAAACTACTGATGCTATATTGATTAAATCCATAAATCAAATAAGTGTTGTACTGACCTTGCCTCAGATTCTTTATGTGTAGAATCTTGTGTGCACACTGGAATCTTGGCAGACTTGATGCTGGAATCCTTTTGTTGCAGCTGTTTCCGCTGAGCCTTGTCCGTCTCTTGAGCTGACTGGTAGAAGCTACACTGTCTACGCTCCCGATAAGCTGAACAAGCATAATACTCTTTGACCTTTCCTTTCACATAGCGTTTGAAAAGTAAAGTAGGACCTGAAATATATAGATCATTATTATAGTTAAAAACTGTTACGGCTGTAACATGATACAAGGAACATTAGATACTCACAGAGATACAGGTTGTGATTATTGCACTGCCTATTATCACTGTCTATTAGCATTGTCTATTACTATAGTCTAATAGCACTGTCTATTTGCACTATTAGTACTGTCCATTTACACTATTAGTACTGTCTATTAGCACTGTCTATTAGCACTATCTATTAGCACTATCTATTAGCACTGTCTATTAACACTGCCTATTAGCACTGTCTATTAGCACTGTCTATCAGAACTATCTATTAGCTGATTAATACTCTAAGATGGACAGGTGCTACCTAAAAAATGCGAGCGCATATTTATTAATTCAAATTTTCCGAGGGGATACATCTAGATTAATATTCAAAATTAATAAATTAACTTTATTTTGAAGTATACATCCAGTGATAACATTGATCATTTATTCGTTTATTTTGTGGGGCAGCTGATTTTATTATTAAAGACATGACATAATAGGCTTTGACCTGTCTTTGCTTGAATAAATTTATGTACAGCTGATATTTACTCCAAATCCTAAAACCTCTCATGGGGGCTGTTACGCGAAATGAAAGTCCTAAGCCTATGCTTGAAATGGACTTTGAATATGCATACATGTTACCTTAAGAGCTCGCTTGCGCTTGCTATTACCACCGGCTATGTACAATCAGCCTGGTCTAGCCTCTAACCCATCCCCAATATGCACAACCGCTGCCTTGGCCATTAACAACTAACATGTCATCCCCCACTCTCCCGCAGCCCACTATTGCACTGGGTATGACTTAGTTGTAAATCATCACTCTTCAGTTAGAGCGAAAAAGCGGAGAAAAAAAAGAAAAAAGATTGGATGGTGGCTAGGTATTGGAACAGGGGAAGGTGGGTCTGGCTTGGCATCTGGCGATTGTTGTCACTGGTGTTTGTATGATTGGCTGCTACCAGGCTGGTGTGTGTGAATGGAGGGAGTTGTATAATGAAGGGACCATATAATGCAGAGACCACTGTATTGACAGCCCAATCGTCAAGTGACAAGGGAGCCAGAAACTAATTCGCCTCATGGTAGGGGGTGGTGAGAGCACCTTGGTTGTTATGCTGTTCAGCCATTCTGCATAACTTGAAAGTTAAACGACTTCTTGACACTTGTTTGTATCGAATGAACTATCATGCTAGAATTCTGGGTCCAACGTTGAAGCGACTGAACCGAGCAAAAACGAGTGAAATGTAGCGGAACCGGGTGCAAATTACCATGTTCTATTCATATAATATTTACTTTAAAATGTGAAGTTATTGTCTAGTAATAGAAGCATTTGTCTCAGACTGCTGGAGCCGAGTGTCAGGCCGCCATCTTGGTTATTGTCGTTGTACAACTCATAGTCATCACTTGGCGGCACCACCTTCAATAGTGGCTGCGTGCTCGAAAGTAGGTGCCATGGCAAGACAAACTTTATTGTTGCAAGAACTACATTTATTAAAACCATGCAAGCGTTCAGTATATACAGAAACCAGTTATATTTCATATGGAGAGTACAAGTATGTGCTATAATGTACTGGTAATTTACGCCCGGTTTCGCTCGGTTCCCTGGTTCCGCTATAACCAGATGTACCGCAGAATTCTCCATAAATAATGGGCACATTTCTTTGGTACCCACGGTATATCCCTACTGAACAGCACGGGGCATTCGGGAGAAGATGGCGGCTGATTGAAAGGTGATTAGAGTAGGTTGGTTCCAGTGCCTTAATAATGTGCACCGGATGTGAACGTTGTGTGCATTTCATTGAAATAGGCATATCCCTATCGGCATACCCGGAAGTTCCCTGTCACGTGTTGCGGGCCCGGGGCGGGATACCGAACCTGGCCCAAAGAAATGCGCCCAATAACAGAATAACATTCGCCGATTCGACACTTCGACATGGACATGGGCGATAATATAAGGAACAACAGCATCAATAGGCTCAATAGCTTGCGCCTTTACTTACCATGGGGACATTTCGGTGTGTCGGGCGAGTCTAAGACCTCCAGACACACATCGACACCAGATTTCTCCTCAGTAGCCATTATTTAACCCAAATGGAGCAACTGCCACAGAAAATTGCAGAAATCGAACAGTTCTCGCTTCTCGCTTCTCGTAACCACACGGCACTCGGGCAACGCGATTGGGCGCCTGCCATATATCATCGGTCATTGAGGAACTCAGACATTGCATGGGCATCGGATGCGTGGCCACCTTAAAGGCTAGCTTCTAGGTAACTTACTGTGTAAAATTAACATAACATACACTTAAGGCATTTTGGGAGAAAGGGTGTTTGAATAGAAAAATCGAGAAGACCGAAGTTGTGGTTTTCAGAAGAGGATTAATGTAAAGACAAAAGAAACTTGAGCTATCAAAAGTAATCTAATTAACGCTGTATCGAGTTATCAATACCTTAAAATTGTGATGACTATCACTGTTACTTGGACATCAGCAGTTTCGACATCAGCGTCTGAGGCAAACCGAGCACTCCCTTACATCTATCAACAGGATAAGAAATTAATTTTAAAGATTAAAGAGTTTAAGGAGATGGAAAAGGCGAAAGTAAGATTTTGCAAATGGATTTTAGGACTCTTCAAATTTTCATCGGACGCTGCAGCTCTTGGGTTAACCCTGGCAAGAACATATCACGCTAAATGCATCAAATATTGGTTACAGATATCAAGGATGACGAAAAAAATCAAAAAAAATCGATGTTTTCAACGAGAGGGTTCAATTTAAAATAAAACAGTGTAAAAGACAAATGGTTTGTGATCTCGCGAACTACGATCTCGCGAGATATATGGCACATTTAAGGAAGAACTGATACTCGGATTCGATTTATCGACACTAATTGTTAATGCAAATGTTATAATAACAAATGTTATATGGACATATGCTATGTCATTTGGGCCTAAAGGCCTTCAAGAAGAAATAAACAACAACAATATATATTTTTGAGAAAGTGGGTAACCAGTAGGTGTTCGATGTGCTGAAATCACTATATCTGTATAATTGCGCTAACTAAATAAAAATGAAAATAAATACAACAATTTATAAGGAAGTGCCTCTGGGAGCCCCAAAATTTTACCCATCCATGTACCAAAATTAGGGCACATCCACGTACCAGCTGAGAAAGTTGCACGACTTGGAAAAAATCTACTGCGACGAAAAAACTCAGGATCGGCCCCTCTCCAGCTGGAAAATTGAGCGGACCCATTGGCGTGCCAAAATGCACAAAAAGGCACCCTTTCCAGCGGCACGCTCCCAGCAGTCCAATTACCTTTAGATACCCTCTCCCCCCACCGCCGGGTCCGGATGCCGTTCCGTGCCCCTGTCACACCGCACCGTACACGTGTAAGTGGCAGCTGATAAATGACAGGCAAAGGAAGGCCAGACTCCGACTCGCGCGGCACTCAACTGCTGAACTGCAAAGTAAGTTAGTTGCATGTTTCTTTCTATATATTGCGCTCTTGCAGCACAAATCGTATATTTTGAATAGATGTATATCTGTCAGGCCTCCTAAGTTATGTTTGCATATTGAACTCCAGTAATTTTGCATTGTCGATTTGATATAGATCTAGGCTCAGCTTTGCCTTTGGCCAAACATTTTGCTCGAAAACAAGTCTGCCAAATGCACCATTGATCAAACTTAATCCCGGTGTCATCTGAGAAATTCGCGAGGCACCATGAGTTTAAAGAAAAAAATGAGCGATAATACGTAAAGTTAGCAAGTTGAGCCATTTTCGCCACTGTCTGGGAATTCCCCGGGAAATCCCACTCCCAGAGTCCAGACGGCCGCTCCCGGAGGTATCGCTTGATAATTTGTCGGTGGAAGTGTGGATGGGAAGGGTGTGTAGGCCTCCGCAAAAAACAAATATGGCGGATGGTTGGAATGAATCACTGTTGTACCTACCCAGTCTGCGGGGTCCCAGTATCAAGTTTCTGTCTGGCACAATTAACTTATTGCATCTGGGGTGAGGCCGGCGGCAGCAGTATCAATTTACACCACCTTAAACCTGGCCTCTTATCATTGGTCTACAATAGGTGTGGGCAACCCCCTCCTTTCCCCCTTACTTATTTGTAATCGGCAAAAGGCTCTATTTAAAGCCGTATCCTGACTTGCAGCTTAAAGGGAACTGGCAGCCTGGCCTCTAACACTGCTTTACCGATACTCAATTGTCTATTCCCCAAATTACAGAATTTTTTGTTTTATCTGTAGCTCACAATAAAATTTAGAAGTGACCGACAGGCACAATTTCAAGACGTATATATAAATTTGTTAGGATGGTACACTTTCATGAAAGACTAACATCTTGCTCTACTGCTCAGTTGGGAACTGCAGCTGTTCATCTGTAAATCGCGGCCCTGATCTCTCTCTCCGCGAGTTATAACATAAGGCGGTGCCATATGAATAGTCACAATATGCGTCACTGCTCTCGGCAAAATGACACTCTGCTTGACATTGCTGGGGGCAGGTTGCCTTAATTTTCTTCCGCTTACCAGTCAGCAGAAACAAGCATTAACACTAGCCAATTTAATTTTAAAATGTAAACTTTCGGTGCAGATCGTGATTAAATTAGGTTGGATACTCGCTTTAAACCTGGAAAGTGGAACCTTCAACCTCCTAATATTACCCACGGCTTCAAATAGGCAGTTTACAGTAACATGAATAATAGGACTAAATTGACATCTAGCTCCAATGTATACATTATATATGTTTAAACCAGTTGTCCTTTTATTATTCTTATCAGCATCTTTATTCATATCCAATAAATGTACATAGTATATGACCTACCTTATTTTTTTTAGCTATCAGAACTCAATATTATTATTATTTGTACTTCAATTGGGGGTGGAAGTAGTTTACTTCTATCCCTCTACTTTTACTTCTAAAAGTATCTACCATCTAAAGATATCTACTGAGGTATATCACTTTATACTCCTATTTGTTTATTCCCTTTTATTGGGTATAAAGTTATTGCTTGTAATTCTCCATTAAGCCTCCTCTGAACATATGCTGTGTGATGATGTAACAAGATACTTCGAGTAAATGTCGAACAAGAGACCCTGGTTGCCCAAACCCCTGTAAAACCAAAGCCCTGGTTTGACAAAATCCCTTGTGCTGACATACATTTGCAGTCTGATCATCCTACAGACAGAAGTAAAATTTCATGTGATTTCATGTCATTAGATAATAGTTTTCAATTTCAGTAGTTCAATTTATTACACTGATCACCATATTGGCAACACATTGCATTGAAATTCATAATGAATGGTCCTTTTTAACAATTGAGCAAAATTACAATTATATTAAAATTATAATTTAAGTTAGATCTTAAAATTATGGTGAGTATTACCAGCTTATGCCACCAATTTCTTCCCAACCAATGACAAAGTTAAGCACTATGCAACACCAATAAATTTTGATTCAATATCCATGTGTTGCAGAAACAGTTGCTAAATATATTGTCACCAGGGCTAATGTTAGCCAGGGCTTTTGTCCTAGCGGGTATTGGTGACCAGGGATTCTGGCTAATGTTAGCCAGGGCTTTTGTCCTAGAGGGTATTGGTAACCAGGGATTCTGTCAGCCAGGCTTTATCCATTCACCACTACATCCATAACCATGTTGAAATGTTATCTGTGATATGTCTCCCATATTAACAGAGATTCTGATAGGTAGGCGAGGGGGTGAGTCCCAGTGTCCCAGAGCTCTTTAAAATGATGGGACATAATTTAAATGAAATATTGCGTAGTCTGTATACTATTTTATTTGAAGGAAACCCCTCAAATTATTGCATATACAATAGTTTTTGATACTTAGCACCTGGACCTAGTCACCTACAATTTCTACCATGCATTGCGTTATCAGCCGCTTATCCTGGGTCACCATGGCCAATCTGTTCCTGCAAGGCACAAGGCCTCTGATTCTGGACAGAGAAACACCCAGCCGTTTATAAATATTTACATTGCGTCCTCATATCCCCCCATAGCTTAATCAAATGCATCATTTGAATTTTTTGTGCGACAAATGACGCAGGATGCATACCTATCAGAATTGCTGTACTAATGCTTTTGACAGCTGTTTTTGTCTATATTATCCTGTTCAGAATGACAGGTCTTTGCCCTAACTAAATGTAAGCACAATGCAATTGCAACCCCCCCACCCTCTGCCGCCATCCCGGGCTTCGCCACCTGTCAGCGATGCAGGTAATCCCCCCTCCCTCACCACCCCCCAACACCTCGCACCCCGGCTGGCAGCCACGGGCGCAAGATTTCGGGATGCAAACGAGATTTCCGCAATGGCGCTACCGAGAAAGGAGTCATTTGAATAACAGTCCTCGACAGAAGTGGACATAACTCGGTCATGTTCATGTAAACTGCCTATTTGAAGCCGCGGCTTATATTAGGAAGTTGAAGGTTCCACTTTCCGGGTTTAAAGCGGGTGTTCAACCTAAATCAATCACGATCTGCACCGAAAGTTTACATCTTAAAATTAAATTGGCGAGTGTTAACGCTTCGTTTCGCCCGACTGGTAAGGAGAAAAAAATTAAGGCTACCCGCCCCCAGCAATGTCAAGCAGTGCGCCATGTTGCCGGGAGCAGTGTCGCATATTGTGACTATTTATATAGCGCCGCCTTACGTTAGACCTCGCGGAGAAAAAGATCAGGGCCGCGATGTACGGATGAACAGTGGCAGTTCCAAGCCTCGCAGTAGCGCAAGATCTTAGTCTTTCATGGAAAAGTACCGTCCTAACAGATTGATATACGTATTGCGAAGATCGACTCGGCACCAATGCCATGATTGGAGTTAGATCCGCAGAGATGTCGGAATGCAAATGAGATTTCCGCAATGGCGCTACCGGGAAAGGAGTCATTTGAATAACAGTCCTCGCCAGAAGTGGATATAACTCGGTCAAATGGATACTAATTGTGTTGGATTTTCGTTTACAGCCAGCAAACAAGTAAGTTTTTATATTATATCGATTATATGTACGTACACATACCCCCGTCACTGCCACAGAAAGGTGGTTGGTACTATTCCGGGTTTTCCCCAACTATTCCGCAGCTATTCCGGGTTTTATTGTGTGCCATGTAACACACAGATTTATGAATCTTATTTATTCTTACAGCGAGCCAAAATGCCGAACAAAAGCAAAACTACCCGTAATGGCTTCTACTGGTTCATGCAAGACATCATGCCAGGACTGCGGCGGGAGGGACGAGCCTTCCCCAATGGAATGGCTGATGTTGTCCCTGTGGCTCTGCCAAGATGGAAGGTAACGTCTGACAAAATATCTTTGTTTGTTCAAGGGACGTCCCTGATCTAGTGTTATAGCACTCTAGACCACAGATCAACAGGTAACATAGACTCGATACCTTAGCTTGGGGCACCTAAGAATTTTCGAAAAACTGTTAAACTGAATTGTTATTACCGTAAACTGCCTCTTTGAAGCCGCGGCTTGTATTAGGAAGTTGGAGGTTCCACTTTCCGGGTTTGAGTCGCAAGTCAGGGTGCGGCTTTAAATTGGGCCTTTTGCCGATTTAAAGTGAGCGTGGCGAGACAAGCCGGGGGTGGGGCGGGGGGGTATTCAATTCAAGTAGTTTTCATATTTAGAAGTAGATATTTGTTTTAAATGAACCATTAAAATGTGTTTTTAATATTTATAGTTATTAAACGTTATACCAAGTGACATTATCAGTTTTCACATTTAGAAGTGTCACTGCTATCAGTGTCACTGCTAGATCTGTGTATCCGCATTTTGGTATTCTTATTTGTATTCAGTTGAATTTTACTTTTACTAAATCAACCAATTGAATTGTATGGGTGGCTCCAGTGCCAGCAACCATCAGGTCTTAACTAGAGTCTCCCAGCCCTGTGAATGAATCTGTTGTTCCTTGTTTTCTTACGCCACTTGTTATTTGTTATGTATTCACTTGGTTAAATAAACGAGTATTGACTTGACTTATATCTGTTCCTGACTTTATGACAGACATTGACACAAGCGGAGAAGGAGAGGTATGAGAAAGTTGCCCGCGAACAGAAGAAGAAAGCCAAGAAAGACAACACATCTCGGCTGGACAACGAGGGGAACATCATTGCGGTGAGGATAATATGTCTTCTGCCTTCCTTCCATGTCTTAATTTGATGCTTGAGAGCAATTTCTGAAGCTCTCAATAGACCGACCCAGGCTCCGACGCTAAGCCCCGCCCACGGGTCTCACTTTATAGCGAAAAGGCAATATCTTGCGAAAAGAAGGCTTAAATGCCAATAAATCCTCACTTGCAAATGCTGATCAGGCTGATTGGTTTTCTAATGACTTTACTACTCTTAAGAATGAAAGTGAGACCGCCGCCCACGCGTGAGTCCTTTGTCCTTACTCGTGAGTATGAAATTGACAATCATAGCGGATGGTAGGTACATGTGAGAAGTACTCATCTCTGAAACTGACAAGAAAGTGAAACGCTGCTTTGTTTGTCCGACTTGTTTGTCGGACGTAACTCACGTAATGGTGTGCTACCAAAGTCTTATCAGACTTTTAGGTGTACCACATGAATGTTGTCTGGCGAACCGCTGTTTTGCGGTCTGTCTGGTTGTAACCGGTGTCAGGCGTGGAAATGCCCCCCTCGATGCGGAGATGCCCCCTTTATATAAAATACATGATATTGAGACCCTCTCCGCTACAGATACAGGGAGAGGGCCTTTCCGCATAGGACGCCGGCTTTGTATAAAAACAACGAACTTGTACCTGAAAAAGAAAAGGATAGTTTTCCACTCGGGTGCCATCGATTGGAGTTTTCTTAAACCACATCGGTCTCTCAATCTGCAGGGCGGGGGACTATTTTTCACGCTCAAGCTTGTTTGCTCTCAATCGGAGGGTCCAAGTAACCGGAAGCTGTGTTAGTAAGCAGGCTTGGCTGCTTATCAACAGAACCTACATCTGGGGCAAGTTTCACTTCATTGTCCGGGGAGGTTTTTGGGGCCAGTTTAGCCTTTATGTGCACAAAAGTGGCATTAAACGCCCAGCATCATATTTCATCAGATGGCATAAACCTCCAATCAATCCAGCCGTCCATCGATTCGATCTTTGCATCCTTTATTTATTCTTTTAAAACGGTGGAGACTCACAGAGCGACAGGCATTTTTTTAAAAACGTTCTTTCATGTCCTAAATCTTTAGCCAGAAATATTTTTTTTGACATTATTTCAGCATCGCGTGGATGCTGGCAACGAATCCAAGAAACGGAAGTTGAAGGAACGCCGCATCGCGAGGAGTCGCTGGCCCCCAGCGGACGGTAGGTGAACTAGTCCGCAAAGCAGGGTATTAGCCACAATTTTTTGTTTACCAGCTAAAAGTTTGGCTGGTAAAAAAGTGTTTAGTGTACACAAACAAGATGGCGCATTTTGAGCTCGCAATTTACAATTCCATCAATAGCAGTAGTTCGTGTTGTCTTATGAAATGAGTGCTACGATTTTATTTTAGGCCTTATGACCAAAAGGTCCTTTTTTTGGGCGGTTAAATAGCACCGGAGTGCCCGCCTGCCATAAAAACTGCCCGCCCATCTGGCGGGCATGCGGGTCTTTGGCTAATACCCTGCCGCGAAGAATCCAGGCTGGTTCATTGGAAATCACTGCCACTCAGTTGTTATTGCTGCTGGCGCCCACGCTAGCGGTCCTGGGTTCGAATCCCCCATAGCGACAGCATGATTTTTACATTTTCTTTCATCCAAATTATGGTGGCCTCCCTGGTGTAGTGGTTAGCGCACTAGACCGCAGATTAATGGGTCCTGGGGGCCTCCCTGGTGTAGTGGTTAGCGCACTAGACCACAGATCAATAGGTCCTGGGGGCCTCCCTGGTGTAGTGGTTAGCGCACTAGACCGCAGATTAATAGGTCCTAGGGGCCTCCCTGGTGTAGTGGTTAGCGCACTAGACCGCAGATCAATAGGTCCTGGGGGCCTCCCTGGTGTAGTGGTTAGCGCACTAGTCCGCAGATTAATAGGTCCTGGGGGCCTCCCTGGTGTAGTGGTTAGCGCACTAGACCACAGATCAATAGGTCCTGGGGGCCTCCCTGGTGTAGTGGTTAGCGCACTAGACCGCAAATCAATAGGTCCTGGGGGCCTCCCTGGTGTAGTGGTTAGCGCACTAGACCGCAGATCAATAGGTCCTGGGGGCCTCCCTGGTGTAGTGGTTAGCGCACTAGACCGCAGATTAATAGGTCCTAGGGGCCTCCCTGGTGTAGTGGTTAACGCACTAGACCGCAGATCAATAGGTCCTGGGGGCCTCCCTGGTGTAGTGGTTAGCGCACTAGACCGCAGATTATTAGGTCCTAGGGGCCCCCCTGGTGTAGTGGTTAGCGCACTAGACCGCAGATCAATAGGTCCTGGGGGCCTCCCTGGTGTATTGGTTAGCGCACTAGACCGCAGATCAATAGGTCCTTGGGGCCTCCCTGGTGTAGTGGTTAGCGCACTAGACCGCAGATCAATAGGTCCTGGGGGCCTCCCTGGTGTAGTGGTTAGCGCACTAGACCACAGATCAATAGGTCCTGGGGGCCTCCCTGGTGTAGTGGTTAGGGCACTAGACCACAGATCAATAGGTCCTGGGGGCCTCCCTGGTGTAGTGGTTAGCGCACTAGACCACAGATCAATAGGTCCTGGGGGCCTCCCTGGTGTAGTGGTTAGCGCACTAGGCCACAGATCAATAGGTCCTGGGGGCCTCCCTGGTGTAGTGGTTAGCGCACTAGACCGCAGATCAATAGGTCCTGGGGGCCTCCCTGGTGTAGTGGTTAGGGCACTAGACCACAGATCAATAGGTCCGGGGGGCCTCCCTGGTATAGTGGTTAGCGCACTAGACCACAGATTAATAAGTCATCCCGGGAGGTTCCTGGGGCCAATTAGCCCTGGTTGTGTGCCCAGAACTAGTTGACTTCCCTTTCTACTTCATCACCTTCGAGATTCTCTGCGAGACGGAGGATCAGGAGTTCGTGCCCTGGTTGTGTGCCCAGAACTAGTTGACTTCCCTTTCTACTTCATCACCTTCGAGATTCTCTGCGAGACGGAGGATCAGGAGTTCGTGCTGTGCGAGATTGGAATTGTGGAGTGGACGATGAAGGATGGTATCACGAAGACACTGCACCGGTTTATAGAGCCAGGTACTGTAGTAACATTGTGGAATGGACGATGAAGAATGGTATCACGATGACACTGCACCGGTTTATAGAGCCAGGTACTGTGGTAACATTGTGGAGTGGACGATGAATGATGGTATCACGATGACACTGCACCGGTTTATAGAGCCAGGTACTGTGGTAACATTGTGGAGTGGACGATGAAGGATGGTATCACGATGACACTGCACCGGTTTATAGAGCCAGGTACTGTGGTAACATTGTGGAGTGGACGATGAAGGATGGTATCACGATGACACTGCACCGGTTTATAGAGCCAGGTACTGTGGTAACATTGTGGAGTGGACGATGAAGGATGGCATCACGATGACACTGCACCGGTTTATAGAGCCAGGTACTGTGGTAACATTGTGGAGTGGACGATGAAGGATGGTATCACGATGACACTGCACCGGTTTATAGAGCCAGGTACTGTGGTAACATTGTGGAGTGGACGATGAAGGATGGTATCACGATGACACTGCACCGGTATATAGAGCCAGGTACTGTGGTAACATTGTGGAGTGGACGATGAAGGATGGTATCACGAAGACACTGCACCGGTTTATAGAGCCAGGTACTGTGGTAACATTGTGGAGTGGACGATGAAGGATGGTATCACGATGACACTGCACCGGTTTATGGAGCCAGGCACTGTGGTAACATTGTGGAGTGGACGATGAAGGATGGTATCACGATGACACTGCCCCGGTTTATAGAGCCAGGTACTGTGGTAACATTGTGGAGTGGACGATGAAGGATGGTATCACGATGACACTGCACCGGTTTATAGAGCCAGGTACTGTGGTAACATTGTGGAGTGGACGATGAAGGATGGTATCACGATGACACTGCACCGGTTTATAGAGCCAGGTACTGTGGTAGCATTGTGGAGTGGACGATGAAGGATGGTATCACGATGACACTGCACCGGTTTATAGAGCCAGGTACTGTGGTAACATTGTGGAGTGGACGATGAAGGATGGTATCACGATGACACTGCACCGGTTTATAGAGCCAGGTACTGTGGTAACATTGTGGAGTGGACGATGAAGGATGGTATCACGAAGACACTGCACCGGTTTATAGAGCCAGGTACTGTGGTAACATTGTGGAGTGGACGATGAAGGATGGTATCACGATGACACTGCACCGGTTTATAGAGCCAGGTACTGTGGTAACATTGTGGAGTGGACGATGAAGGATGGTATCACGAAGACACTGCACCGGTTTATAGAGCCAGGTACTGTGGTAACATTGTGGAATGGACGATGAAGGATGGTATCACGAAGACACTGCACCGGTTTATAGAGCCAGGTACTGTGGTAACATTGTGGAGTGGACGATGAAGGATGGTATCACGATGACACTGCACCGGTTTATAGAGCCAGGTACTGTGGTAACATTGTAGAGTGGACGATGAAGGATGGTATCACGATGACACTGCACCGGTTTATAGAGCCAGGTACTGTGGTAACATTGTGGAGTGGACGATGAAGGATGGTATCACGAAGACACTGCACCGGTTTATAGAGCCAGGTACTGTGGTAACATTGTGGAGTGGACGATGAAGGATGGTATCACGATGACACTGCACCGGTTTATAGAGCCAGGTACTGTGGTAACATTGTGGAGTAGACGATGAAGAATGGTATCACGATGGCACTGCACCGGTTTATAGAGCCAGGTACTGTGGTAACATTGTGGAGTGGACGATGAAGGATGGTATCACGATGACACTGCACCGGTTTATAGAGCCAGGTACTGTGGTAACATTGTGGAGTGGACGATGAAGAATGGTATCACGATGGCACTGCACCGGTTTATAGAGCCAGGTACTGTGGTAACATTGTGGAGTGGACGATGAAGGATGGTATCACGATGACACTGCACCGGTTTATAGAGCCAGGTACTGTGGTAACATTGTGGAGTGGACGATGAAGGATGGTATCACGAAGACACTACACCGGTTTATAGAGCCAGGTACTGTGGTAACATTGTGGAGTGGACGATGAAGGATGGTATCACGATGACACTGCACCGGTTTATAGAGCCAAGTACTGTGGTAACATTGTGGAGTGGACGATGAAGGATGGTATCACGAAGACACTGCACCGGTTTATAGAGCCAGGTACTGTGGTAATATTGTGGAGTGGACGATGAATGATGGTATCACGATGACACTGCACCGGTTTATAGACCCAGGTACTGTGGTAACATTGTGGAGTGGACGATGAAGGATGGTATCACGAAGACACTGCACCGGTTTATAGAGACCGGTACTGTGGTAACATTGTGGAGTGGACGATGAAGGATGGTATCACGATGACACTGCACCGGTTTATAGAGCCAGGTACTGTGGTAACATTGTGGAGTGGACGATGAAGGATGGTATCACGATGACACTGCACCGGTTTATAGAGCCAGGTACTGTGGTAACATTGTGGAGTGGACGATGAAGGATGGTATCACGATGACACTGCACCGGTTTATAGAGCCAGGTACTGTGGTAACATTGTGGAGTGGACGATGAAGGATGGTATCACGAAGACACTGCACCGGTTTATAGAGACCGGTACTGTGGTAACATTGTGGAGTGGACGATGAAGGATGGTATCACGATGACACTGCACCGGTTTATAGAGCCAGGTACAGTGGTAACATTGTGGAGTGGACGATGAAGGATGGTACCACGATGACACTGCACCGGTTTATAGAGCCAGGTACTGTGGTAACATTGTGGAGTGGACGATGAAGGATGGTATCACGAAGACACTGCACCGGTTTATAGAGCCAGGTACTGTGGTAACAGGGGCCCGCCCGGTAGCTCAGTGGGCTAGAGCCCTCGCTTTGACTGCTCTGGCCACCTGGAACCCTAACGGCACGTGGGTCGGTGGTTCGAGCCCCGCTGTGGTCAGGTCTTTGTGGTCGCAGGATAAAGATCCCGTGTCCTTCTTCCCAAAGAGTAGGGGGTTACCCCCGAGGACATGGCTCCACTCCCCCTTCCTTCTCCCATTGACGAGATATGACCAACAAGTGGTTAAAGCGTCCTGAATATACAGCCAACCCACTGTGGTAACTCACCGTCACGTGACCTTCATACTCAAACTATGGGCAGAGTCTAAATTCGCGCTATCAACACGGGTCCGAATGCGCTTGCGACTCGGTTCTTCATTAGTCTCGTATGCCATAATGTAATCAGCTTTACGTTTCACTTTGAACTGTTGATTTTCCGATGCCAAAGATATCAGCAAGCTGCTGATTGCTCTTGCCTCCGAGTTCCTTCGTGCCGATGAGTTCTACCTTCCGTGAATGTGGAAGCTCCTTCGCATTTTTCCGTGTTGCTGCCATGACGCTCAGTGAGATAATTATTCATAAGACTAATATCCATACCTTATATAGCCGCTACTTCTGTCTTTCGCGTGTGTTGTAACAAGAGGGAGTTCGGGATCAAGATCATCAAACCTCACGCCGTTCACAGGTGTATCGCTCGATTGTATGTGTTCTAAAGGTATCGAGTTTTGTGATCAAGATTATCAAAGCTTCAATGCGTACTTTAACAACCTATAACAACGTGCAAATATGTTTCACACATTTTAAGAGTGCTATCCAGTCCACAGGCGTTATCGCCTGAGTGTGCGTGTTCTGCTAATTGCAATCAGCCGGTGACACTAATCCTTCCGCTAGCCGACAACCCATCGACTTAGGGAATATAAAATGGGGCGTTGGGACGAAAATGATCGATCGACTTACGGGTTAGAGAATACTGTTACAATGCTAAAGTATAGGCCGACCGTCTGGACTGGAAAAAATCGATCGAGTTAGGGAGGCGATCAGGTTAGGGAGGTGGTCGGGCAGGGAGGTTTTACTGTATACAATCGTAACTATGACTACCGTTGTCCCGGGCAGGTCCCATTCCGCTTGGATACCGGTTCGCGTGCCAGAGACACAGCGACGAGACTCACAGGATCCCGATTCAGACGTTCGACCAGGCGGATGATAACTACCGCGGTCTCTGGATACAGATGGAAAACTTTGTGAACCCCAGCGGACGGAAACCGGAATATCCGCCCTTGTACTGCTTGGTAAGTGGAAATACCCCCCACCCCCCACCCCCCACCCCCACCGCATAGGGCTTAGATCTCAGCGGGCGGAAACCGGAGTATCCCCCCTTGTACTCCCTGGTGAGTGGAAATACCCCCCCACCCCCCACCCCCACCTCCCACCCCCCCATCCCCACCGCATAGGGCTTAGATCTCAGCGGGCGGACCCCGGAGTATCCTCCCTTGTACCCCCTGGTGAGTGGAAGGGCCGCCCCGGTAGCTCAGTGGGTTAGAGCGCTCGCCTTGAGTATTCTGGCCACCTGAGTGCCTGACGGCACGTCGATCGGTGGTTCGCGCCCCGCTGTGGCCAGGTCTGCGCAAAGAGTAGCGGGTTACCCCCGGGGACATGGCTCCACTCTTCCCTTCCTATTCCCATTGACGATATGACCAGAAGTGGTTATAGCGTCCTGAATATACAACCAACCTGGGGGAAATCTGTCTCCAGCGTGAGAAAAGAACCTGTGTAACTAAGTTGGAAGCTCACTCGACTGGTGAACAGGTTGCGGGTTCATATCCCACCCGTGCATGGGGCTGTTGCATCCTTCTACCTTGTTATGTTATCTTGGCGACCCATGTTAGCCTACAGTGCAGAAAGTACCAATCCGTTTAGTACACAGGCTGCATACGGATGTCTACTCGACGTCCCGGGAGGTTCCTCAGCCTAATTTAACCCTTAGATGTCAGTGCACAAAAAAGTGCCACAGGGGAACAATTTTGTTCGTTTCGTTGCAGGGTACTGGGCCGCCCCGATAGCTCAGTGGGTTAGAGCGCTCGCAGTATGACCCAAAGTGGTTAGAGCGTCCTGAATATACAGCGAACGAACCGATCGTTGCAGGGTACTGGGCCGCCCCGATAGCTCAGTGGGTTAGAGCGCTCGCAATATGACCCAAAGTGGTTAGAGCGTCCTGAATATACAGCCAACGAACCGATCGTTGCAGGGTACTGGGCCGCCCCGATAGCTCAGTGGGTTAGAGCGCTCGCAATATGACCCAAAGTGGTTAAAGCGTCCTGAATATACAGCCAACGAACCAATCGTTGCAGGGTACTGGGCCGCCCCGATAGCTCAGTGGGTTAGAGCGCTCGCAATATGACCCAACGTGGTTAAAGCGTCCTGAATATACAGCGAACGAACCGATCGTTGCAGGGTACCGGGCCGCCTCAATAGCTCAGTGGGTTAGAGCAGCGCTCGCAATATGACCCAAAGTGGTTAGAGCGTCCTGAATATACAGCCAACGAACCGATCGTTGCAGGGTACTGGGCCGCCCCGATAGCTCAGTGGGTTAGAGCAGCGCTCGCAATATGACCCAAAGTGGTTAAAGCGTCCTGAATATACAGCCAACGAACCGATCGTTGCAGGGTACTGGGCCGCCCCGATAGCTCAGTGGGTGAGAGCAGCGCTCGCAATATGACCCAACGTGGTTAAAGCGTCCTGAATATACAGCCAACGAACCGATCGTGGCAGGGTACTGGGCCGCCCCGATAGCTCAGTGGGTTAGAGCGCTCGCAATATGACCCAAAGTGGTTAGAGCGTCCTGAATATACAGCCAACGAACCGATCGTTGCAGGGTACTGGGCCGCCCCGATAGCTCAGTGGGTTAGAGCAGCGCTCGCAATATGACCCAAAGGGGTTAAAGCGTCCTGAATATACAGCCAACGAACCGATCGTTGCAGGGTACTGGGCCGCCCCGATAGCTCAGTGGGTTAGAGCAGCGCTCGCAATATGACCCAAAGTGGTTAAAGCGTCCTGAATATACAGCGAACGAACCGATCGTTGCAGGGTACTGGGCCGCCCCGATAGCTCAGTGGGTTAGAGCGCTCGCAATATGACCCAAAGTGGTTAAAGCGTCCTGAATATACAGCGAACGAACCGATCGTTGCAGGGTACTGGGCCGCCCCGATAACTCAGTGGGTTAGAGCGCTCGCAATATGACCCAAAGTGGTTAAAGCGTCCTGAATATACAGCGAACGAACCGATCGTTGCAGGGTACTGGGCCGCCCCGATAGCTCAGTGGGTTAGAGCAGCGCTCGCAATATGACCCAAAGTGGTTAAAGCGTCCTGAATATACAGCGAACGAACCGATCGTTGCAGGGTACTGGACCGCCCCGATAGCTCAGTGGGTTAGAGCGCTCGCAATATGACCCAAAGTGGTTAAAGCGTCCTGAATATACAGCGAACGAACCGATCGTTGCAGGGTACTGGGCCGCCCCGATAGCTCAGTGGGTTAGAGCAGCGCTCGCAATATGACCCAAAGTGGTTAAAGCGACCTGAATATACAGCCAACGAACCGATCGTTGCAGGGTACTGGGCCGCCCCGATAGCTCAGTGGGTTAGAGCGCTCGCAATATGACCCAAAGTGGTTAAAGCGTCCTGAATATACAGCCAACGAACCGATCGTTGCAGGGTACTGGGCCGCCCCGATAGCTCAGTGGGTTAGAGCAGCGCTCGCAATATGACCCAAAGTGGTTAAAGCGTCCTGAATATACAGCCAACGAACCGATCGTTGCAGGGTACTGGGCCGCCCCGATAGCTCAGTGGGTTAGAGCAGCGCGCGCAATATGACCCAAAGTGGTTAAAGCGTCCTGAATATACAGCGAACGAACCGATCGTTGCAGGGTACTGGGCCGCCCCGATAGCTCAGTGGGTTAGAGCGCTCGCAATATGACCCAAAGTGGTTAAAGCGTCCTGAATATACAGCGAACGAACCGATCGTTGCAGGGTACTGGGCCGCCCCGATAGCTCAGTGGGTTAGAGCGCTCGCAATATGACCCAAAGTGGTTTAAAGCGTCCTGAATATACAGCCAACGAACCGATCGTTGCAGGGTACTGGGCCGCCCCGATAGCTCAGTGGGTTAGAGCGCTCGCAATATGACCCAAAGTGGTTAAAGCGTCCTGAATATACAGCGAACGAACCGATCGTTGCAGGGTACTGGGCCGCCCCGATAGCTCAGTGGGTCAGAGCGCTCGCAATATGACCCAAAGTGGTTAAAGCGTCCTCAATATACAGCCAACGAACCGATCGTTGCAGGGTACTGGGCCGCCCTGATAGCTCAGTGGGTTAGAGCGCTCGCAATATGACCCAAAGTGGTTAAAGCGTCCTGAATATACAGCGAACGAACCGATCGTTGCAGGGTACTGGGCCGCCCCGATAGCTCAGTGGGTTAGAGCGCTCGCAATATGACCCAAAGTGGTTTAAAGCGTCCTGAATATACAGCCAACGAACCGATCGTTGAAGGGTACTGGGCCGCCCCGATAGCTCAGTGGGTTAGAGCGCTCGCAATATGACCCAACGTGGTTAAAGCGTCCTGAATATACAGCCAACGAACCGATCGTTGAAGGGTACTGGGCCGCCCCGATAGCTCAGTGGGTTAGAGCGCTCGCAATATGACCCAAAGTGGTTAAAGCGTCCTCAATATACAGCCAACGAACCGATCGTTGAAGGGTACTGGGCCGCCCCGATAGCTCAGTGGGTTAGAGCAGCGCTCGCAATATGACCCAAATTGGTTAAAGCGTCCTGAATATACAGCGAACAAACCGATCGTTGCAGGGTACTGGGCCGCCCTGATAGCTCAGTGGGTTAGAGCGCTCGCAATATGACCCAACGTGGTTAAAGCGTCCTGAATATACAGCCAACGAACCGATCGTTGCAGGGTACTGGGCCGCCTCGATAGCTCAGTGGGTTAGACCGCTCGCAATATGACCCAAAGTGGTTAAAGCGTCCTGATTATAGAGCGAACGAACCGATCGTTGCAGGGTACTGGGCCGCCCCGATAGCTCAGTGGGTTAGAGCAGCGCTCGCAATATGACCCAAAGTGGTTAAAGCGTCCTGAATATACAGCCAACGAACCGATCGTTGAAGGGTACTGGGCCGCCCCGATAGCTCAGTGGGTTAGAGCAGCGCTCGCAATATAACCCAAAGTGGTTAAAGCGTCCTGAATATACAGCCAACGAACCGATCGTTGAAGGGTACTGGGCCGCCCCGATAGCTCAGTGGGTTAGAGCAGCGCTCGCAATATGACCCAAAGTGGTTAAAGCGTCCTGAATATACAGCCAACGAACCGATCGTGGCAGGGTACTGGGCCGCCCCGATAGCTCAGTGGGTTAGAGCGCTCGCAATATGACCCAAAGTGGTTAAAGCGTCCTGAATATACAGCCAACGAACCGATCGTGGCAGGGCACTGGGCCGCCCCGATAGCTCAGTGGGTTAGAGCGCTCGCAATATGACCCAAATGGTTAAAGCGTCCTGAATATACAGCCAACGAACCGATCGTGGCAGGGTACTGGGCCGCCCCGATAGCTCAGTGGGTTAGAGCAGCGCTCGCAATATGACCCAAAGTGGTTAAAGCGTCCTGAATATACAGCCAACGAACCGATCGTGGCAGGGTACTGGGCCGCCCCGATAGCTCAGTGGGTTAGAGCGCTCGCAATATGACCCAAAGTGGTTAAAGCGTCCTGAATATACAGCCAACGAACCGATCGTTGCAGGGTACTGGGCCGCCCCGATAGCTCAGTGGGTTAGAGCGCTCGCAATATGACCCAAAGTGGTTAGAGCGTCCTGAATATACAGTGAACGAACCGATCGTTGCAGGGTACAGACCAGGAGAGGCGGTGCGTCGACAACTGCATGGACTGGATCCACGCGCGGACGCAGCTCGGGGGCCCCAACCGCCTGAAGGTGTACGCCCTGGAGGACATGATGGTGGACCTCTACAGCCACAGGGGCATCGAGCCCATCTCAGAGTCGCAGGCCATCGACGGACTCACCACCTCCACCTTCGACTACGAGATCAACACCAGGTGGGTGGTGCTAGGGTGGCGCTAGGGTAGCGCGAGGGTGGTGCTAGGGTGGGGTTAGGGTGGTGCTAGAGTGGGGCTAGGGTGGCGCTGGAGGGTGTTGCAGCGTTAGGGTGGCGCTGGAGGGTGGTAGGTGGGTACTGGGATCAGCGTTAGGGTGGCGTCGGAGGGTGGTAGGTGGGTGCTGGGGCAGCGTTAGGGTGGGCTGGAGGGTGGTAGGTGGGTGCTGGGGCAGCGTTAGGGTGGCGCTACAGGGTGGTAGGTGGGAGCTGGGGCAGCGTTAGGGTGGCGGTGGAGGGTGGTAGGTGGGTGCTGGAGCAGCGTTAGGGTGGCGGTGGAGGGTGGTAGGTGGGTGCTGGGGCAGCGTTAGGGCGGCGCTAGAGGGTGGTAGGTGGGTGCTGGGGCAGAGTTAGGGTGGCGCTAGAGGGTGGTAGGTGGGTACTGGGACAGAGTTAGGGTGGTGCTGGAGGGTGGTAGGTGGGTGCTGGGGCAGCCTTAGGGTGGCGCTGGAGGGTGGTAGGTGGGTGCTGGGGCAGCGTTAGGGTGGTGCTGGAGGGTGGTAGGTGGGGACTGGGGCAGCGTTAGGGTGGCGCTGGAGGGTGGTTGGTGGGTGCTGGGGCAGCGTTAGGGCGGCGCTGGAGGGTGGTAGGTGGGAGCTGGGGCAGCGTTAGGGCGGCGCTAGAGGGTGGTAGGTGGGTGCTGGGGCAGAGTTAGGGTGGCGCTAGAGGGTGGTAGGTGGGTACTGGGGCAGAGTTAGGGTGGTGCTGGAGGGTGGTAGGTGGGTGCTGGGGCAGCCTTAGGGTGGCGCTGGAGGGTGGTAGGTGGGTGCTGGGGCAGCGTTAGGGTGGTGCTGGAGGGTGGTAGGTGGGGACTGGGGCAGCGTTAGGGTGGCGGTGGAGGGTGGTAGGTGGGTGCTGGGGCAGCGTTAAGGTGGTGCTAGGTGCTAGGGCTAAAAGATTGTACTACGTCACACCAATGCGGCGGTACATGTGTACTACGTCACACCAATGCGGCTGTACATGTGTACTACGTCACACCAATGCGGCGGTACATGTGTAATACGTCACACCAATGCGGCGGTATATGTGTACTACGTCACACCAATGCGGCGGTACATGTGTACTACGTCACACCAATGCGGCTGTACATGTGTACTACGTCACACCAATGCGGCGGTACATGTGTAATACGTCACACCAATGCGGCGGTATATGTGTACTACGTCACACCAATGCGGCGGTACATGTGTACTACGTCACACCAATGCGGCGGTACATGTGTACTACTTCACACCAATGCGGCGGTACATGTGTACTACGTCACACCAATGCGACGGTACATGTGTACTACGTCACACCAATGCGGCGGTACATGTGTACTACATCACACCATATTCCATTTATATTACCACAAACACCAGTATGCCATTTCTATTACCACAAACACCAGTATTCCATTTATATTACTACAAACACCAGTATTCCATTTCTATTACCACAAACACCAGTATTCCATTTCTATTACCATGAACGCCACTATTCCATTTCTATTACCACAAAAACCACAATTCCATTTCTTTTACCACAAACACTAGTATTCTATTTATATTACCACAAACACCAGTATTCCATTTCTATTACCACAAACACCAGTATTCCATTTCTATTACCATAAACACCACTATTCCATTTCTATTACCACAAACACCACTATTCCATTTCTATTACCACAAACACAAGCATTCCATTTCTATTACCACCAACACCAGTATTCCATTTCTATTACCACGGATCGTCTGTCACTGGACATCTTGTAAATTTTAATGGTTTGATCCTCTTTGGCGCAAATAACGTTTTTCTTTGATGACGTCATCTTGACGTTGCGTGAAGACCGTATTATTACCCAGAATACATAGCACATGCAGTGGCGCCTCACAGTGGAATAATTTGAACTATCTACCTTGCGTGTTGTCCGCTAGGTGTGACTACCACGAGGAGCTGGGTAACAAGCATTGTACGCTGGGACGGGCCAAGATATTCGCGTGAGTACTACCGGCCGATCGGCGCTTCCGAGAATGCGCCTAGCGTTCACCTAGCGGAAAATTTCTCTAAATGTGTGCTTTTTAGTTGTTGGACATTGGAGCATTGTCTTTACATGATTTCTACTTGAAAGATTGAAAAAGTTTATCATAGGATTTTTTTTATTGCTTTTAACTAGAATACACACCAAACATAGGAAACTATGCCGTATGACCAACTTTGATTATCTCAGTTTTCCCTTTAACGTGTCTCACCTTTAGCTTCGTGTTGTCAGACGCGTTAGCGCCGATCTATGACTTCGAGCTGACGCCCCGTCACTTGCCCTTCCAAGACGACAGCGAGGCTCACTACAGTGTCGTCAACCCCATTGTCGTCCCACAAGCCCTCGCGCCGATCCGCACAGCCGCCGCCCGCAACAGTACCACAGCGACCTCTAGCGGGCCTTACGCCTCCAGGGACATCCGGTATACGCAGGTCGGAGACTGATTGTCCTCATTTGTCGAACGCCTCGATAACTCAGTTGGTTAGAGCGCTCGCCTTGAGTGCTCTGGCCACCTTAAGGCCTAACGGCACGTGGATCGGTCGTTCGCGCCCCGCTATGGCCATGTCTGTATGGTCGCGGGATAAAGATCCCATGTCCTTGTTCGCAAAGAGTAGGGGGTTACCCCGGGGATATGGCTCCACTCTCCCTTCCTTCTCTTATTGACGCGATATGACCAACATTTAAAGCGTCCTGAATATACAACCGCTTGATTTGTCTATCTGTTATGGCACTCAGTATTGACCACTGCATAAATCTAATCTACCAACGAATTGTGTTGTTATCAATGCATGTATAGTGGAACCCCGCTTTAAGACCACCCCGGTAATGTGACCACCCCGGTAATGTGACCACCCCGGTAATGTGACCACCCCGGTAATGTGACCACCCCGGTAATGTGACCACTCTTTCCCAGTCCCGAATTGGTACGTGGTCTTAATAGCGGAGTTCCACTGTATCTATGTATCAATATTTTTGATTGTATAAATCTGTATTTATATTTTGATATAGTAACCATATATGTGTCGCATGTACCAAAAAAATACTGACCACTACAGATAGTCAGACAACCAATTTATTGACGAATCTCTGCTTGTAGCCTGCAGGAGCGGCGCTAGGGGGCGCCCCGCCGGATTTCGACGCCGATGGCGATTACTATGACGACGACGACTCTGACTCTGAGGACGGAATCAACGTGATCACAAGCAATGCGCAGCAGATGTCAGTGTCTGGTGAGCACGTGGTGGCCGAATGGTGGCGTTTAAGGCCACTCTTGTGTGCACGAAGGTTAAATTTAACCAAGCAACCTTCCGTGACGATGAGGGGGGTTACTGGTGTGGTGTGGTTGGCGCATTAGACCGCAGGTCAATAGGGCCTGGGGGCCTCCCTGGTGTAGTGGTTAGCGCACTAGGTCGCAGATCAATAGGTCATTGGGGCCTCCCTGGTGTAGTGGCTAGCGCGCTAGACCGCGGATCAATAGGTCATGGGGGCCTCCCTGGTGTAGTGGTTAGCTCATTAGACCACAGATCAAGTGGTCCTGGGGGCCTCCCTGGTGTAGTGGTTAGCGCACTAGACCGCAGATCAATACGTTCTGGGGGCCTCCTTGGTGTAGTGGTTAGCGCACTAGACCACAGATCAATACGTTCTGGGGGCCTCCCTGGTGTAGTGGTTAGCGCACTAGACCGCAGATAAATAGGTCCTGGGGGCTTCCCTGGTGTAGTGGTTAGCGCACTAGACCACAGATCAATAGGTTCTGGGGGCATCCCTGGTGTAGTGGTTAGCGCACTAGACCGCAGATCAATAGGTTCTGGGGCCTCCCTGGTGTAGTGGTTAGCGCACTAGACCGCAGATCAATAGGTCATGGGGGCCTTCCTGGTGTAGTGGTTAGCTCACTAGACCGCAGATCAATAGGTCATGGGGGCCTTCCTGGTGTAGTGGTTAGCTCACTAGACCGCAGATCAATAGGTCCTGGGGCCCTCCCTGGTGTAGTGGTTAGCGCACTAGGCCACAGATCAATAGGTCCTGGGGGCCTCCCTGGTGTAGTGGTTAGCTCACTAGACCGCAGATCAATAGGTCATGGGGGCCTTCTTGGTGTAGTGGTTAGCTCACTAGACCGCAGATCAATAGGTCATGGGGGCCTTCCTGGTGTAGTGGTTAGCTCACTAGACCGCAGATCAATAGGTCATGGGGGCCTTCCTGGTGTAGTGGTTAGCTCACTAGACCGCAGATCAATACGTTCTGGGGGCCTCCCTGGTGTAGTGGTTAGCTCACTAGACCGCAGATCAATAGGTCATGGGGGCCTTCCTGGTGTAGTGGTTAGCTCACTAGACCGCAGATCAATAGGTCATGGGGGCCTTCCTGGTGTAGTGGTTAGCTCACTAGACCGCAGATCAATAGGTCATGGGGGCCTTCCTGGTGTAGTGGTTAGCTCACTAGACCGCAGATCAATACGTTCTGGGGGCCTTCCTGGTGTAGTGGTTAGCTCACTATACCGCAGATCAATAGGTCATGGGGGCCTTCCTGGTGTAGTGGTTAGCTCACTAGACCGCAGATCAATAGGTCCTGGGGGCCTCCCTGGTGTAGTGGTTAGCTCACTAGACCGCAGATCAATACGTTCTGGGGGCCTTCCTGGTGTAGTGGTTAGCTCACTAGACCGCAGATCAATACGTTCTGGGGGCCTCCCTGGTGTAGTGGTTAGCGCACTAGACCGCAGATCAATAGGTCATGGGGGCCTTCCTGGTGTAGTGGTTAGCGCACTAGACCGCAGGCCAATAGGTCCTGGGGGCCTCCCTGGTGTAGTGGTTAGCGCACTAGACCGCAGATCAATAGGTCATGGGGGCCTTCCTGGTGTAGTGGTTAGCTCACTAGACCGCAGATCAATAGGTCCTGGGGGCCTCCCTGGTGTAGTGGTTAGCTCACTAGACCGCAGATCAATAGGTCCTGGGGGCCTCGATGGTGTAGTGGTTAGCTCACTAGACCGCAGATCAATAGGTCATGGGGGCCTTCCTGGTGTAGTGGTTAGCTCACTAGACCGCAGATCAATAGGTCCTGGGGGCCTCCCTGGTGTAGTGGTTAGCTCACTAGACCGCAGATCAATAGGTCATGGGGGCCTTCCTGGTGTAGTGGTTAGCTCACTAGACCGCAAATCAATACGTTCTGGGGGCCTCCCTGGTGTAGTGCTTAGCTCACTAGACCGCAGATCAATAGGTCCTGGGGGCCTCCCTGGTGTAGTGGTTAGCGCACTAGACCGCAGATCAATACGTCCTGGGGGCCTCCCTGGTGTAGTGGTTAGCGCCCTAGACCACAGATCAATAGGTCCTGGGGGCCTCCCTGGTGTAGTGGTTAGCACACTAGGCCGCAGATCAATAGGTTCTGGGGGCCTCCCTGGTGTAGTGGTTAGCGCCCTAGACCACAGATCAATAGGTTCTGGGGGCATCCCTGGTGTAGTGGTTAGCGCACTAGACCGCAGATCAATAGGTTCTGGGGCCTCCCTGGTGTAGTGGTTAGCGCACTAGACCGCATATCAATAGGTCCTGGGGGCCTCCCTGGTGTAGTGGTTAGCGCACTAGACCGCAGATCAATAGGTCATGGGGGCCTTCCTGGTGTAGTGGTTAGCTCACTAGACCGCAGATCAATAGGTCATGGGGGCCTTCCTGGTGTAGTGGTTAGCTCACTAGACCGCAGATCAATAGGTCCTGGGGCCCTCCCTGGTGTAGTGGTTAGCGCACTAGGCCACAGATCAATAGGTCCTGGGGGCCTCCCTGGTGTAGTGGTTAGCTCACTAGACCGCAGATCAATAGGTCATGGGGGCCTTCTTGGTGTAGTGGTTAGCTCACTAGACCGCAGATCAATAGGTCATGGGGGCCTTCCTGGTGTAGTGGTTAGCTCACTAGACCGCAGATCAATAGGTCATGGGGGCCTTCCTGGTGTAGTGGTTAGCTCACTAGACCGCAGATCAATACGTTCTGGGGGCCTCCCTGGTGTAGTGGTTAGCTCACTAGACCGCAGATCAATAGGTCATGGGGGCCTTCCTGGTGTAGTGGTTAGCTCACTAGACCGCAGATCAATAGGTCATGGGGGCCTTCCTGGTGTAGTGGTTAGCTCACTAGACCGCAGATCAATACGTTCTGGGGGCCTTCCTGGTGTAGTGGTTAGCTCACTATACCGCAGATCAATAGGTCATGGGGGCCTTCCTGGTGTAGTGGTTAGCTCACTAGACCGCAGATCAATAGGTCCTAGGGGCCTCCCTGGTGTAGTGGTTAGCTCACTAGACCGCAGATCAATACGTTCTGGGGGCCTTCCTGGTGTAGTGGTTAGCTCACTAGACCGCAGATCAATACGTTCTGGGGGCCTCCCTGGTGTAGTGGTTAGCGCACTAGACCGCAGATCAATAGGTCATGGGGGCCTTCCTGGTGTAGTGGTTAGCGCACTAGACCGCAGGCCAATAGGTCCTGGGGGCCTCCCTGGTGTAGTGGTTAGCGCACTAGACCGCAGATCAATAGGTCATGGGGGCCTTCCTGGTGTAGTGGTTAGCTCACTAGACCGCAGATCAATAGGTCCTGGGGGCCTCGATGGTGTAGTGGTTAGCTCACTAGACCGCAGATCAATAGGTCATGGGGGCCTTCCTGGTGTAGTGGTTAGCTCACTAGACCGCAGATCAATAGGTCCTGGGGGCCTCCCTGGTGTAGTGGTTAGCTCACTAGACCGCAGATCAATAGGTCATGGGGGCCTTCCTGGTGTAGTGGTTAGCTCACTAGACCGCAAATCAATACGTTCTGGGGGCCTCCCTGGTGTAGTGCTTAGCTCACTAGACCGCAGATCAATAGGTCCTGGGGGCCTCCCTGGTGTAGTGGTTAGCGCACTAGACCGCAGATCAATACGTCCTGGGGGCCTCCCTGGTGTAGTGGTTAGCGCCCTAGACCACAGATCAATAGGTCCTGGGGGCCTCCCTGGTGTAGTGGTTAGCACACTAGGCCGCAGATCAATAGGTTCTGGGGGCCTCCCTGGTGTAGTGGTTAGCGCCCTAGACCGCAGATCAATACGTCCTGGGGGCCTCCCTGGTGTAGTGGTTAGCGCACTAAACCACAGATCAATAGGTCCTGGGGGCCTCCCTGGTGTAGTGGCTAGCGCGCTAGACCGCGGATCAATAGGTCCTGGGGGCCTCCCTGGTGTAGTGGTTAGCGCACTAGACCACAGATCAATACGTCCTGGGGGCCTCCCTGGTGTAGTGGTTAGCGCCCTAGACCGCAGATCAATACGTCCTGGGGGCCTCCCTGGTGTAGTGGTTAGCGCACTAAACCACAGATCAATACGTCCTGGGGGCCTCCCTGGTGTAGTGGTTAGCGCCCTAGACCGCAGATCAATAGGTCCTGGGGGCCTCCCTGGTGTAGTGGTTAGCGTTATTAGTTTATTATTAGTCATCTTTGTGTAAATGCTCACCTGCAGTATCACCAGTGTCTATGGGGTTTTGTTGTATGGTATTGCAATAATTCTTTCACCAAATGGCGAAAACGCAATAAACCATTTAAAAAAAAATCTGTTTTTAAATCAAGTCCAAATCAAAAACATTTGTAATTCCATTCGCCAGGTGGCGCACGGCAACCAGGTCCGTGGTCTATGAAGAACACGGAAGCCAGACAAGCGCCCTCTGTCGACTCTAATGCAGATTTCCTAAGCTGGTACCGCCGCTCAAACTCATACAAGTAAGAGCGGGTGTTAGGTATTGCGCGTAGGTCAAGGTCACGGCATTTCTATCTTGCCCGATAGGTGACGCACTACTCCCACGTAACTGGTTCCCCTGTGCCGAGATACAGGATACTCACTACTCTACTCAGTGTTAACATGAACGAGCGAATTCAGAATTTAGCTCTTTTGTACGGCAAGTACGTGAATGTGCGAAAGGCTCTCGTGAAACTGAACGTAGAATGAGAAAAGGAGTACAACCACTTGAAACCAAAGCAGTTGCAGGCCATTTCGGAGGCCTCAAAGGGAGACCACTCACAACTCTCAAACGTTTATATCCTTTTTTTGGAGTAGCTGTCAAATATGAAGTAATTATGATGGATTAAGCAAATATGTATCAGATAATTGAGAAGAGATATGAAATTTAATATATCATATGTATCAAATCTATAATTAAGAATTTTCAATATTTCATTACATAGATGAGGCATTGAATATTTGCAAGCCCAAGAATCCTTTGCTATTTTTCCTTTGTATACATTACATTTCATTTATATTTATATTTAAATGATTTACCAAAAAATATTTTCCATATCAATAAGTACCGGTAGAACTTACACATCTTAAATTTTCACATCATCTTTGGTACTAAAGTGCTGCATCAGCGATGAACTGGGCCCTGGGCATAATCTCATGGAACACCAAATATTGTTACTCAAGCACTATGGATAGATGGATTGGTTTTTTAATTAGACTACTTAATTGTGTGCAAGCATAAAGTGAACTGGTCCAAAATATATCTTAGGAAAATAGGATTATAAATTTTAGTGTAAGCATAGTTTCTTACAATATAGTATATAGTTATATAGTTTGCCACGATGTAGCGTAAGTGTTTATATATTGATAAATTTAACACATACAGTTCAGTACATGAACTAAATATTAAAGATGGTACAATTAATTGCAAGGGCTGGGGTATTATTTTCTTGGGGAGGGGAGGGGAATTGTCAATAGAGTATTGATATTATACAGTGCATAATATCATGTGCTGGTACTTGCAGGTTGTCTAAGTGGCATTTGCATTGCTAAAAATAAAAATAAAATAAAAATGTGTCAGAGATGGGAGATTTATTTATTTTTTGGGGAGGCTCTGTCAACCAATAAGAGCATCTATCTGAGCATTTGTAAATGGCATTACACACCACTTTCATGCACCAGCATTACTGAAATGTGTGAGACAGGAAAGTGTTATAAAACAAATTTGTGAAGGATCTTCATTTGCGTAAGATATTATGCACCTATATTAAATAATAAAAATTCAGCAGCATCTTAAAATTGTTTTATGCCCACCTAAACAATGTCCAGGATGTCTCTCTGGGGGAGGGGCAATTCTCAACCCCTGTCATACACTGCCATAAATAAATATGTAAAAGACGAGAGTTGTTTAGTTTCTTGTGCAGCATTTCTAAGTAGCATTCCCACCATTGTCATACACTGCCATAAGGAAAATGTGTCAGAGAGGGGAGTGTTACTTATTTTCCTCAAAGGTTCTATCCACTGAATAATTTTTTTGTGGGGCTGTCAACCTATATTAAATATTAAGAACTCTGCAGCATTTCTAAGTGGCATTCCCACCCATTTCATGCACCGCCATTAATGAAATATGTCAGAGAGGGGAGAGCTAATAATTTTTTTGTGGGGCTGTGTCAACTGATTACAGGGAATGTTGTAGAAACCTAGTGTATTGAACTTCAATTGTGCAAAATATTATGCATCTATATTAAATATTAAGAACTCTGCAGCATTTCTAAGTGACATTCCCAACCATTTCATGCACCGCCATTAATGAAATATGTCAGAGAGGGGAAAGCTAATAATTTTTTTGTGGGGCTGTGTCAACTGATTACAGGGAATGTTGTAGAAACCTAGTGTATTGAACTTCAATTGTGCAAAATATTATGCATCTATAGTAAATATTAAGAACTCTGCAGCATTTCTAAGTGACATTCCCAACCATTTCATGCACCGCCATTAATGAAATATGTCAGAGAGGGGAGAGCTAATAATTTTTTTGTGGGGCTGTGTCAACTGATTACAGGGAATGCTGTAGAAACCTAGTGTATTGAACTTCAATTGTGCAAAATATTATGCGCCTATATTAAATATTGAGAACTCTGCAGCATTTTAAATTTGTGGCATTTCCACCAATACAATGCTTCTCTGGACTGTCACGAACTGATATGACATGGATGCGCAAATGTAATACACAAGAGAGTTTATCCACTCAATCAATGCATATTTATGGCTAATAATCCATACGTATACGTTGGGGAATACGTTTGCCGACTGACATGTTTGTCTACCTTCAAAATTAGAGAACAGTCTTCACTGACATAACGCCGCGGCCTGGCACCGCTTTAACTGCACCCACAAAGGTCAAGGCCGTTAATGGTGGTTAACACCGGGCCCTTGCTGAGCGAGCGAAGTTGGGACCGCGGAACCAGGCTACAGATTTCCCAGCATTGGGAGGTGAGTTTATCACTTATTATTATTATTATTATTATTTGTATTATTATTATTTTCATTATTATCTTTAATATTATTTGTATTATTATTATTATTATTATTATTATTGTTATTATTATTATTATTATTATTATCTTTATTATTATTATTTTTATTAGTTTTATTTGTACGTAGCGTAAAAGCGTGTACACAATGTCTAAATACATACACGTGTCGAAAGTGAGGTTTGGTCATAACTGTCATAATGTAAAACAACTAGCCGCTAGAGTGCGCCAGCTGATACCTCCCCATCTCCCTATCATAATTTAACGTTGTCGCTTGTGGCAGTTCGGGGTATGGAACCGCGTTAAAAAAATAACAACAAAGCAAGATGGTCAGATATTCTGATATATTTTCTTGTCCGGAGTATGTTTATTAGATTAAAGGGAACCGCCAGCCTGGCCTCTAACGCTGCTTTACCGATTCCTATAATACCCAATTATCTATCCTCCAAATTATAGAAGTTTTCGTTCTATCAGTAGCTCACAATAAAATTTAGAAGTGACCGCCAGGCACGATTTCGTCGCCTACCCAGGCGGCAGCCCTTTTTGGAGGCGTGTCCGGGATTGACCAATCAGGAGGCGATACTCTAATTTATTCAAACCGGAAATTACGCCTATTGTGTGAGCAAAACAAGAGCGCGTGATAATCGCGAATATAAATAGCTGCGATTTTAACTCCAATCATGGCATTGTTGCAGAGTCAATCGTCGCAAGACGCATATCAATTTGTTTGGACGGTACTTTTCCATGAAACGCTAAGATCTTGCGCTACTGCGCGGCTTGGAACTGCCGCTGTTCGTCTGTAAATCGCGGCCCTGATCTCTCTCTCCGCGAGTTATAACGTAAGGCGGAGCCGTATGAATAGTCACAATACGCGTCACTGCTCCCGGCAAAATGGCGCTCGGCTTGACATTGCTGGGGGCGGGTTGCCTTAATTTTTTTCTCCTTACCAGTCGGCCGAAACGAAGCGTTAACACTCACCAATTTATTATTAAGATGTAAACTTTTGGTGCAGATCGCGATTAAATTACGTTGGACACCCGCTTTAAAGCAATATACTTACATGCACCATCTTAGACTTTTTACACTTCACAATCAAGACTAAAAGTATCTTCAAATTATGATGCATGTATTATTTATCTCTTTGAATCTGTAAAACAACAATTTTAACATAAAACTACGCGGTTTATTTATATCGCGCGCGGACATCCTCGCTAGCCGCGGTCGACATCACACAGAATACCGAAGGGGCCTCAATAAAACGCGGAATACTTGCGAAATCATGCAGAATACTGCGAAAAACTTCTGAATTTCCGCCGCGAAGAAGTTTTCCTAAGTTTTCCGCGTTTTATTCATGACCCTACCGAACAGCGAACAGGCGCGCAGGGATATAAAGCCGGCCACCAACTCTTCTGCTCCGGAAAACAAATTCGCTCTCTCCGGATAGCCACGGGCTTTCAGGAATCAAATTCAAGACAGAATATACTTATTTGACATGGAGAGGAGGTTGGTAGAACAAAAATTACGGAATGTATTGCTTTAAGCTTAGCACATGAATGTGTGTACATGACGGTGCCTCGTCACGTACGAATGTCGTCGTATACTTTCAGCAGCCCCAGCTCAGACTAAGTATGCAGGCCGGACGACCGCCCCGCCCCCTACCGACCTCCCGCACCCCGTCCACTGGCAAGGTACGCATTGATCACGTGACAGCAACGTATAGCCCGCACAGTGTAGGGAGCTTGAGTTGAGTTGTTGTTAGGAGCCATGTCACGGAAAGCAACCCCCTACTCTTTGCAAAGAAAGATTTGTGACGAATTTCACGAAGGCAGTTTAGCCGACTACGGGGCTTAGTCGGCTGAAGTTACCATGTAAATGATGGGCGATTTTAGCCGACTAAGCGCCGTAGCCGGTTGAACTGTGTACGTGAAATAGGCCACTGGGGTGTTTATTTGCACGGGTGGGATTCGAACCTCTCAGATAAAGGGTTAAGGTAGAGAAAAGCCAAGTCATGGCGATAAAGGGTTAAGGTAGAGAGAAGCCAAGTCATGGCGATAAAGGGTTAAGGTAGAGAGAAGCCAAGTCATGGCGATAAAGGGTTAAGGTAGAGAGAAGCCAAGTCATGGCGATAAAGGGTTATGGTAGAGAGAAGCCAAGTCATGGCGATAAAGGGTTAAGGTAGAGAGAAGCCAAGTCATGGCGATAAAGGGTTAAGGTAGAGAGAAGCCAAGTCATGGCGATAAAGGGTTAAGGTAGAGAGAAGCCAAGTCATGGCGATAAAGGGTTAAGGTAGAGAGAAGCCAAGTCATGGCGATAAAGGGTTAAGGTAGAGAGAAGCCAAGTCATGGCGATAAAGGGTTACGGCAGAGAGAAGCCAAGTCATGGCGATAAAGGGTTAAGGTAGAGAGAAGCCAAGTCATGGCGATAAAGGGTTAAGGTAGAGAGAAGCCAAGTCATGGCGATAAAGGGTTAAGGTAGAGAGAAGCCAAGTCATGGCGATAAAGGGTTACGGCAGAGAGAAGCCAAGTCATGGCGATAAAGGGTTAAGGTAGAGAGAAGCCAAGTCGTGGCGATAAAGGGTTAAGGTAGAGAGAAGCCAAGTCATGGCGATAAAGGGTTAAGGTAGAGAGAAGCCAAGTCATGGCGATAAAGGGTTAAGGTAGAGAGAAGCCAAGTCGTGGCGATAAAGGGTTAAGGTAGAGAGAAGCCAAGTCATGACGATAAAGGGTTAAGGTAGAGAGAAGCCAAGTCATGACGATAAAGGGTTAAGGTAGAGAGAAGCCAAGTCGTGGCGATAAAGGGTTAAGGTAGAGAGAAGCCAAGTCATGGCGATAAAGGGTTAAGGTAGAGAGAAGCCAAGTCATGGCGATAAAGGGTTAAGGTAGAGAGAAGCCAAGTCATGGCGATAAAGGGTTAAGGTAGAGAGAAGCCAAGTCATGGCGATAAAGGGTTAAGGGAGAGAGAAGCCAAGTCATGGCCATAAAGGGTTAAGGTAGAGAGAAGCCAAGTCATGGCGATAAAGGGTTAAGGTAGAGAGAAGCCAAGTCATGGCGATAAAGGGTTAAGGTAGAGAGAAGCCAAGTCATGGCAATAAAGGGTTAAGGTAGAGAAAAGCCAAGTCATGGTGATAAAGGGTTAAGGTAGAGAGAAGCCAAGTCTTCGGAAGCAATCCCTATTCTGGAAACTACTCTGGGAAATAATGGGATGTTATCTTGCACGAACAGTTGCACGGGTGGGGTTCGAACCACGCACTGGCCGCTTAGGCTGGCATAGCAACCCACTAGACCACGGGGTGACCCCCGGACAACGTGCTACCCACTAGACCACGGGGTGACCCCCGGACAACGCGCTACCCACTAGACCACGGGTTGACCCCCGGACAACGCGCTACCCACTAGACCACGGGGTGACCCTCGGACAACGCGCTACCCACTAGACCACGGGGCGACCCCCGGACAACGCGCTACCCACTAGACCACGGGGCGACCCCCAGACAACGTGCTACCCACTAGACCACGGGGTGACCCCCGGACAACGCGCTACCCACTAGACCACGGGGCGACCCCCAGACAACGTGCTACCCACTAGACCACGGGGTGACCTCCGGACAACGCGCTACCCACTAGACCACGGGGTGACCCCCGGACAACGTGCTACCCACTAGACCACGGGGTGACCCCCGACAACGTGCTACCCGCTAGACCACGGGGTGACCCTCGGACAACGTGCTACCCACTAGACCACGGGGTGACCCCCGGACAACGTGCTACCCACTATACCACGGGGTGACCCCCGGACAACGTCCTACCCACTAGACCACGGGGTGACCCCCGGACAACGTGCTGCCCATTAGACCACGGGGTGACCCCCGGACAACGCGCTACCCACTAGACCACGGGGTGACCCCCGGACAACGCGCTACCCACTAGACCACGGGGTGACCCCATACAACGTGCTACCCACTAGACCACGGGTTGATGATGCAAACACTTCTGACAACAGACAAAATGTTCACCATGTTAGAAATAATGGATATAGGGGGGAAATTACTGTATGAGCTTGTGTTAACAATATTTATTGACTATTGGCAAACAGTATATAACACTATGTTAATGCCTCCAGTGTTTGTATAAGCAGCTTTAAGTATATGACAAATGCTACGGCGTTACCACATAATTCCGCAAAATAGAATGAAGGTATCGGCTTCTAAGCTCCTGGTATGTTGGGCATTCACAGATCAAATGAAATTCGTCAAACAGTATATAACACTATGTTAATGCCTCCAGTGTTTGTATAAGCAGCTTTAAGTATACGACAAATGCTACGGCATTACCACATAATTCCGCAAAAAGGAAGGAAGGTATCGGCTTCTAAGCTCCTGGTATGTTGGGCATTCACAGATCAAATGAAATTCGTCTTCTCCACTTTCTACTTTATTAAGTGAACAAAAAGGACAAATTCTTAGGTGATTATTATTGCTATCCTAGTATTGTTTATTTTCTCACAGCGCAATCTCCAGTCGCTACGCCACCAGGGGGCGTCAACAATCAGTGGCAGTTGAAATCTCTTGGCAGAGGAACGTCTGTAGAAGGGGTGAGTTGGTCGGCTGGTGGGGAGGGGGGGGGGGAGGGAGGTAGAATGGGGGTACATGTATGCCATTGTAAGAAGATAATTCTTGAAAAATAAAATGGGCCATTTTAATGGGGCCGGTAAAGGGAGTCACTATAATGGAGTGAGTTTGTAATCGGGTGTCTGTAGAAAGGTATTAGATAGTCTTTATAATGGGGTAACATATTTGTGATGTTTCATATTAATGAGTCATTATTTTGATAGGAGTCGATTTTCATTAGAATGGGGTTCATTTTCATTAAAATAACGTGGATTTTTATTAGAATTTGGTATATTTTTATTAGAATTTGGCAGATATTCATTAGAATTTGGTAGATTTTCATTAGAATTTGGTAGATTTTCATTAGAATTTGGTAGCTTTTCATTAGAATTTGGTAGATTTTCCTTAAAATTGGGTAGATTTTCCTCAGAATCAGGTATGTGTTCAATATAATTTGGTAGATTTTCATTATAATGAGGTAAATGTTCAGTTTAATGATGCTGCTTGGTATAAGTAGAACGGTTCAACCTGTGTAGGTCATATCGCCACAATAGCCACGAAGCCGAACCCCCCATTATAATGGATTAAGACTTTACTATTTTGGGGAAAGACTTTGTTATGGGGAAAAACTTTATTATGGTGAGGTAACGATATTGTCGTAAGGCTTTATTATGAGAGTCTTTAAGTGAATCGCTATATTCCAGATGCAGGCACCGCCCACTCTCCAACAAGCCTTTCAACCGCAGCGACCCCAGGCGCCGGTAGGGAAAACTATTCCAAGATTATGTTCTATAAGGTCGTAGGAAACTCCCTCTTTATTACTACTATGGTATACAAACTTTTCGATTTGAAATTTTTAAGTATCAAGATGATTATACTATTTTCAACTATTTTTGTGTCTCTGCTCCGCTAGGTGGCGTCTCGGCCCACTCTCCATGACGCTGTACAACAGCGCCAACCGCCACAAGCTCAGGTCGGTTCCCTGTAACTATTCCATGCCATACTGTATGGGATACGCCAGTTGTCTGGTTCCCTGTAACTATTCCATGCCATACTGTATGGGATACACCAGTTGCCTGGTTCCCTGTAACTATTCCATGCCATACTGTATGGGATACACCAGTTGCCTGGTTCCCTGTAACTATTCCATGCCATACTGTATGGGATACACCAGTTGCCTGGTTCCCGTTAACTATTCCATGCCATACTGTATGGGATACGCCAGTTGCCTGGTTCCCTGTAACTATTCCATGCCATACTGTATGGGATACGCCAGTTGCCTGGTTTCCTGTAACTATTCGATGCCATACTGTATGGGATACACCAGTTGCCTGGTTCCCTGTAACTATTCCATGCCATACTGTATTGGATACACCAGTTGCCTGGTTCCCTGACTATTGAATGTCCTTCTATATGGAATACACCAGGTACCTGGTTCCCTGACTAGTGTACCACATTTGAATGGGATTCTGTGTGGGAAACACCATACTGTTAACTTCGGATATAGCTGCCTATACGCCTAATGCAGAAATTGTAAATTGAGTTTGTAAATGTACCAGCAGGCTTATATGTACTGCATTTTGCACTGAACTGATACCATGGGCCGATGGCCTGAAAGGTATGAAATAATAGTTTATTATGGACTATGTAGTACGATGGACTCGTGTTGAGCATGTGTTACGTATCCACTGTGTACCCAACCTAATGCCATTTATATGGCCACCATCTGAAAAAAAAGGGACTACGGGAGGACAATTTCACATGCACAAAATGTATTTATAGATTTAACTTTTCCCGCTATGTGCCGTTGCGTCCCACTCTACAAGAGGCTGTGCAGCAGCGGCAGCAACCTCAAGTTCAACCTCAAGGTCAATCGCAAGGTCAATCGCAAAGTCAACCTCAAGGTCAACCTCAAGGTCAACCTCAACCCCAGGTTGGTTCTTTGACTGTCTAGTGATCTCTCGTTTTTTCCATAGCTTTGCAGAGTGAACTTTGTAATTGTATTGTAAGAATTATGGGCTTTAATAGCGAGCGCAAGCGAGCTCTTAAGGTAACATGCATGCATATTCAAAGTCCATTTCAAGCATAGGCTTAGGACTTTCGTTTCGCGTAACAACCCCCATGAGACGTTTTCGGATTCGGAGTAAATATCAGCTGTACATAAATATATTCAAGCGAATAGGGGTCGAAGCCTATTATGTCATGTCTTTAATAATTAAATCAGCTGCCCCACAAAATTAACGAGTAAATTATTCAGTGTTAACACTGGATGTATACTTCAAATTAAAGTTAATATATAAGCGACGGGCTAAATGTCTGTTGCCAAGCAGAGCGCTCTTGGTGACCGCCCATCGGCTGCTGTCATAGTGAGTAGTTGTGACGTCAAAAGGTTATAAACATGACGTCACAATGGAAGTTCCTAAGCAACCGAATGATATAACACAAGCACGTGCATGGCATACGTCATCCCGCCAAAGATATTATTTATGGCAAGCCGAAGTGAGATTAATATTGAATATTAATCTAGATGTATCCCCTCGGAATATCTGAATCAATAAATATACGCTCGCATTTTTTAGGTAGCACCTATCCATATTATGGTGCCTAATGGTACTAAAGTAAACAATATATACTCGGAAAGACGCAACTGATGCATGCTATTGTGACTATTAGGCACTATTTTGACGCCGTATGCTTTTCAACGGGCGATTTGTTGGTGTGTAACCGTAAGATACACGAATACGTTGGTTCTGGTTTCCCCGCTAGGTGTCCGCTCGTCCCACTCTCCAACAGGCCGTACAACAGCGCCAGCAACCACAACCACCACTTAATTCTGTTCAAGCTCAGGTTGGTGGTACAATTGTTTTTTCGTTTTTTTTGTGTCTATTCAAACATTTGGTAACCGAATGCAATACATTTTCGTATTTTTTAACACACTTTATTATCCACCAAAAGTCCAATGGGGAATGCTCGCATATTTATCCACATTCCTATCATTGCCGTTGGGTAGGTTAGGGCAAGACGCCCACTTGCGGCAAAACGCCCATGCCAAAAATAGCCAACATGCGCGTGCTCTGGATGACCATGAGTGACGCATAAGTGCCGCGTCAGCAAAGTCAAACGCCGTCTGAAAGCGCGGAGTCTTGCGTCCAAAAGTAAGTATAATATTAATATTTTTCCTTTATAACCACAATTTTTGTTAAATTTCTGATGACTTTGTTGCTTTATTATAGCGGACTTATCACCATTCAGTTTTTATTACTATATCAGTTACATTACTATATCAGTTACATTACTATATCAGTTACATTACTATATCAGTTACATTACTATATCAGTTACAATAACAAAACGGTAAGCTTGAACAATGGTTGTGTAATCTTTCGTGAGGATAAGGTCATCGCATGCTAGTTCAATGAAACCTAAGTTTTATCTTTTGGGGCAAAACGCCCACTTCACTTTGGAGCAAAACGCCCTTGGAAAGTCTGGGTGGGCGTTTTACCCCATTAGGTGGGCGTTTTACCCCCATCATCACGTGAAGGGGTGTACCAGTGTCGATTGTCGATATTTCAGGACGTTCTGTTTCGCTGTTTTGGATAAACTCAGTGTCGTTTTTCAAATATCTGTGTCGATATCGCTTTTTCAGATGCTCAATGTCGAAATTTTGGGGGGTTAATGTCCAATGTCGATTTTTTTGTCAAATATGCCGGTGTCGCACGTCGCCATTTACCCCTTCCAGAACCATATCACTTATTTCACGACTAAAGATTGTTTTTTATAAAATCTGCAACGCATAACACGTAAATGGATATATATTGTCTTGTTGGTTATCTTATAACGTGTTTACCAAAGATTGTTACGACGCCAACGATATGAAATTTGTTGCCTTTATACCTTCATTTGGTACCTTTTGTTGACCCATGTTGAGGCAGAAATACACGACCATACACAAACCATGGAGAAGCTGCTGTATGGTTTAACTACTTTGGACCTGAGGCGATTGGCATTTGATGTGGCTGAAAGAGCTGGAATCGACCATCCATTCAACAAAGAGAGTAAGTTAGCCGGAAACGACTGGTTGCGTGGTTTCTTTTCACGCCATCGGGACTTGAGCATACGGAAGCTCCAAGGGACACATTTATCTCGTGCAATGGCCTTCAACAGGCCCCAGGTAGAGGGATTCTTCGCCACTTATAAAGCGCTTCTAGGGAGCCAGGAGTTCACACTGGCTCGTGTGTGGAACATGGACGAAACAGGAGTGACCACGGTGCAAACGCCTTCCAAGATTGTTGCGTCCGCGGCAAGTAGGCAAGATGACAAGCGGAGAGCGTGGCACACTGGTAACACTAGTATGTGCTATGAATGCTGCAGCGGTATATCTCCCGCCCATGTATATATTCCCGCGAAAACGAATGACACCAGACCTGATGCACGGATCACCCCCACAGTCGGTGGGATACGGAAGCCCAAAAGGATGGACGGATGCGCAGTTGTTTGTGAACTGGCTGGCACACTTCGTTAAGTTCGCTAATGTACCCCAGGAGGCCCCACACATAGTTGTATTGGACGGTCACCACAGTCACAAGACGCTGACAGCTATCGAATTCGCTCGGGATCATGGTATCCATCTCTTGACTCTGCCTCCACATTGCACCCATAAAATGCAACCGCTTGACCGCACCTACTTCAAAGCACTTAAGAGCGCATACAACGTCGCTGCTGACAGCTGGATGGTGGCACATCCTGGCCAGCGAATTTCCTTGTGCGACATTGCAGGTATAACGGGCAAAGCATACCTGAGGACGGCCACGCTAGCCAAAGCCATCAGTGGCTTCCAAAGCTGTGGTTTGTGGCCGTATGACGCCAATGTCTTCTCTGATGAAGACTTTTCTGCTTCGCTAACAAGCAGAACCCATACCAGGTAAGACATCCTCTCGCGAGCAGAATGATGAGGAAGGCGGAACATCGCCGCCCCAGGGAACATCGGCGGCCGAGGGAACATCGGCGGCCGAGGGAACATCGGCGGCCGAGGGAACATCGGCGGCCCAGGGAACATCGGCGGCCGAGGGAACATCGGCGGCCGAGCGAACATCGGCGGCCCAGGGAACATCGGCGGCCGAGGGAACATCGGCGGCCCAGGGAACATCGGCGCCCGAGGGAACATCGGCGGCCCAGGGAACATCGGCGGCCGAGGGAACATCGGCGGCCGAGGGAACATCGGCGGCCGAGGGAACATCGGCGGCCGAGGGAACATCGGCGGCCGAGGGAACATCGGCGGCCCAGGGAACATCGGCGGCCGAGGGAACATCGGCGGCCGAGCGAACATCGGCGGCCCAGGGAACATCGGCGGCCGAGGGAACATCGGCGGCCGAGGGAACATCGGCGGCCGAGCGAACATCGCCCGCCGACGGGAACATCGGCGGCCGAGCGAACATCGCCCGCCGACGGGAACATCGGCGGCCGAGCGAACATCGCCCGCCGACGGGAACATCGGCTGATACACCATGCAACGGTGAAGAAAAACCATTGGCGACCCACGCAGCTAAATCTGTCACGGAGAATTCGGATAGGAGCCCAACGTTTGCTGGACGCCTGGTCCAAAAAGTCTTGCCTAGAGCTGTCACGCTGATCACGGATGAAACATCTTTCATACCAACTGTTGGCGACGGGTGATGCCTATTTCGCAGTGTCTCGATAAGACTGGATCCCAAACTCCAAACGGCTGAAAGAGATGAAAACGGTGCTCCGCTGAAACCAATTCTTCGGGTGGCTGAACGTTGTCAAGCCGATGCTTTGTGCGCAGGCATGATAAATGATATGTGCCAAAATTTCAACCAATACCAAGCTGTGTAAGGCCATGCCATTAATGCCGACTTGCCACGTTGGTTAAAATGTTCATCTCTATAAGACCGTGTACTTTCTATGTCAGAGCCTACCGCCATGCCTGGTGAACTCGAAATAATAGCGACCTGCAATGTGGTGAGAAGGCCCATTGATGTCGTCGACAGTAACTACAGAGTGGTTTCGTCCTACGGAGAGGAGTACGCTGAAGACCCCCCACTTTGTGTGAAGTACCAAAGCGTTGGTGCCGACGTCGGTCACTGCGACTGCATCTTGCTAAAAGCATGTCAAATATTAGACGGACGGTTGACATCGGAAGCGTCTCTTGAAGATTCTGGAAAAATTTCAGGAACTACTTGATGCGGACAAACAGCCGACTGAGCCGGACTTCAAGATTCAAGATTAACATGGCAATGAGGCCATGACAAACACTGATACGCCAGTCCTGATTAGCGGGGGGGCGCGACGAATTGGTTCTTAACAGTTTCGACGTTATCCACATGTCAGCTCGTCTAAGGATACATTATAGATCATCGATTCTGGATTTAGTACTTTAAATCCACCCCAATTAACCTTGCTAGGTTAAGCTTATTAATACGTTCATTTTAGTAATCAAATAAAGTTTCAATTCATCGTTATAATTGGCCATTCTTTCGTCTTTCTTAGATATTTGTGCGGCTTGCAATAAAACCTATCCAGTATACTGAATATAACATAAATAGCAAACTCCAGTTATTCAGAAGCTAACGGTAACGGTATTGAACGCATTACATTTGCACACTTTTGCTACAAATCTCACCACTATGCTTGCTTTGCCACGGATATGATGTGGACTTGTTGGGTAAACAAACATTTGTCTGATGGGGCAAAAGGCCCACCGATTTCAGCTTGTGGGTGTTTTGCCCCCAGGGTGGGGCAAAACGCCCAATTTTAGATTGTTTTTGTTTTATCAGCCACGCCTTTTGGTTAATGTTTGCAGATAACTTGATGTATCATGTACATAAAGTCATGCGTGATGAAGTAAAGTTCTGTTATATTTTTATCATGCAGCCCCATCAAATTTGCGCGGCCGCAGCCCACTCGGTCCTTACAACGGCGCTATATCAATGTCAAGACCGCATGGGTAAACTTGTAAAATACGGATTGACAAGTGTACCATCTGACACTCATGCTTTGGGCTCAACTTTCTGACTTGGTATTGTATCTATACCCCAACGTAAATTTACATTTATTTAGTAAGATATAAAGCAGTAAATACCCTCACGCAAGCCTTGGCGCAAGTGCCCCCAGGCAAGCCCACTTCTTTAGGGGCACAACGGTAGCAATGTTAAAATCCTTCGACGTTAGTAGGGAATCGACTGTAGCTTTTGTCATGTGTGCGCGTCCAATCCTAGTGTTTATGTATTCTATATACCTTGTTCTATCTTCTGACATCAAGAAAGTGTGTCAACACTTAGTTGTTTGTGTAATATATTCGCGAATAAATGTTTGAGCACAAGTCTTTTCCCGACCAACCGTCCGCCATATTTGTTTTCGGCGGATGCCCGTACCTGTAAATGCAACTTGGTTCCCCGCTTCGTTAGCATATGACTCTGCGCTAGAGGGAGTTTTCAGTCGCACACTTTGAACTTAAGGACAACAGCAGCGCCCTCTGCCACAGGTTGGTTGGTTGGTTATTCAGGACGCTTTAACCACTTTTGGTCATATCGCGTCAATGGGAGAAGGAAGGGAGAGTGGAGCCATGTCCGCGGGGGCAACCCTCTACTCCTTACGAAGAAAGACATGGGGTCTTTATCCTGCGACCACACAGACATGGCCACAGCAGGGCTCAAACCACCGACCCACGTGCCGTTAGGCTCTCAGGTGACCAGAGCACTCAATGCGAGCGCTCCAGCCCACTGAGCTGTCGCGCCGGCCCCTCTGCCACAGGTTATTCACAGTTACAAAGTTTAGGACCCAGGCTGCAAATGGTGACGGGACTCGCCAGATGGCGCTGCATACACATGGCGGTTGGTAGGATATAGGGTATGTAAGATACCTCAAGAAAGTATGGCAGGATATAGGGTATGTAAGATACCTCAAGAAAGTATGGCAGGATATAGGGTATGTAAGATACCTCAAGAAAGTATGGCAGGATATAGGGTATGTAAGATATTCTGTGGTGTCGAGTAAGTTTTATAATGAAAGATGATATACAGGGATCATATATTTTAAAATAAAGTATTGCTTTAGCTAACAATGCAGTGTGTTGTCAGCAGTGGTCAGTACAATATTAGATGTTGACATTCAAACTCAGGGGAATTACAGTTAGACCATTGGCTGGGAATTTAATATTAGACAACATTTTCAAATGTATTTATGCTGCCCACAGGTACAGTATGTTGACATGGCATCATGGCCATACCTTATTGCACACAGGCGTGCCCCTTAACACAAATCAGAGTAAAACTGGTACATGCTTATAAATATTTATTAATTTTTTAGATGACAAAGGGGCAGGGGGCTTAATTTTATATGCTATACAATGGAAGGATATGATTAAGATTTTTATGGTTGTAAATTAAATTTTATTTTGTACCATAGGCCTGTTGCCCACGATTGGAAATAAATAACACTTTTAATTAAATATGTATAACTAGATCTATATTATCTTACATGTGTATCTTGTGTATTGGTATTACCAATGTTAGCATCAATGTATACAATGTTTCTTGTAATGTCAGTACGTGTGGTTATTGTTATCATAGTTGCCAATACCTTTTGACATGATGGGGGCCATCAGTATTGCAAATCGATAGCATGCAATTCCTGGTTCAATCAAACGACATGCAATACACTAACATTACTTAAGCTATTCATTTCAGGCCATTTGTTGTTAGATAATTTATCTCCGATTTTTTTGATCATTGTAACAAAACAATACAAGAAATGCATGTCTCATGACATAAAAAACCCTGTAGGATTATATTTTGCTCTCTTGGCAACATAGCATATATAAACAGTGTTTGACAGCACTTGTTTCAGGGCTCATGAAACTTCCCCATCAAATTTTTCTAAACTGGGCCAGGCCCATGAGAGAAGAAATTAAGTAATATTGTTGTGTGTTGGTTTACAGGACCGCAAGAGAAAGAACGTCTTACCGCTGTCTCCAACTTATACTGCTGATCATCCTTTGGTGACACCGGCCAGAGAGGCGGTCTGGTCGGAAATTGGTGAGGCGGGGACTGGTGAGGCGGGGACTGGTGAGGCGGTGACTGGTGAGGCGGGGACTGGTGAGGCGGTGACTGGTGAGGCGGTGACTGGTGAGACGGGGATTGGTGAGGCGGTGACTGGTGAGGCGGAGACTGGTGAGGCGGGGACTGGTGAGGCGGGGACTGGTGAGGCGGGGACTGGTGAGGCGGGGACTGGTGAGGCGGGGACTGGTGAGGCGGGGACTGGTGAGGCGGGGACTGGTGAGGCGGCGACTGGTGAGGAGGGGACTGGTGAGGCGGTGACTGGTGAGGCGGTGACTGGTGAGGCGGTGACTGGTGAGGCGGGGATCGGTGAGGCGGTGACTGGTGAGGCGGTGACTGGTGAGGCGGTCAGTGGTGAGGCGGTGACTGGTGAGGCGGGGACAGGTGAGGCGGTGACTGGTGAGGCGGCGACTGGTGAGGCGGGGACTGGTGAGGCTGGGACTGGTGAGGCGGTGACTGGTGAGGCGGAGACTGGTGAGGCGGAGACTGGTGAGGCGGGGACTGATGAGGCGGTCAGTGGTGAGGCGGAGACTAGTGAGGCGGGGACTGGTGAGGCGGGGACTGGTGAGGCGGTCAGTGGTGAAGCGGAGACTAGTGAGGCGGGGACTGCTGAGGCGGAGACTGGTGAGGCGGAGACTGGTGAGACGGAGGCTGGTGAGGCGGTGACTGGTGAGGCGGAGACTGGTGAGGCTGGGACTGGTGAGGCGGGGACTGGTGAGGCAGGGACTGGTGAGGCAGGGACAAGTGAGGCAGGGACAGGTGAGGCTGGGACAGGTGAGGCGGGAAATGGTAACAGTGACTAGTGAGGCGGTGACTGGTGAGAGTGACTGGTGAGACAGTGACTGGTGAGACAGTGACTGGTGAGACAGTGACTGGTAAGGCAGGGACAGGTGAGGCGGGGACAGGTGAGGCGGGGACTGGTGACAGACTGACTAGTTAGGCGGTGACTGGTGAGGCAGTGACTGGTGGGAGGGGGCTGGCGAGGCAGGGACAGGTGAGACAGGAACTGGTGAGACAGCGATTGGTGAGGCAGGGACAGGTGAGGCGGGGACAAGTGAGGCAGGGACAGGTGAGAGTGACTGGTGAGACAGTGACTGGTGAGGCGGGGACAGGTGAGACAGGAACTGGTGAGGCGGTGACTGGTAAGGCAGGGATAGGTGAGGCGGGGACAGGTGAGGTGGGGACTGGTGAGGCAGTGACTGGTGAGGCGGGTACTGGTGACAGACTGACTAGTTAGGCGGTGACTGGTGAGGCAGTGACTGGTGAGGCGGGGACTGGTGACAGACTGACTAGTTAGGCGGTGACTGGTGCGGCAGTGACTGGTGAGGCGAGGACAGGTGAGGCAGGGACAGGTGAGACAGGAACTGGTGAGACAGTGACTGGTGAGACATTGACTGCTGAGAGAGTGACTGGTGAGGCGGGAACTGGTGAGGCAGGGACATGTGAGGCGGGAACTGGTGAGACAGTGACTGGTGAGACAGTGACTGGTGAAGCAGTGACTGGTGAGCCAGTGACTGGTGAAGCAGTGACTGGTGAGACAGTAACTGCTGAGACAGTGACTGGTGAGATAGTGACTGGTGAGGCAGGGACACATGAGGCGGGAACTGGTGAGACAGTGACTGGTGAGACAGTGACTGGTGAGACAGTGACTGGTGATACAGTGACTGGTGAGGCAGGGACAGGTGAGGCGGGGACTGGTGAGGCGGGGACTGGTGAGACAGTGACTGGTGAGACAGTGACTGGTGAGACAGTGACTGGTGAGACAGTGACTGGTGAGACAGTGACTGGTGAGACAGTGACTGGTGAGACATTGACTGCTGAGAGAGTGACTGGTGAGGCGGGAACTGGTGAGGCAGGGACATGTGAGGCGGGAACTGGTGAGACAGTGACTGGTGAGACAGTGACTGGTGAAGCAGTGACTGGTGAGACAGTGACTGGTGAAGCAGTGACTGGTGAGACAGTGACTGCTGAGACAGTGACTGGTGAGACAGTGACTGGTGAGGCAGGGACATGTGAGGCGGGAACTGGTGAGACAGTGACTGGTGAGACAGTGACTGGTGAGACAGTGACTGGTGAGGCAGGGACAGGTGAGGCGGGGACTGGTGAGGCGGGGACTGGTGAGACAGTGACTGGTGAGACAGTGACTGGTGAGAGAGTGACTGGTGAGACAGTGACTGGTGAGGCGGGAACTGGTGAGGCAGGGACATGTGAGGCGGGAACTGGTGAGACCGTGACTGGTGAGACAGTGACTGGTGAAGCAGTGACTGGTGAGACAGTGACTGGTGAAGCAGTGAGACAGTGACTGGTGAGGCGGGAACTGGTGAGGCAGGGACATGTGAGGCGGGAACTGGTGAGACAGTGACTGGTGAGACAGTGACTGGTGAAGCAGTGACTGGTGAGACAGTGACTGGTGAAGCAGTGACTGGTGAGACAGTGACTGGTGAAGCAGTGACTGGTGAGACAGTGACTGCTGCGACTGTGACTGGTGAGACAGTGACTGGTGAGGCAGGGACATGTGAGGCGGGAACTGGCGAGACAGTGACTGGTGAGACAGTGACTGGTGAGACAGTGACTGGTGAGACAGTGACTGGTGAGGCAGGGACAGGTGAGGCGGGGACTGGTGAGGCGGGGACTGGTGAGACAGTGACTGGTGAGACAGTGACTGGTGAGACAGTGACTGGTGAAGCAGTGACTGGTGAGACAGTGACTGGTGAAGCAGTGACTGGTGAGACAGTGACTGGTGAAGCGGTGACTGGTGAGGCAGGGACAGGTGAGGTTGGGACAAGTGAGGCAGGGACAGGTGAGGCAGTCACTGGTGAGACAGTGACTGGTGAGACAGTGACTGGTGAGACAGTGACTGGTGAGGCAGGGACAGGTGAGGCGGAGACAAGTGAGGCAGTGACTGGTGAGACAGTGACTAGTGAGACAGTGACTGTTGAGGCGGGGACTGGTGAGGCAGGGTCAGGTGAGGGGGGGTTTGGTGAGGCGGGGACTGGTGAGGCGGGGACTGGTGAGGCGGGGACTGGTGAGGCAGGGACAAGTGAGCCTGGGACAGGTGGGGCGGGGACTGGTGAGGCGAGGACAGGTGAGGCAGGGACAAGTGAGGCGGTGACTGGTGGGGCGGGGACTGGTGAGGCGGGGACTGGTGAGGCAGGGACAGGTAAGACGGGAACTGGTGAGACAGTGACTGGTGAAGCAGTGACTGGTGAAGCAGTGACTGGTGAGACAGTGACTGGTGAGACAGTGACTGGTGAGACAGTGACTAGTGAGACAGTGACTGGTGAGACAGTGACTGGTGAGACAGTGACTGGTGAGACAGTGACTGGTGAGACAGTGACTGGTGAGGCGGGAACTGGTGAGGCAGGGACATGTGAGGCGGGAACTGGTGGGACAGTGACTGGTGAGACAGTGACTGGTGAAGCAGTGACTAGTGAGACAGTGACTGGTAAAGCAGTGACTGGTGAGACAGTGACTGGTGAAGCAGTGACTGGTGAGACAGTGATTGCTGAGACAGTGACTGGTGAGACAGTGACTGGTGAGGCAGGGACATGTGAGGCGGGAACTGGTGAGACAGTGACTGGTGAGACAGTGACTGGTGAGACAGAGACTGGTGAGGCAGGGACAGGTGAGGCGGGGACTGGTGAGGCGGGGACTGGTGAGACAGTGACTGGTGAGACAGTGACTGGTGAGACAGTGACTGGTGAGACAGTGACTGGTGAGGCAGGGACAGGTGAGGCGGGGACTGGTGACAGACTGACTAGTGAGGCGGTGACTGGTGAGGCAGGGACAGGTGAGGTTGGGACAAGTGAGGCAGGGACAGGTGAGGCGGAGACAGGTGAGGCAGTGACTGGTGAGACAGTGACTGGTGAGACAGTGACTGGTGAGACAGTGACTGGTGAGGCAGGGACAGGTGAAGCAGTGACTGGTGAGACAGTGACTGCTGAGACTGTGACTGGTGAGACAGTGACTGGTGAGGCAGGGACATGTGAGGCGGGAACTGGTGAGACAGTGACTGGTGAGACAGTGACTGGTGAGACAGTGACTGGTGAGACAGTGACTGGTGAGGCAGGGACAGGTGAGGCGGGGACTGATGAGGCGGGGACTGGTGAGACAGTGACTGGTGAGACAGTGACTGGTGAGACAGTGACTGGTGAAGCAGTGACTGGTGAGACAGTGACTGGTGAAGCAGTGACTGGTGAGACAGTGACTGGTGAAGCGGTGACTGGTGAGGCAGGGACAGGTGAGGTTGGGACAAGTGAGGCAGGGACAGGTGAGGCAGTGACTGGTGAGACAGTGACTGGTGAGACAGTGACTGGTGAGACAGTGACTGGTGAGGCAGGGACAGGTGAGGCGGAGACAGGTGAGGCAGTGACTGGTGAGACAGTGACTAGTGAGACAGTGACTGTTGAGGCGGGGACTGGTGAGGCAGGGACAGGTGAGGGGGGGTTTGGTGAGGCGGGGACAGGTAAGACGGGGACTGGTGAGGCGGGGACTGGTGAGGCGGGGACTGGTGAGGCAGGGACAAGTGAGCCTGGGACAGGTGGGGCGGGGACTGGTGAGGCGGGAACAGGTGAGGCAGGGACAAGTGAGGCGGTGACTGGTGGGGCGGGGACTGGTGAGGCGGGGACTGGTGAGGCAGGGACAGGTAAGACGGGAACTGGTGAGACAGTGACTGGTGAAGCAGTGACTGGTGAAGCAGTGACTGGTGAGACAGTGACTGGTGAGACAGTGACTGGTGAGACAGTGACTGGTGAGACAGTGACTGGTGAGACAGTGACTGGTGAGACAGTGACTGGTGAGACAGTGACTGGTGAGACAGTGACTGGTGAGGCGGGAACTGGTGAGGCAGGGACATGTGAGGCGGGAACTGGTGGGACAGTGACTGGTGAGACAGTGACTGGTGAAGCAGTGACTAGTGAGATAGTGACTGGTAAAGCAGTGACTGGTGAGACAGTGACTGGTGAAGCAGTGACTGGTGAGACAGTGATTGCTGAGACAGTGACTGGTGAGACAGTGACTGGTGAGGCAGGGACATGTGAGGCGGGAACTGGTGAGACAGTGACTGGTGAGACAGTGACTGGTGAGACAGAGACTGGTGAGGCAGGGACAGGTGAGGCGGGGACTGGTGAGGCGGGGACTGGTGAGACAGTGACTGGTGAGACAGTGACTGGTGAGACAGTGACTGGTGAGACAGTGACTGGTGAGGCAGGGACAGGTGAGGCGGGGACTGTTGACAGACTGACTAGTGAGGCGGTGACTGGTGAGGCAGGGACAGGTGAGGTTGGGACAAGTGAGGCAGGGACAGGTGAGGCGGAGACAGGTGAGGCAGTGACTGGTGAGACAGTGACTGGTGAGACAGTGACTGGTGAGGCAGGGACAGGTGAGGCGGAGACAGGTGAGGCAGTGACTGGTGAGACAGTGACTGGTGAGACAGTGACTGGTGAGACAGTGACTGGTGAGGCGCGGACTGGTGAGGCAGGGACAGGTGAGGCGGGGTTTGGTGAGGCGGGGACAGGTAAGACGGGGACTGGTGAGGCGGGGACTGGTGAGGCGGGGACTGGTGAGACAGTGACAGGTGAGGCTGGGACAGGTGGGGCGGGGACTGGTGAGGCGGGGACAGGTGAGGCAGGGACAAGTGAGGCGGTGACTGGTGGGGCGGGGACTGGTGAGGCGGGGACTGGTGAGGCAGGGACAGGTAAGACGGGAACTGGTGAGACAGTGACTGGTGAGACAGTGACTGGTGAAGCAGTGACTGGTGAGACAGTGACTGGTGAAGCAGTGACTGGAGAGACAGTGACTGGTGAGACAGTGACTGGTGAGACAGTGACTGGTGAGACAGTGACTGGTGAAGCAGTGACTGGTGAGACAGTGACTGGTGAGGCAGCGACTGGTGAGGCGGGAACTGATGAGGCAGGGACATGTGAGGCGGGAACTGCTGAGACAGTGACTGGTGAGACAGTGACTGGTGAGACAGCGACTGGTGAGGCAGGGACAGGTGAGGCAGTGACTGGTAAGGCAGGGACAGGTGAGGCGGGGACTGGTGACAGACTGACTAGTGAGGCGGTGACTGGTGAGGCAGTGACTGGTGGGGCGGGGACTGGTGAGACGGGGACTGGTGAGGCAGGGACAGGTGAGGCTGGGACAGGTGGGACGGGGACAGGTGAGGCGGGGACAGGTGAGGCAGGGACAGGTGAGACAGGAACTGGTGAGACAGTGACTGGTGAGACCTTGACTGCTGGGAGAGTGACTGGTGAGGCGGGAACTGGTGAGGCAGGGACATGTGAGGCGGGAACTGGTGAGACAGTGACTGGTGAGAGAGTGACTGGTGAGACAGTGACTGGTGAGGCGGGAACTGGTGAGGCAGGGACATGTGAGGCGGGAACTGGTGAGACCGTGACTGGTGAGCCAGTGACTGGTGAAGCAGTGACTGGTGAGACAGTGACTGATGAAGCAGTGAGACAGTGACTGGTGAGGCGGGAACTGGTGAGGCAGGGACATGTGAGGCGGGAACTGGTGAGACAGTGACTGGTGAGACAGTGACTGGTGAAGCAGTGACTGGTGAGACAGTGACTGGTGAAGCAGTGACTGGTGAGACAGTGACTGGTGAAGCAGTGACTGGTGAGACAGTGACTGCTGAGACAGTGACTGGTGAGACAGTGACTGGTGAGGCAGGGACATGTGAGGCGGGAACTGGTGAGACAGTGACTGGTGAGACAGTGACTGGTGAGACATTGACTGCTGAGAGAGTGACTGGTGAGGCGGGAACTGGTGAGGCAGGGACATGTGAGGCGGGAACTGGTGAGACAGTGACTGGTGAGACAGTGACTGGTGAAGCAGTGACTGGTGAGACAGTGACTGGTGAAGCAGTGACTGGTGAGACAGTGACTGGTGAAGCAGTGACTGGTGAGACAGTGACTGCTGAGACAGTGACTGGTGAGACAGTGACTGGTGAGGCAGGGACATGTGAGGCGGGAACTGGTGAGACAGTGACTGGTGAGACAGTGACTGGTGAGACATTGACTGCTGAGAGAGTGACTGGTGAGGCGGGAACTGGTGAGGCAGGGACATGTGAGGCGGGAACTGGTGAGACAGTGACTGGTGAGACAGTGACTGGTGAAGCAGTGACTGGTGAGACAGTGACTGGTGAAGCAGTGACTGGTGAGACAGTGACTGCTGAGACAGTGACTGGTGAGACAGTGACTGCTGAGACAGTGACTGGTGAGACAGTGACTGGTGAGACAGTGACTGGTGAGGCAGGGACAGGTGAGGCGGGGACTGGTGAGGCGGGGACTGGTGAGACAGTGACTGGTGAGACAGTGACTGGTGAGAGAGTGACTGGTGAGACAGTGACTGGTGAGGAGGGAACTGGTGAGGCAGGGACATGTGAGGCGGGAACTGGTGAGACCGTGACTGGTGAGACAGTGACTGGTGAAGCAGTGACTGGTGAGACAGTGACTGGTGAAGCAGTGAGACAGTGACTGGTGAGGCGGGAACTGGTGAGGCAGGGACATGTGAGGCGGGAACTGGTGAGACAGTGACTGGTGAGACAGTGACTGGTGAAGCAGTGACTGGTGAGACAGTGACTGGTGAAGCAGTGACTGGTGAGACAGTGACTGGTGAAGCAGTGACTGGTGAGACAGTGACTGCTGAGACAGTGACTGGTGAGACTGACTGGTGAGGCAGGGACATGTGAGGCGGGAACTGGTGAGACAGTGACTGGTGAGACAGTGACTGGTGAGACAGTGACTGGTGAGACAGTGACTGGTGAGGCAGGGACAGGTGAGACGGGGACTGGTGAGGCGGGGACTGGTGAGACAGTGACTGGTGAGACAGTGACTGGTGAGACAGTGACTGGTGAGACAGTGACTGGTGAGGCAGGGACAGGTGAGGCGGGGACTGGTGACAGACTGACTAGTGAGGCGGTGACTGGTGAGGCAGGGACAGGTGAGGTTGGGACAAGTGAGGCAGGGACAGGTGAGGCAGTGACTGGTGAGACAGTGACTGGTGAGACAGTGACTGGTGAGACAGTGACTGGTGAGGCAGGGACAGGTGAGGCGGAGACAGGTGAGGCAGTCACTGGTGAGACAGTGACTGGTGAGACAGTGACTGGTGAGGCGGGGACTGGTGAGGCAGGGACAGGTGAGGGGGGGTTTGGTGAGGCGGGGACAGGTAAGACGGGGACTGGTGAGGCGGGGACTGGTGAGGCGGGGACTGGTGAGGCAGGGACAAGTGAGCCTGGGACAGGTGGGGCGGGGACTGGTGAGGCGGGGACAGGTGAGGCAGGGACAAGTGAGGCGGTGACTGGTGGGGCGGGGACTGGTGAGGCGGGGACTGGTGAGGCAGGGACAGGTAAGACGGGAACTGGTGAGACAGTGACTGGTGAAGCAGTGACTGGTGAGACAGTGACTGGTGAGACAGTGACTGGTGAGACAGTGACTGGTGAGACAGTGACTGGTGAAGCCGTGACTGGTGAGACAGTGACTGGTGAGACAGTGACTGGTGAGACAGTGACTGGTGACACAGTGACTGGTAAAGCAGTGACTGGTGAGACAGTGACTGGTGAAGCAGTGACTGGTGAGACAGTGATTGCTGTGACAGTGACTGGTGAGACAGTGACTGGTGAGGCAGGGACATGTGAGGCGGGAACTGGTGAGACAGTGACTGGTGACACAGTGACTGGTGAGACAGTGACTGGTGAGGCAGGGACAGGTGAGGCGCGGACTGGTGAGGCGGGGACTGGTGAGACAGTGACTGGTGAGACAATGACTGGTGAGACAGTGACTGATGAGACAGTGACTGGTGAGGCGGGAACTGGTGAGGCAGGGACATGTGAGGCGGGAACTGGTGAGACAGTGACTGGTGAGACAGTGACTGGTGAAGCAGTGACTGGTGAGACAGTGACTGGTGAAGCAGTGACTGGTGAGACAGTGACTGCTGGGACAGAGACTGGTGAGACAGTGACTGGTGAGGCAGGGACATGTGAGGCGGGAACTGGTGAGACAGTGACTGGTGAGACAGTGACTGGTGAGACAGTGACTGGTGAGACAGTGACTGGTGAGGCAGGAACAGGTGAGGCGGGGACTGGTGACAGACTGACTAGTGAGGCGGTGACTGGTGAGGCAGGGACAGGTGAGGTTGGGACAAGTGAGGCAGGGACAGGTGAGGCGGAGACAGGTGAGGCAGTGACTGGTGAGACAGTGACTGGTGAGACAGTGACTGGTGAGACAGTGACTGGTGAGGCAGGGACAGGTGAGGCGGAGACAGGTGAGGCAGTGACTGGTGAGACAGTGACTGGTGAGACAGTGACTGGTGAGACAGTGACTGGTGAGGCGCGGACTGGTGAGGCAGGGACAGGTGAGGCGGGGTTTGGTGAGGCGGGGACAGGTAAGACGGGGACTGGTAAGGCGGGGACTGGTGAGGCGGGGACTGGTGAGGCAGGGACAGGTGAGGCTGGGACAGGTGGGGCGGGGACTGGTGAGGCGGGGACAGGTGAGGCAGGGACAAGTGAGGCGGTGACTGGTGGGGCGGGGACTGGTGAGGCGGGGACTGGTGAGGCAGGGACAGGTAAGACGGGAACTGGTGAGACAGTGACTGGTGAGACAGTGACTGGTGAGACAGTGACTGGTGAGACAGTGACTGGTGAAGCAGTGACTGGAGAGACAGTGACTGGTGAGACAGTGACTGGTGAGACAGTGACTGGTGAGACAGTGACTGGTGAAGCAGTGACTGGTGAGACAGTGACTGGTGAAGCAGTGACTGTTGAGACAGTGACTGGTGAGGCAGTGACTGGTGAGGCGGGAACTGGTGAGGCAGGGACATGTGAGGCGGGAACTGCTGAGACAGTGACTGGTGAGACAGTGACTGGTGAGACAGTGACTGGTGAGGCAGGGACAGGTGAGGCAGTGACTGGTAAGGCAGAGACAGGTGAGGCGGGGACTGGTGACAGACTGACTAGTGAGGCGGTGACTGGTGAGGCAGTGACTGGTGGGGCGGGGACTGGTGAGACGGGGACTGGTGAGGCAGGGACAGGTGAGGCTGGGACAGGTGGGACGGGACTGGTGAGGCGGGGACAGGTGAGGCAGGGACAGGTGAGACAGGAACTGGTGAGACAGTGACTGGTGAGACCTTGACTGCTGAGAGAGTGACTGGTGAGGCGGGAACTGGTGAGGCAGGGACATGTGAGGCGGGAACTGGTGAGACAGTGACTGGTGAGAGAGTGACTGGTGAGACAGTGACTGGTGAGGCGGGAACTGGTGAGGCAGGGACATGTGAGGCGGGAACTGGTGAGACCGTGACTGGTGAGACAGAGACTGGTGAAGCAGTGACTGGTGAGACAGTGACTGGTGAAGCAGTGAGACAGTGACTGGTGAGGCGGGAACTGGTGAGGCAGGGACATGTGAGGCGGGAACTGGTGAGACAGTGACTGGTGAGACAGTGACTGGTGAAGCAGGGACAGGTGAGGCGCGGACTGGTGAGGCGGGGACTGGTGAGACAGTGACTGGTGAGACAATGACTGGTGAGACAGTTACTGATGAGACAGTGACTGGTGAGGCGGGAACTGGTGAGGCAGGGACATGTGAGGCGGGAACTGGTGAGACAGTGACTGGTGAGACAGTGACTGGTGAAGCAGTGACTGGTGAGACAGTGACTGGTGAAGCAGTGACTGGTGAGACAGTGACTGCTGGGACAGTGACTGGTGAGACAGTGACTGGTGAGGCAGGGAGATGTGAGGCGGGAACTGGTGAGACAGTGACTGGTGAGACAGTGACTGGTGAGACAGTGACTGGTGAGACAGTGACTGGTGAGACAGTGACTGGTGAGACAGTGACTGGTGAGACAGTGACTGGTGAGACAGTGACTGGTGAGACAGTGACTTTTGAGACAGTGACTGGTGAGACAGTGACTGGTGAGGCGGGAACTGGTGAGGCAGGGACATGTGAGGCGGGAACTGGTGAGACAGTGACTGGTGAGACAGTGACTGGTGAGACAGTGACTGGTGAAGCAGTGACTAGTGAGACAGTGACTGGTAAAGCAGTGACTGGTGAGACAGTGACTGGTGAAGCAGTGACTGGTGAGACAGTGATTGCTGAGACAGTGACTGGTGAGACAGTGACTGGTGAGGCAGGGACATGGGAGGCGGGAACTGGTGAGACAGTGACTGGTGAGACAGTGACTGGTGAGACAGTGACTGGTGAGGCAGGGACAGGTGAGGCGGGGACTGGTGAGGCGGGGACTGGTGAGACAGTGACTGGTGAGACAGTGACTGGTGAGACAGTGACTGATGAGACAGTGACTGGTGAGGCGGGAACTGGTGAGGCAGGGACATGTGAGGCGGGAACTGGTGAGACAGTGACTGGTGAGAGAGTGACTGGTGAAGCAGTGACTGGTGAGACAGTGACTGGTGAAGCAGTGACTGGTGAGACAGTGACTGCTGAGACAGTGACTGGTGAGACAGTGACTGGTGAGGCAGGGACATGTGAGGCGGGAACTGGTGAGACAGTGACTGGTGATACAGTGACTGGTGAGACAGTGACTGCTGAGACAGTGACTGGTGAAGCAGTGACTGGTGAAGCAGTGACTGGTGAGACAGTGACTGGTGAGACAGTGACTGGTGAGACAGTGACTGGTGAGACAGTGACTGGTGAGACAGTGACTGGTGAGGCGGGAACTGGTGAGGCAGGGACATGTGAGGCGGGAACTGGTGGGACAGTGACTGGTGAGACAGTGACTGGTGAGACAGTGAATGGTGAAGCAGTGACTAGTGAGACAGTGACTGGTAAAGCAGTGACTGGTGAGACGGTGACTGGTGAAGCAGTGACTGGTGAGACAGTGATTGCTGAGACAGTGACTGGTGAGACAGTGACTGGTGAGGCAGGGACATGTGAGGCGGGAACTGGTGAGACAGTGACTGGTGAGACAGTGACTGGTGAGACAGTGACTGGTGAGGCAGGGACAGGTGAGGCGGGGACTGGTGAGGCGGGAACTGGTGAGACAGTGACTGGTGAGACAGTGACTGGTGAGACAGTGACTGGTGAGACAGTGACTGGTGAGGCAGGGACAGGTGAGGCGGGGACTGGTGACAGACTGACTAGTGAGGCGGTGACTGGTGAGGCAGGGACAGGTGAGGTTGGGACAAGTGAGGCAGGGACAGGTGAGGCGGAGACAGGTGAGGCAGTGACTGGTGAGACAGTGACTGGTGAGACAGTGACTGGTGAGACAGTGACTGGTGAGGCAGGGACAGGTGAGGCGGAGACAGGTGAGGCAGTGACTGGTGAGACAGTGACTGGTGAGACAGTGACTGGTGAGACAGTGACTGGTGAGGCGCGGACTGGTGAGGCAGGGACAGGTGAGGCGGGGTTTGGTGAGGCGGGGACAGGTAAGACGGGGACTGGTGAGGCGGGGACTGGTGAGGCGGGGACTGGTGAGGCAGGGACAGGTGAGGCTGGGACAGGTTGGGCGGGGACTGGTGAGGCGGGGACAGGTGAGGCAGTGACAAGTGAGGCGGTGACTGGTGGGGCGGGGACTGGTGAGGCGGGGACTGGTGAGGCAGGGACTGGTGAGACAGTGACTGGTGAAGCAGTGACTGGTGAGACAGTGACTGGTGAAGCAGTGACTGGAGAGACAGTGACTGGTGAGACAGTGACTGGTGAGACAGTGACTGGTGAGACAGTGACTGGTGAAGCAGTGACTGGTGAGACAGTGACTGGTGAAGCAGTGACTGTTGAGACAGTGACTGGTGAGGCAGTGACTGGTGAGGCGGGAACTGGTGAGGCAGGGACATGTGAGGCGGGAACTGCTGAGACAGTGACTGGTGAGACAGTGACTGGTGAGACAGTGACTGGTGAGGCAGGGACAGGTGAGGCAGTGACTGGTAAGGCAGGGACAGGTGAGGCGGGGACTGGTGACAGACTGACTAGTGAGGCGGTGACTGGTGAGGCAGTGACTGGTGGGGCGGGGACTGGTGAGACGGGGACTGGTGAGGCAGGGACAGGTGAGGCTGGGACAGGTGGGACGGGGACTGGTGAGGCGGGGACAGGTGAGGCAGGGACAGGTGAGACAGGAACTGGTGAGACAGTGACTGGTGAGACCTTGACTGCTGAGAGAGTGACTGGTGAGGCGGGAACTGGTGAGGCAGGGACATGTGAGGCGGGAACTGGTGAGACAGTGACTGGTGAGAGAGTGACTGGTGAGACAGTGACTGGTGAGGCGGGAACTGGTGAGGCAGGGACATGTGAGGCGGGAACTGGTGAGACAGTGACTGGTGAGACAGTGACTGGTGAGACAGTGACTGGTGAGGCAGGGACATGTGAGGCGGGAACTGGTGAGACAGTGACTGGTGAGACAGTGACTGGTGAGACAGTGACTGGTGAGGCAGGGACAGGTGAGGCGGGGCCTGGTGAGGCGGGGACTGGTGAGACAGTGACTGGTGAGACAGTGACTGGTGAGAGAGTGACTGGTGAGACAGTGACTGGTGAGGCGGGAACTGGTGAGGCAGGGACATGTGAGGCGGGAACTGGTGAGACCGTGACTGGTCAGACAGTGACTGGTGAAGCAGTGACTGGTGAGACAGTGACTGGTGAAGCAGTGAGACAGTGACTGGTGAGGCTCGAACTGGTGAGGCAGGGACATGTGAGGCGGGAACTGGTGAGACAGTGACTGGTGAGACAGTGACTGGTGAAGCAGGGACTGGTGAGACAGTGACTGGTGAAGCAGTGACTGGTGAGACAGTGACTGGTGAAGCAGTGACTGGTGAGACAGTGACTGCTGAGACAGTGACTGGTGAGACAGTGACTGGTGAGGCAGGGACATGTGAGGCGGGAACTGGTGAGACAGTGACTGGTGAGACAGTGACTGGTGAGACAGTGACTGGTGAGACAGTGACTGGTGAGGCAGGGACAGGTGAGACGGGGACTGGTGAGGCGGGGACTGGTGAGACAGTGACTGGTGAGACAGTGACTGGTGAGACAGTGACTGGTGAGACAGTGACTGGTGAGGCAGGGACAGGTGAGGCGGGGACTGGTGACAGACTGACTAGTGAGGCGGTGACTGGTGAGGCAGGGACAGGTGAGGTTGGGACAAGTGAGGCAGGGACAGGTGAGGCAGTGACTGGTGAGACAGTGACTGGTGAGACAGTGACTGGTGAGACAGTGACTGGTGAGGCAGGGACAGGTGAGGCGGAGACAGGTGAGGCAGTGACTGGTGAGACAGTGACTGGTGAGACAGTGACTGGTGAGGCGGGGACTGGTGAGGCAGGGACAGGTGAGGGGGGGTTTGGTGAGGCGGGGACAGGTAAGACGGGGACTGGTGAGGCGGGGACTGGTGAGGCGGGGACTGGTGAGGCAGGGACAAGTGAGCCTGGGACAGGTGGGGCGGGGACTGGTGAGGCGGGGACAGGTGAGGCAGGGACAAGTGAGGCGGTGACTGGTGGGGCGGGGACTGGTGAGGCGGGGACTGGTGAGGCAGGGACAGGTAAGACGGGAACTGGTGAGACAGTGACTGGTGAAGCAGTGACTGGTGAAGCAGTGACTGGTGAGACAGTGACTGGTGAGACAGTGACTGGTGAGACAGTGACTGGTGAGACAGTGACTGGTGAGACAGTGACTGGTGAGACAGTGACTGGTGAAGCAGTGACTGGTGAGACAGTGACTGGTGAGACAGTGACTGGTGAGACAGTGACTGGTGAGACAGTGACTGGTGAGACAGTGACTGGTGAGGTGGGAACTGGTGAGGCAGGGACATGTGAGGCGGGAACTGGTGAGACAGTGACTGGTGAAACAGTGACTGGTGAGACAGTGACTGGTGAAGCAGTGACTAGTGAGACAGTGACTGGTAAAGCAGTGACTGGTGAGACAGTGACTGGTGAAGCAGTGACTGGTGAGACAGTGATTGCTGAGACACTGACTGGTGAGACAGTGACTGGTGAGGCAGGGACATGTGAGGCGGGAACTGGTGAGACAGTGACTGGTGAGACAGTGACTGGTGAGACAGTGACTGGTGAGGCAGGGACAGGTGAGGCGCGGACTGGTGAGGCGGGGACTGGTCAGACAGTGACTAGTGAGACAATGACTGGTGAGACAGTGACTGATGAGACAGTGACTGGTGAGGCGAGAACTGGTGAGGCACGGACATGTGAGGCGGGAACTGGCGAGACAGTGACTGGTGAGACAGTGACTGGTGAAGCAGTGACTGGTGAGACAGTGACTGGTGAAGCAGTGACTGGTGAGACAGTGACTGCTGAGACAGTGACTGGTGAGACAGTGTGACTGGTGAGGCAGGGACATGTGAGGCGGGAACTGGTGAGACAGTGACTGGTGAGACAGTGACTGGTGAGACAGTGACTGGTGAGACAGTGACTGGTGAGGCAGGGACAGGTGAGGCGGGGACTGGTGACAGACTGACTAGTGAGGCGGTGACTGGTGAGGCAGGGACAGGTGAGGTTGGGACAAGTGAGGCAGGGACAGGTGAGGCGGAGACAGGTGAGGCAGTGACTGGTGAGACAGTGACTGGTGAGACAGTGACTGGTGAGACAGTGACTGGTGAGGCAGGGACAGGTGAGGCGGAGACAGGTGAGGCAGTGACTGGTGAGACAGTGACTGGTGAGACAGTGACTGGTGAGACAGTGACTGGTGAGGCGCGGACTGGTGAGGCAGGGACAGGTGAGGCGGGGTTTGGTGAGGCGGGGACAGGTAAGACGGGGACTGGTGAGGCGGGGACTGGTGAGGCGGGGACTGGTGAGGCAGGGACAGGTGAGGCTGGGACAGGTGGGGCGGGGACTGGTGAGGCGGGGACAGGTGAGGCAGGAACAAGTGAGGCGGTGACTGGTGGGGCGGGGACTGGTGAGGCGGGGACTGGTGAGGCAGGGACAGGTAAGACGGGAACTGGTGAGACAGTGACTGGTGAGACAGTGACTGGTGAGACAGTGACTGGTGAGACAGTGACTGGTGAAGCAGTGACTGGAGAGACAGTGACTGGTGAGACAGTGACTGGTGAGACAGTGACTGGTGAGACAGTGACTGGTGAAGCAGTGACTGGTGAGACAGTGACTGGTGAAGCAGTGACTGTTGAGACAGTGACTGGTGAGGCAGTGACTGGTGAGGCGGGAACTGGTGAGGCAGGGACATGTGAGGCGGGAACTGCTGAGACAGTGACTGGTGAGACAGTGACTGGTGAGACAGTGACTGGTGAGGCAGGGACAGGTGAGGCAGTGACTGGTAAGGCAGGGACAGGTGAGGCGGTGACTGGTGACAGACTGACTAGTGAGGCGGTGACTGGTGAGGCAGTGACTGGTGGGGCGGGGACTGGTGAGACGGGGACTGGTGAGGCAGGGACAGGTGAGGCTGGGACAGGTGGGACGGGGACTGGTGAGGCGGGGACAGGTGAGGCAGGGACAGGTGAGACAGGAACTGGTGAGACAGTGACTGGTGAGACCTTGACTGCTGAGAGAGTGACTGGTGAGGCGGGAACTGGTGAGGCAGGGACATGTGAGGCGGGAACTGGTGAGACAGTGACTGGTGAGAAAGTGACTGGTGAGACAGTGACTGGTGAGGCGGGAACTGGTGAGGCAGGGACATGTGAGGCGGGAACTGGTGAGACCGTGACTGGTGAGACAGTGACTGGTGAAGCAGTGACTGGTGAGACAGTGACTGGTGAAGCAGTGAGACAGTGACTGGTGAGGCGGGAACTGGTGAGGCAGGGACATTTGAGGCGGGAACTGGTGAGACAGTGACTGGTGAGACAGTGAATGGTGAAGCAGTGACTGGTGAGACAGTGACTGGTGAAGCAGTGACTGGTGAGACAGTGACTGGTGAAGCAGTGACTGGTGAGACAGTGACTGCTGAGACAGTGACTGGTGAGACAGTGACTGGTGAGGCAGGGACATGTGAGGCGGGAACTGGTGAGACAGTGACTGGTGAGACAGTGACTGGTGAGGCAGGGACAGGTGAGGCGGGGACTGGTGAGGCGGGGACTGGTGAGACAGTGACTGGTGAGACAGTGACTGGTGAGACAGTGACTGGTGAGACAGTGACTGGTGAGGCAGGGACAGGTGAGGCGGGGACTGGTGACGCACTGACTAGTGAGGCGGTGACTGGTGAGGCAGGGACAGGTGAGGTTGGGACAAGTGAGGCAGGGACAGGTGAGGCAGTGACTGGTGAGACAGTGACTGGTGAGACAGTGACTGGTGAAGCAGGGACAGGTGAGGCGGAGACAGGTGAGGCAGTGACTGGTGAGACAGTGACTGGTGAGACAGTGACTGGTGAGGCGGGGACTGGTGAGGCAGGGACAGGTGAGGCAGGAACATGTGAGGCGGGAACTGGTGAGACCGTGACTGGTGAGACAGTGACTGGTGAAGCAGTGACTGGTGAGACAGTGACTGGTGAAGCAGTGAGACAGTGACTGGTGAGGCGGGAACTGGTGAGGCAGGGACATGTGAGGCGGGAACTGGTGAGACAGTGACTGGTGAGACAGTGACTGGTGAAGCAGTGACTGGTGAGACAGTGACTGGTGAAGCAGTGACTGGTGAGACAGTGACTGGTGAAGCAGTGACTGGTGAGACAGTGACTGCTGAGACAGTGACTGGTGAGACAGTGACTGGTGAGGCAGGGACATGTGAGGCGGGAACTGGTGAGACAGTGACTGGTGAGACAGTGACTGGTGAGGCAGGGACAGGTGAGGCGGGGACTGGTGAGGCGGGGACTGGTGAGACAGGGACTGGTGAGACAGTGACTGGTGAGACAGTGACTGGTGAGACAGTGACTGGTGAGGCAGGGACAGGTGAGGCGGGGACTGGTGACGCACTGACTAGTGAGGCGGTGACTGGTGAGGCAGGGACAGGTGAGGTTGGGACAAGTGAGGCAGGGACAGGTGAGGCAGTGACTGGTGAGACAGTGACTGGTGAGACAGTGACTGGTGAGACAGGGACAGGTGAGGCGGAGACAGGTGAGGCAGTGACTGGTGAGACAGTGACTGGTGAGACAGTGACTGGTGAGGCGGGGACTGGTGAGGCAGGGACAGCTGAGGGGGGTTTTGGTGAGGCGGGGACAGGTAAGACGGGGACTGGTGAGGCGGGGACTGGTGAGGCGGGGACTGGTGAGGCAGGGACAAGTGAGCCTGGGACAGGTGGGGCGGGGACTGGTGAGGCGGGGACAGGTGAGGCAGGGACAAGTGAGGCGGTGACTGGTGGGGCGGGGACTGGTGAGGCGGGGACTGGTGAGGCAGGGACAGGTAAGACGGGAACTGGTGAGACAGTGACTGGTGAAGCAGTGACTGGTGAAGCAGTGACTGGTGAGACAGTGACTGGTGAGACAGTGACTGGTGAGACAGTGACTGGTGAGACAGTGACTGGTGAGACAGTGACTGGTGAGACAGTGACTGGTGAAGCAGTGACTGGTGAGACAGTGACTGGTGAGACAGTGACTGGTGAGACAGTGACTGGTGAGACAGTGACTGGTGAGAAGTGACTGGTGAGACAGTGACTGGTGAGACAGTGACTGGTGAGGCGGGAACTGGTGAGGCAGGGACATGTGAGGCGGGAACTGGTGAGACAGTGACTGGTGAGACAGTGACTGGTGAGACAGTGACTGGTGAAGCAGTGACTAGTGAGACAGTGACTGGTAAAGCAGTGACTGGTGAGACAGTGACTGGTGAAGCAGTGACTGGTGAGAGAGTGATTGCTGAGACAGTGACTGGTGAGACAGTGACTGGTGAGGCAGGGACATGTGAGGCGGGAACTGGTGAGACAGTGACTGGTGAGACAGTGACTGGTGAGACAGTGACTTGTGAGGCAGGGACAGGTGAGGCGGGGACTGGTGAGGCGGGGACTGGTGAGACAGTGACTGGTGAGACAGTGACTGGTGAGACAGTGACTGGTGAGGCGGGAACTGGTGAGGCAGGGACATGTGAGGCGGGAACTGGTGAGACAGTGACTGGTGAGACAGTGACTGGTGAAGCAGTGACTGGTGAGACAGTGACTGGTGAAGCAGTGACTGGTGAGACAGTGACTGCTGAGACAGTGACTGGTGAGACAGTGACTGGTGAGGCAGGGACATGTGAGGCGGGAACTGGTGAGACAGTGACTGGTGAGACAGTGACTGGTGAGACAGTGACTGGTGAGACAGTGACTGGTGAGGCAGGGACAGGTGAGGCGGGGACTGGTGACAGACTGACTAGTGAGGCGGTGACTGGTGAGGCAGGGACAGGTGAGGTTGGGACAAGTGAGGCAGGGACAGGTGAGGCGGATACAGGTGAGGCAGTGACTGGTGAGACAGTGACTGGTGAGACAGTGACTGGTGAGACAGTGACTGGTGAGACAGTGACTGGTGAGGCGCGGACTGGTGAGGCAGGGACAGGTGAGGCGGGGTTTGGTGAGGCGGGGACAGGTAAGACGGGGACTGGTGAGGCGGGGACTGGTGAGGCGGGGACTGGTGAGGCAGGGACAGGTGAGGCTGGGACAGGTGGGGCGGGGACTGGTGAGGCGGGGACAGGTGAGGCAGGGACAAGTGAGGCGGTGACTGGTGGGGCGGGGACTGGTGAGGCGGGGACTGGTGAGGCAGGGACAGGTAAGACGGGAACTGGTGAGACAGTGACTGGTGAGACAGTGACTGGTGAAGCAGTGACTGGTGAGACAGTGACTGGTGAAGCAGTGACTGGAGAGACAGTGACTGGTGAGACAGTGACTGGTGAGACAGTGACTGGTGAGACAGTGACTGGTGAAGCAGTGACTGGTGAGACAGTGACTGGTGAGACAGTGACTGGTGAGACAGTGACTGCTGAGACAGTGACTGGTGAGACAGTGACTGGTGAGGCGGGAACTGGTGAGGCAGGGACATGTGAGGCGGGAACTGGTGAGACAGTGACTGGTGAGACAGTGACTGGTGAAGCAGTGACTGGTGAGACAGTGACTGGTGAAGCAGTGACTGGTGAGACAGTGACTGCTGAGACAGTGACTGGTGAGACAGTCACTGGTGAGGCAGGGCCATGTGAGGCGGGAAATGGTGAGACAGTGACTGGTGAGACAGTGACTGGTGAGACAGTGACTGGTGAGACAGTGACTGGTGAGACAGTGACTGGTGAAGCCGTGACTAGTGAGACAGTGACTGGTAAAGCAGTGACTGGTGAGACAGTGACTGGTGAAGCAGTGACTGGTGAGACAGTGATTGCTGAGACAGTGACTGGTGAGACAGTGACTGGTGAGGCAGGGACATGTGAGGCGGGAACTGGTGAGACAGTGACTGGTGAGACAGTGACTGGTGAGACAGTGACTGGTGAGACAGTGACTGTTGAGGCAGGGAGAGGTGAGACAGTGACTGGTGAGACAGTGACTGGTGAGACAGTGACTGGTGAGGCGGGGACTGGTGAGGCGGGGACTGGTGAAACAGTGACTGGTGAGACAGTGACTGGTGAAGCAGTGACTGGTGAGACAGTGACTGGTGAGGCAGGGACAGGTGAGGCGGGGACTGGTGACAGATTGACTAGTGAGGCGGTGACTGGTGAGGCAGGGACAGGTGAGGCGGGAGCTGGTGAGACAGTGACTGGTGAGACAGTGACTGGTGAGGCAGGAACATGTGAGGCGGGAACTGGTGAGACAGTGACTGGTGAGACAGTGACTGGTGAGACAGTGACTGGTGAGACAGTGACTGGTGAGGCAGGGACAGGTTTGGCGGGGACTGGTGACAGACTGACTAGTGAGGCGGTGACTGGTGAGGCAGGGACAGGTGAGGTTGGGACAAGTGAGGCAGGGACAGGTGAGGCGGAGACAGGTGAGGCAGTGACTTGTGAGACAGTGACTCGTGAGACAGTGACTGGTGAGACAGTGACTGGTGAGGCAGGGACAGGTGAGGCGGAGACAGGTGAGGCAGTGACTGGTGAGACAGTGACTGGTGAGACAGTGACTGGTGAGACAGTGACTGGTGAGGCGGGGACTGGTGAGGCAGGGACAGGTGAGGCGGTGTTTGGTGAGGCGGGGACAGGTAAGACGGGGACTGGTGAGGCGGGGACTGGTGAGGCGGGGTCTGGTGAGGCAGGGACAGGTGAGGCTGGGACAGGTGGGGCGGGGACTGGTGAGGCGGGGACAGGTGAGGCAGGGACAAGTGAGGCGGTGACTGGTGGGGCGGGGACTGGTGAGGCAGGGACTGGTGAGGCAGGGACAGGTAAGACGGGAACTGGTGAGACAGTGACTGGTGAGACAGTGACTGGTGAAGCAGTGACTGGTGAGACAGTGACTGGTGAAGCCGTGACTGGTGAGACAGTGACTGGTGAGACAGTGACTGATGAGACAGTGACTGGTGAGACAGTGACCGGTGAAGCAGTGACTGGTGAGGCAGTGACTGGTGAAGCAGTGACTGTTGAGACAGTGACTGGTGAGGCAGTGACTGGTGAGGCGGGAACTGGTGAGGCAGGGACATGTGAGGCGGGAACTGCTGAGACAGTGACTGGTGAGACAGTGACTGGTGAGACAGTGACTGGTGAGGCAGGGACAGGTGAGGCAGTGACTGGTAAGGCAGGGACAGGTGAGGCGGGGACTGGTGACAGACTGACTAGTGAGGCAGTGACTGGTGGGGCGGGGACTGGTGAGACGGGGACTGGTGGGGCTGGGACAGGTGAGGCTGGGACAGGTGGGGCGGGGACTGGTGAGGCGGGGACAGGTGAGGCAGGGACAGGTGAGACAGGAACTGGTGAGACAGTGACTGGTGAGACCTTGACTGCTGAGAGAGTGACTGGTGAGGCGGGAACTGGTGAGGCAGGGACATGTGAGGCGGGAACTGGTGAGACAGTGACTGGTGAGACAGTGACTGGTGAAGCAGTGACTGGTGAGACAGTGTCTGGTGAGGCAGTGACTGGTGAGACAGTGACTGCTGAGACAGTGACTGGTGAGACAGTGACTGGTGAGGCAGGGACATGTGAGGCGGGAACTGGTGAGGCAGGGACATGTGAGGCGGGAACTGGTGAGACAGTGACTGGTGTGACACTGACTGGTGAAGCAGTGACTGGTGAGACAGTGACTGGTGAAGCAGTGACTGGTGAGACAGTGACTGGTGAAGCAGTGACTGGTGAGACAGTGACTGGTGAGACAGTGACTGGTGAGACAGTGACTGGTGAGACAGTGACTGGTGAGACAGTGACTGGTGAGACAGTGACTGGTGAGGCGGGAACTGGTGAGGCAGGGACATGTGAGGCGGGAACTGGTGAGACAGTGACTGGTGAGACAGTGACTGGTGAGACAGTGACTGGTGAAGCAGTGACTAGTGAGACAGTGACTGGTAAAGCAGTGACTGGTGAGACAGTGACTGGTGAAGCAGTGACTGGTGAGACAGTGACTGCTGAGACAGTGACTGGTGAGGCAGGGACATGTGAGGCGGGAACTGGTGAGACAGTGACTGGTGAGACAGTGACTGGTGAGACAGTGACTGGTGAGACAGTGACTGGTGAGGCAGGGACAGGTGAGGCGGGGACTGGTGAGGCGGGGACTGGTGAGACTGTGACTGGTGAGAGAGTGACTGGTGAGACAGTGACTGGTGAGACAGTGACTGGTGAGGCGGGAACTGGTGAGGCAGGGACATGTGAGGCGGGAACTGGTGAGACAGTGACTGGTGAGACAGTGACTGGTGAAGCAGTGATTGGTGAGACAGTGACTGGTGAGACAGTGACTGGTGAGGCAGGGACATGTGAGGCGGGAACTGGTGAGACAGTGACTGGTGAGACAGTGACTGGTGAGACAGTGACTGGTGAGACAGTGACTGGTGAGGCAGGGACAGGTGAGGCGGGGACTGGTGAGGCGGGGACTGGTGAGACTGTGACTGGTGAGAGAGTGACTGGTGAGACAGTGACTGGTGAGACAGTGACTGGTGAGGCGGGAACTGGTGAGGCAGGGACATGTGAGGCGGGAACTGGTGAGACAGTGACTGGTGAGACAGTGACTGGTGAAGCAGTGATTGGTGAGACAGTGACTGGTGAAGCAGTGACTGGTGAGACAGTGACTGGTGAGGCAGGGACACGTGAGGCGGGAACTGGTGAGACAGTGACTGGTGAGACAGTGACTGGTGAGACAGTGACTGGTGCGACAGTGACTGGTGAAGCAGGGACAGGTGAGGCGGGGATTGGTGAGGCGGGTACTGGTGAGACAGTGACTGGTGAGACAGTGACTGGTGAGACAGTGACTGATAAGACAGTGACTGGTGAGGCGGGGACAGGTGAGGCAGGGACAAGTGAGGCGGTGACTGGTGGGGCGGGGACTGGTGAGGCGGGGACTGGTGAGGCAGGGACAGGTAAGACGGGAACTGGTGAGACAGTGACTGGTGAGACAGGGACTGGTGAAGCAGTGACTGGTGAGACAGTGACTGGCGAGACAGTGACTGGTGAGACAGTGACTGGTGAGACAGTGACTGGTGAGACAGTGACTGGTGAGACAGTGACTGGTGAAGCAGTGACTGTTGAGACAGTGACTGGTGAGAGAGTGACTGGTGAGGCGGGAACTGGTGAGGCAGGGACATGTGAGGCGGGAACTGGTAAGACAGTGACTGGTGAGACAGTGACTGGTGAGACAGTGACTGGTGAGGCAGGGACCGGTGAGGCAGTGACTGGTAAGGCAGGGACAGGGGAGGCGGGGACTGGTGACAGACTGACTAGTGAGGCAGTGACTGGTGGGGCGGGGACTGGTGAGACGTGGACTGGTGAGGCAGGGACAGGTGAGGCTGGGACAGGTGGGGCGGGGACTGGTGAGGCGGGGACAGGTGAGGCGGGGACTGGTTAGACAGGGACAGGTGAGGCGGAGACAGGTGCGGCGGGGACTGGTGAGGCGGGGACTGGTGAGGCTGGGACAGGTGGGGCGGGGACAGGTGGGGCGGGGACAGGTGGGGCGGGGTCAGGTGAGGCGGGGACAGGTGGGACGGGCATAGGTGAGGCGGGGACTGGTGAGGCGTGGACTGGTGAGGCGGGGACTGGTGGGGCGGGGACCGGTGAGACGGGGACTGGTGAGGCTGGGATAGGTGGGGCGGGGACAGGTAAGACGGGGACTAGTGAGGCTGGGACAGGTGGGGCGGGGACAGGTGAGGCTGGGACAGGTTGGGCGGGGACAGGTGGGGCGGGGACAGGTGAGACAGGAACTGGTGAGACAGTGACTGGTGAGACCTTGACTGCTGAGAGAGTGACTGGTGAGGCGGGAACTGGTGAGGCAGGGACATGTGAGGCGGGAACTGGTGAGACAGTGACTGGTGAGACAGTGACTGGTGAAGCAGTGACTGGTGAGACAGTGACTGGTGAAGCAGTGACTGGTGAGACAGTGACTGCTGAGACAGTGACTGGTGAGACAGTGACTGGTGAGGCAGGGACATGTGAGGCGGGAACTGGTGAGGCAGGGACATGTGAGGCGGGAACTGGTGAGACAGTGACTGGTGAGACACTGACTGGTGAAGCAGTGACTGGTGAGACAGTGACTGGTGAAGCAGTGACTGGTGAGACAGTGACTGGTAAAGCAGTGACTGGTGAGACAGTGACTGGTGAGACAGTGACTGGTGAGACAGTGACTGGTGAGACAGTGACTGGTGAGACAGAGACTGGTGAGACAGTGACTGGTGAGACAGTGACTGGTGAGACAGTGACTGGTGAGGCGGGAACTGGTGAGGCAGGGACATGTGAGGCGGGAACTGGTGAGACAGTGACTGGTGAGACAGTGACTGGTGAGACAGTGACTGGTGAAGCAGTGACTAGTGAGACAGTGACTGGTAAAGCAGTGACTGGTGAGACAGTGACTGGTGAAGCAGTGACTGGTGAGACAGTGACTGCTGAGACAGTGACTGGTGAGACAGTGACTGGTGAGGCAGGGACATGTGAGGCGGGAACTGGTGAGACAGTGACTGGTGAGACAGTGACTGGTGAGACAGTGACTGGTGAGGCAGGGACAGGTGAGGCAGGGACAGGTGAGGCGGGGACTGGTGAGACTGTGACTGGTGAGAGAGTGACTGGTGAGACAGTGACTGGTGCGACAGTGACTGGTGAGGCGGGAACTGGTGAGGCAGGGACATGTGAGGCGGGAACTGGTGAGACAGTGACTGGTGAAGCAGTGTTTGGTGAGACAGTGACTGGTGAAGCAGTGACTGGTGAGACAGTGACTGGTGAAGCAGTGACTGGTGAGACAGTGACTGCTGAGACAGTGACTGGTGAGACAGTGACTGGTGAGGCAGGGACACGTGAGGCGGGAACTAGTGAGACAGTGACTGGTGAGACAGTGACTGGTGAGACAGTGACTGGTGCGACAGTGACTGGTGAAGCAGGGACAGGTGAGGCGGGGACTGGTGAGGCGGGTACTGGTGAGACAGTGACTGGTGAGACAGTGACTGGTGAGACAGTGACTGATAAGGCAGTGACTGGTGAGGCGGGGACAGGTGAGGCAGGGACAAGTGAGGCGGTGACTGGTGGGGCGGGGACTGGTGAGGCGGGGAATGGTGAGGCAGGGACAGGTAAGACGGGAACTGGTGAGACAGTGACTGGTGAGACAGTGACTGGTGAAGCAGTGACTGGTGAGACAGTGACTGGCGAGACAGTGACTGGTGAGACAGTGACTGGTGAGACAGTGACTGGTGAGACAGTGACTGGTGAGACAGTGACTGGTGAAGCAGTGACTGTTGAGACAGTGACTGGTGAGAGAGTGACTGGTGAGGCGGGAACTGGTGAGGCAGGGACATGTGAGGCGGGAACTGGTAAGACAGTGACTGGTGAGACAGTGACTGGTGAGACAGTGACTGGTGAGGCAGGGACAGGTGAGGCAGTGACTAGTAAGGCAGGGACAGGTGAGGCGGGGACTGGTGACAGACTGACTAGTGAGGCAGTGACTGGTGGGGCGGGTACTGGTGAGACGTGGACTGGTGAGGCAGGGACAGGTGAGGCTGGGACAGGTGGGGCGGGGACTGGTGAGGCGGGAACAGGTGAGGCGGGGACTGGTTAGGCAGGGACAGGTGAGGCGGGGACAGGTGCGGCGGGGACTGGTGAGGCGGGGACTGGTGAGGCTGGGACAGGTGGGGCGGGGACAGGTGGGGCGGGGACAGGTGGGGCGGGGTCAGGTGAGGCGGGGACAGGTGGGGCGGGTATAGGTGAGGCGGGGACTGGTGAGGCGTGGACTGGTGAGGCGGGGACTGGTGGGGCGGGGACCGGTGAGGCGGGGACTGGTGAGGCTGGGATAGGTGGGGCGGGGACGGGTGAGGCGGGGTCAGGTGAGGCGGGGACTAGTGAGGCTGGGACAGGTGGGGCGGGGACAGGTGAGGCTGGGACAGGTTGGGCGGGGACAGGTGGGGCGGGGACAGGTGGGGCGGGGACTGGTGGGGCGGGGACTGGTGAGGCTGGGATAGGTGGGGCGGGAACTGGTGAGACAGTGACTGGTGAGACAGTGACTGGTGAGACAGTGACTGGTGAGGCAGGGACAGGTGAGGCAGTGAATGGTAAGGCAGGGACAGGAGAGGCGGGGACTGGTGACAGACTGACTAGTGAGGCAGTGACTGGTGGGGCGGGGACTGGTGAGGCGGTGACAGGTGGGGAAAGGGACAGGTGAGACAGGAACTGGTGAGACAGTGACTGGTGAGACCTTGACTGCTGAGAGAGTGACTGGTGAGGCGGGAACTGGTGAGGCAGGGACATGTGAGGCGGGAACTGGTGAGACAGTGACTGGTGAGACAGTGACTGGTGAGACAGTGACTGGTGAGGCAGGGACAGGTGAGGCGGAGACAGGTGAGGCAGTGACTGGTGAGACAGTGACTGGTGAGACAGTGACTGGTGAGACAGTGACTGGTGAGGCGGGGACTGGTGAGGCAGGGACAGGTGAGGCGGGGTTTGGTAAGGCGGGGACAGGTAAGACGGGTACTGGTGAGGCGGGGACTGGTGAGGCGGGGACTGGTGAGGCAGGGACAGGTGAGGCTGGGACAGGTGGGGCGGGGACTGGTGAGGCGGGGACTGGTGAGGCAGGGACAGGTAAGAATGGAACTGGTGAGACAGTGACTGGTGAGACAGTGACTGGTGAAGCAGTGACTGGTGAGACAGTGACTGGTGAAGCAGTGACTGGTGAGACAGTCACTGGTGAGACAGTGACTGGTGAGACAGTGACCGGTGAAGCAGTGACTGGTGAGACAGTGACTGGTGAAGCAGTGACTGTTGAGACAGTGACTGGTGAGGCAGTGACTGGTGAGGCGGGAACTGGTGAGGCAGGGACATGTGAGGCGGGAACTGGTGAGACAGTGACTGGTGAGACAGTGACTGGTGAGACAGTGACTGGTGAGGCAGGGACAGGTGAGGCAGTGACTGGTGAGACAGTGACTGGTGAAGCAGTGACTGGTGAGACAGTGACTGGCGAGACAGTGACTGGTGAGACAGTGACTGGTGAGACAGTGACTGGTGAGACAGTGACTGGTGAGACAGTGACTGGTGAAGCAGTGACTGGTGAGACAGTGACTGGCGAGACAGTGACTGGTGAGACAGTGACTGGTGAGACAGTGACTGGTGAGACAGTGACTGGTGAGACAGTGACTGGTGAAGCAGTGACTGTTGAGACAGTGACTGGTGAGAGAGTGACTGGTGAGGCGGGAACTGGTGAGGCAGGGACATGTGAGGCGGGAACTGGTAAGACAGTGACTGGTGAGACAGTGACTGGTGAGACAGTGACTGGTGAGGCAGGGACAGGGGAGGCGGGGACTGGTGACAGACTGACTAGTGAGGCAGTGACTGGTGGGGCGGGGACTGGTGAGACGTGGACTGGTGAGGCAGGGACAGGTGAGGCTGGGACAGGTGGGGCGGGGACTGGTGAAGCGGGGACAGGTGAGGCGGGAACTGGTTAGACAGGGACAGGTGAGGCGGAGACAGGTGCGGCGGGGACTGGTGAGGCGGGGACTGGTGAGGCTGGGACAGGTGGGGCGGGGACAGGTGGGGCGGGGACAGGTGGGGCGGGGTCAGGTGAGGCGGGGACAGGTGGGGCGGGCATAGGTGAGGCGGGGACTGGTGAGGCGTGGACTGGTGAGGCGGGGACTGGTGGGGCGGGGACCGGTGAGACGGGGACTGGTGAGGCTGGGATAGGTGGGGCGGGGACAGGTAAGACGGGGACTAGTGAGGCTGGGACAGGTGGGGCGGGGACAGGTGAGGCTGGGACAGGTTGGGCGGGGACAGGTGGGGCGGGGACAGGTGAGACAGGAACTGGTGAGACAGTGACTGGTGAGACCTTGACTGCTGAGAGAGTGACTGGTGAGGCGGGAACTGGTGAGGCAGGGACATGTGAGGCGGGAACTGGTGAGACAGTGACTGGTGAGACAGTGACTGGTGAAGCAGTGACTGGTGAGACAGTGACTGGTGAAGCAGTGACTGGTGAGACAGTGACTGCTGAGACAGTGACTGGTGAGACAGTGACTGGTGAGGCAGGGACATGTGAGGCGGGAACTGGTGAGGCAGGGACATGTGAGGCGGGAACTGGTGAGACAGTGACTGGTGAGACACTGACTGGTGAAGCAGTGACTGGTGAGACAGTGACTGGGGAAGCAGTGACTGGTGAGACAGTGACTGGTGAAGCAGTGACTGGTGAGACAGTGACTGGTGAGACAGTGACTGGTGAGACAGTGACTGGTGAGACAGTGACTGGTGAGACAGAGACTGGTGAGACAGTGACTGGTGAGACAGTGACTGCTGAGACAGTGACTGGTGAGGCGGGAACTGGTGAGGCAGGGACATGTGAGGCGGGAACTGGTGAGACAGTGACTGGTGAGACAGTGACTGGTGAGACAGTGACTGGTGAAGCAGTGACTAGTGAGACAGTGACTGGTAAAGCAGTGACTGGTGAGACAGTGACTGGTGAAGCAGTGACTGGTGAGACAGTGACTGCTGAGACAGTGACTGGTGAGACAGTGACTGGTGAGGCAGGGACATGTGAGGCGGGAACTGGTGAGACAGTGACTGGTGAGACAGTGACTGGTGAGACAGTGACTGGTGAGGCAGGGACAGGTGAGGCAGGGACAGGTGAGGCGGGGACTGGTGAGACTGTGACTGGTGAGAGAGTGACTGGTGAGACAGTGACTGGTGCGACAGTGACTGGTGAGGCGGGAACTGGTGAGGCAGGGACATGTGAGGCGGGAACTGGTGAGACAGTGACTGGTGAGACAGTGACTGGTGAAGCAGTGATTGGTGAGACAGTGACTGGTGAAGCAGTGACTGGTGAGACAGTGACTGGTGAAGCAGTGACTGGTGAGACAGTGACTGCTGAGACAGTGACTGGTGAGACAGTGACTGGTGAGGCAGGGACACGTGAGGCGGGAACTAGTGAGACAGTGACTGGTGAGACAGTGACTGGTGAGACAGTGACTGGTGCGACAGTGACTGGTGAAGCAGGGACAGGTGAGGCGGGGACTGGTGAGGCGGGTACTGGTGAGACAGTGACTGGTGAGACAGTGACTGGTGAGACAGTGACTGATAAGACAGTGACTGGTGAGGCGGGGACAGGTGAGGCAGGGACAAGTGAGGCAGTGACTGGTGGGGCGGGGACTGGTGAGGCGGGGAATGGTGAGGCAGGGACAGGTAAGACGGGAACTGGTGAGACAGTGACTGGTGAGACAGTGACTGGTGAAGCAGTGACTGGTGAGACAGTGACTGGTGAGACAGTGACTGGTGAGACAGTGACTGGTGAAGCAGTGACTGGTGAGACAGTGACTGGCGAGACAGTGACTGCTGAGACAGTGACTGGTGAGACAGTGACTGGTGAGGCAGGGACATGTGAGGCGGGAACTGGTGAGACAGTGACTGGTGAGACAGTGACTGGTGAGACAGTGACTGGTGAGACAGTGACTGGTGAGGCAGGGACAGGTGAGGCGGGGACTGGTGACAGACTGACTAGTGAGGCGGTGACTGGTGAGGCAGGGACAGGTGAGGTTGGGACAAGTGAGGCAGGGACAGGTGAGGCGGAGACAGGTGAGGCAGTGACTGGTGAGACAGTGACTGGTGAGACAGTGACTGGTGAGACAGTGACTGGTGAGACAGTGACTGGTGAGACAGTGACTGGTGAGACAGTGACTGGTGAAGCAGTGACTGTTGAGACAGTGACTGGTGAGAGAGTGACTGGTGAGGCGGGAACTGGTGAGGCAGGGACATGTGAGGCGGGAACTGGTAAGACAGTGACTGGTGAGACAGTGACTGGTGAGACAGTGACTGGTGAGGCAGGGACAGGTGAGGCAGTGACTGGTAAGGCAGGGACAGGGGAGGCGGGGACTGGTGACAGACTGACTAGTGAGGCAGTGACTGGTGGGGCGGGGACTGGTGAGACGTGGACTGGTGAGGCAGGGACAGGTGAGGCTGGGACAGGTGGGGCGGGGACTGGTGAGGCGGGGACAGGTGAGGCGGGGACTGGTTAGACAGGGACAGGTGAGGCGGAGACAGGTGCGGCGGGGACTGGTGAGGCGGGGACTGGTGAGGCTGGGACAGGTGGGGCGGGGACAGGTGGGGCGGGGACAGGTGGGGCGGGGTCAGGTGAGGCGGGGACAGGTGGGGCGGGCATAGGTGAGGCGGGGACTGGTGAGGCGTGGACTGGTGAGGCGGGGACTGGTGGGGCGGGGACCGGTGAGACGGGGACTGGTGAGGCTGGGATAGGTGGGGCGGGGACAGGTAAGACGGGGACTAGTGAGGCTGGGACAGGTGGGGCGGGGACAGGTGAGGCTGGGACAGGTTGGGCGGGGACAGGTGGGGCGGGGACAGGTGAGACAGGAACTGGTGTGACAGTGACTGGTGAGACCTTGACTGCTGAGAGAGTGACTGGTGAGGCGGGAACTGGTGAGGCAGGGACATGTGAGGCGGGAACTGGTGAGACAGTGACTGGTGAGACAGTGACTGGTGAAGCAGTGACTGGTGAGACAGTGACTGGTGAAGCAGTGACTGGTGAGACAGTGACTGCTGAGACAGTGACTGGTGAGACAGTGACTGGTGAGGCAGGGACATGTGAGGCGGGAACTGGTGAGGCAGGGACATGTGAGGTGGGAACTGGTGAGACAGTGACTGGTGAGACACTGACTGGTGAAGCAGTGACTGGTGAGACAGTGACTGGTGAAGCAGTGACTGGTGAGACAGTGACTGGTGAAGCAGTGACTGGTGAGACAGTGACTGGTGAGGCGGGAACTGGTGAGGCAGGGACATGTGAGGCGGGAACTGGTGAGACAGTGACTGGTGAGACAGTGACTGGTGAGACAGTGACTGGTGAAGCAGTGACTAGTGAGACAGTGACTGGTAAAGCAGTGACTGGTGAGACAGTGACTGGTGAAGCAGTGACTGGTGAGACAGTGACTGCTGAGACAGTGACTGGTGAGACAGTGACTGGTGAGGCAGGGACATGTGAGGCGGGAACTGGTGAGACAGTGACTGGTGAGACAGTGACTGGTGAGACAGTGACTGGTGAGGCAGGGACAGGTGAGGCAGGGACAGGTGAGGCGGGGACTGGTGAGACTGTGACTGGTGAGAGAGTGACTGGTGAGACAGTGACTGGTGCGACAGTGACTGGTGAGGCGGGAACTGGTGAGGCAGGGACATGTGAGGCGGGAACTGGTGAGACAGTGACTGGTGAGACAGTGACTGGTGAAGCAGTGATTGGTGAGACAGTGACTGGTGAAGCAGTGACTGGTGAGACAGTGACTGGTGAAGCAGTGACTGGTGAGACAGTGACTGCTGAGACAGTGACTGGTGAGACAGTGACTGGTGAGGCAGGGACAGGTGAGGCGGGGACTGGTGAGGCGGGTACTGGTGAGACAGTGACTGGTGAGACAGTGACTGGTGAGACAGTGACTGATTAGACAGTGACTGGTGAGGCGGGGACAGGTGAGGCAGGGACAAGTGAGGCGGTGACTGGTGGGGCGGGGACTGGTGAGGCGGGGAATGGTGAGGCAGGGACAGGTAAGACGGGAACTGGTGAGACAGTGACTGGTGAGACAGTGACTGGTGAAGCAGTGACTGGTGAGACAGTGACTGGTGAGACAGTGACTGGTGAGACAGTGACTGGTGAAGCAGTGACTGGTGAGACAGTGACTGGCGAGACAGTGACTGCTGAGACAGTGACTGGTGAGACAGTGACTGGTGAGGCAGGGACATGTGAGGCGGGAACTGGTGAGACAGTGACTGGTGAGACAGTGACTGGTGAGACAGTGACTGGTGAGACAGTGACTGGTGAGGCAGGGACAGGTGAGGCGGGGACTGGTGACAGACTGACTAGTGAGGCGGTGACTGGTGAGGCAGGGACAGGTGAGGTTGGGACAAGTGAGGCAGGGACAGGTGAGGCGGAGACAGGTGAGGCAGTGACTGGTGAGACAGTGACTGGTGAGACAGTGACTGGTGAGACAGTGACTGGTGAGGCAGGGACAGGTGAGGCGGAGACAGGTGAGGCAGTGACTGGTGAGACAGTGACTGGTGAGACAGTGACTGGTGAGGCGCGGACTGGTGAGGCAGGGACAGGTGAGGCGGGGTTTGGTGAGGCGGGGACAGGTAAGACGGGGACTGGTGAGGCGGGGACTGGTGAGGCGGGGACTGGTGAGGCAGGGACAGGTGAGGCTGGGACAGGTGGGGCGGGGACTGGTGAGGCGGGGACAGGTGAGGCAGGAACAAGTGAGGCGGTGACTGGTGGGGCGGGGACTGGTGAGGCGGGGACTGGTGAGGCAGGGACAGGTAAGACGGGAACTGGTGAGACAGTGACTGGTGAGACAGTGACTGGTGAGACAGTGACTGGTGAGACAGTGACTGGTGAAGCAGTGACTGGAGAGACAGTGACTGGTGAGACAGTGACTGGTGAGACAGTGACTGGTGAGACAGTGACTGGTGAAGCAGTGACTGGTGTGACAGTGACTGGTGAAGCAGTGACTGTTGAGACAGTGACTGGTGAGGCAGTGACTGGTGAGGCGGGAACTGGTGAGGCAGGGACATGTGAGGCGGGAACTGCTGAGACAGTGACTGGTGAGACAGTGACTGGTGAGACAGTGACTGGTGAGGCAGGGACAGGTGAGGCAATGACTGGTAAGGCAGGGACAGGTGAGGCGGGGACTGGTGACAGACTGACTAGTGAGGCGGTGACTGGTGAGGCAGTGACTGGTGGGGCGGGGACTGGTGAGACGGGGACTGGTGAGGCTGGGACAGGTGAGGCTGGGACAGGTTGGGCGGGGACAGGTGGGGCGGGGACAGGTGAGACAGGAACTGGTGAGACAGTGACTGGTGAGACCTTGACTGCTGAGAGAGTGACTGGTGAGGCGGGAACTGGTGAGGCAGGGACATGTGAGGCGGGAACTGGTGAGACAGTGACTGGTGAGACAGTGACTGGTAAAGCAGTGACTGGTGAGACAGTGACTGGTGAAGCAGTGACTGGTGAGACAGTGACTGCTGAGACAGTGACTGGTGAGACAGTGACTGGTGAGGCAGGGACATGTGAGGCGGGAACTGGTGAGGCAGGGACATGTGAGGCGGGAACTGGTGAGACAGTGACTGGTGAGACACTGACTGGTGAAGCAGTCACTGGTGAGACAGTGACTGGTGAAGCAGTGACTGGTGAGACAGTGACTGGTGAAGCAGTGACTGGTGAGACAGTGACTGGTGAGACAGTGACTGGTGAGACAGTGACTGGTGAGACAGTGACTGGTGAGACAGAGACTGGTGAGACAGTGACTGGTGAGACAGTGACTGGTGAGACAGTGACTGGTGAGGCGGGAACTGGTGAGGCAGGGACATGTGAGGCGGGAACTGGTGAGACAGTGACTGGTCAGACAGTGACTGGTGAGACAGTGACTGGTGAAACAGTGACTAGTGAGACAGTGACTGGTAAAGCAGTGACTGGTGAGACAGTGACTGGTGAAGCAGTGACTGGTGAGACAGTGACTGCTGAGACAGTGACTGGTGAGACAGTGACTGGTGAGGCAGGGACATGTGAGGCGGGAACTGGTGAGACAGTGACTGGTGAGACAGTGACTGGTGAGACAGTGACTGGTGAGGCAGGGACAGGTGAGGCAGGGACAGGTGAGGCGGGGACTGGTGAGACTGTGACTGGTGAGAGAGTGACTGGTGAGACAGTGACTGGTGCGACAGTGACTGGTGAGGCGGGAACTGGTGAGGCAGGGACATGTGAGGCGGGAACTGGTGAGACAGTGACTGGTGAGACAGTGACTGGTGAAGCAGTGATTGGTGAGACAGTGACTGGTGAAGCAGTGACTGGTGAGACAGTGACTGGTGAAGCAGTGACTGGTGAGACAGTGACTGCTGAGACAGTGACTGGTGAGACAGTGACTGGTGAGGCAGGGACACGTGAGGCGGGAACTAGTGAGACAGTGACTGGTGAGACAGTGACTGGTGAGACAGTGACTGGTGCGACAGTGACTGGTGAAGCAGGGACAGGTGAGGCGGGGACTGGTGAGGCGGGTACTGGTGAGACAGTGACTGGTGAGACAGTGACTCGTGAGACAGTGACTGATAAGACAGTGACTGGTGAGGCGGGGACAGGTGAGGCAGGGACAAGTGAGGCGGTGACTGGTGGGGCGGGGACTGGTGAGGCGGGGAATGGTGAGGCAGGGACAGGTAAGACGGGAACTGGTGAGACAGTGACTGGTGAGACAGTGACTGGTGAAGCAGTGACTGGTGAGACAGTGACTGGTGAGACAGTGACTGGTGAGACAGTGACTGGTGAAGCAGTGACTGGTGAGACAGTGACTGGCGAGACAGTGACTGCTGAGACAGTGACTGGTGAGACAGTGACTGGTGAGGCAGGGTCATGTGAGGCGGGAACTGGTGAGACAGTGACTGGTGAGACAGTGACTGGTGAGACAGTGACTGGTGAGACAGTGACTGGTGAGGCAGGGACAGGTGAGGCGGGGACTGGTGACAGACTGACTAGTGAGGCGGTGACTGGTGAGGCAGGGACAGGTGAGGTTGGGACAAGTGAGGCAGGGACAGGTGAGGCGGAGACAGGTGAGCCAGTGACTGGTGAGACAGTGACTGGTGAGACAGTGACTGGTGAGAAAGTGACTGGTGAGGCAGGGACAGGTGAGGCGGAGACAGGTGAGGCAGTGACTGGTGAGACAGTGACTGGTGAGACAGTGACTGGTGAGACAGTGACTGGTGAGGCGCGGACTGGTGAGGCAGGGACAGGTGAGGCGGGGTTTGGTGAGGCGGGGACAGGTAAGACGGGGACTGGTGAGGCGGGGACTGGTGAGGCGGGGACTGGTGAGGCAGGGACAGGTGAGGCTGGGACAGGTGGGGCGGGGACTGGTGAGGCGGGGACAGGTGAGGCAGGAACAAGTGAGGCGGTGACTGGTGGGGCGGGGACTGGTGAGGCGGGGACTGGTGAGGCAGGGACAGGTAAGACGGGAACTGGTGAGACAGTGACTGGTGAGACAGTGACTGGTGAGACAGTGGCTGGTGAGACAGTGACTGGTGAAGCAGTGACTGGAGAGACAGTGACTGGTGAGACAGTGACTGGTGAGACAGTGACTGGTGAGACAGTGACTGGTGAAGCAGTGACTGGTGAGACAGTGACTGGTGAAGCAGTGACTGTTGAGACAGTGACTGGTGAGGCAGTGACTGGTGAGGCGGGAACTGGTGAGGCAGGGACATGTGAGGCGGGAACTGCTGAGACAGTGACTGGTGAGACAGTGACTGGTGAGACAGTGACTGGTGAGGCAGGGACAGGTGAGGCAGTGACTGGTAAGGCAGGGACAGGTGAGGCGGGGACTGGTGACAGACTGACTAGTGAGGCGGTGACTGGTGAGGCAGTGACTGGTGGGGCGGGGACTGGTGAGACGGGGACTGGTGAGGCAGGGACAGGTGAGGCTGGGACAGGTGGGACGGGGACTGGTGAGGCGGGGACAGGTGAGGCAGGGACAGGTGAGACAGGAACTGGTGAGACAGTGACTGGTGAGACCTTGACTGCTGAGAGAGTGACTGGTGAGGCGGGAACTGGTGAGGCAGGGACATGTGAGGCGGGAACTGGTGAGACAGTGACTGGTGAGAGAGTGACTGGTGAGACAGTGACTGGTGAGGCGGGAACTGGTGAGGCAGGGACATGTGAGGCGGGAACTGGTGAGACCGTGACTGGTGAGACAGTGACTGGTGAAGCAGTGACTGGTGAGACAGTGACTGGTGAAGCAGTGAGACAGTGACTGGTGAGGCGGGAACTGGTGAGGCAGGGACATGTGAGGCGGGAACTGGTGAGACAGTGACTGGTGAGACAGTGACTGGTGAAGCAGTGACTGGTGAGACAGTGACTGGTGAAGCAGTGACTGGTGAGACAGTGACTGGTGAAGCAGTGACTGGTGAGACAGTGACTGCTGAGACAGTGACTGGTGAGACAGTGACTGGTGAGGCAGGGACATGTGAGGCGGGAACTGGTGAGACAGTGACTGGTGAGACAGTGACTGGTGAGGCAGGGACAGGTGAGGCGGGGACTGGTGAGGCGGGGACTGGTGAGACAGTGACTGGTGAGACAGTGACTGGTGAGACAGTGACTGGTGAGACAGTGACTGGTGAGGCAGGGACAGGTGAGGCGGGGACTGGTGACGCACTGACTAGTGAGGCGGTGACTGGTGAGGCAGGGACAGGGGAGGTTGGGTCAAGTGAGGCAGGGACAGGTGAGGCAGTGACTGGTGAGACAGTGACTGGTGAGACAGTGACTGGTGAGACAGTGACTGGTGAGGCAGGGACAGGTGAGGCGGAGACAGGTGAGGCAGTGACTGGTGAGACAGTGACTGGTGAGACAGTGACTGGTGAGGCGGGGACTGGTGAGGCAGGGACAGGTGAGGCAGGGACATGTGAGGCGGGAACTGGTGAGACCGTGACTGGTGAGACAGTGACTGGTGAAGCAGTGACTGGTGAGACAGTGACTGGTGAAGCAGTGAGACAGTGACTGGTGAGGCGGGAACTGGTGAGGCAGGGACATGTGAGGCGGGAACTGGTGAGACAGTGACTGGTGAGACAGTGACTGGTGAAGCAGTGACTGGTGAGACAGTGACTGGTGAAGCAGTGACTGGTGAGACAGTGACTGGTGAAGCAGTGACTGGTGAGACAGTGACTGCTGAGACAGTGACTGGTGAGACAGTGACTGGTGAGGCAGGGACATGTGAGGCGGGAACTGGTGAGACAGTGACTGGTGAGACAGTGACTGGTGAGGCAGGGACAGGTGAGGCGGGGACTGGTGAGGCGGGGACTGGTGAGACAGTGACTGGTGAGACAGTGACTGGTGAGACAGTGACTGGTGAGACAGTGACTGGTGAGGCAGGGACAGGTGAGGCGGGGACTGGTGACGCACTGACTAGTGAGGCGGTGACTGGTGAGGCAGGGACAGGTGAGGTTGGGACAAGTGAGGCAGGGACAGGTGAGGCAGTGACTGGTGAGACAGTGACTGGTGAAGCAGTGACTGGTGAGACAGTGACTGCTGAGACAGTGACTGGTGAGACAGTGACTGGTGAGGCAGGGACATGTGAGGCGGGAACTGGTGAGACAGTGACTGGTGAGACAGTGACTGGTGAGGCAGGGACAGGTGAGGCGGGGACTGGTGAGGCGGGGACTGGTGAGACAGTGACTGGTGAGACAGTGACTGGTGAGACAGTGACTGGTGAGACAGTGACTGGTGAGGCAGGGACAGGTGAGGCGGGGACTGGTGACGCACTGACTAGTGAGGCGGTGACTGGTGAGGCAGGGACAGGTGAGGTTGGGACAAGTGAGGCAGGGACAGGTGAGGCAGTGACTGGTGAGACAGTGACTGGTGAGACAGTGACTGGTGAGACAGTGACTGGTGAGGCAGGGACAGGTGAGGCGGAGACAGGTGAGGCAGTGACTGGTGAGACAGTGACTGGTGAGACAGTGACTGGTGAGGCGGGGACTGGTGAGGCAGGGACAGGTGAGGGGGGGTTTGGTGAGGCGGGGACAGGTAAGACGGGGACTGGTGAGGCGGGGACTGGTGAGGCGGGGACTGGTGAGGCAGGGACAAGTGAGCCTGGGACAGGTGGGGCGGGGACTGGTGAGGCGCGGACAGGTGAGGCAGGGACAAGTGAGGCGGTGACTGGTGGGGCGGGGACTGGTGAGGCGGGGACTGGTGAGGCAGGGACAGGTAAGACGGGAACTGGTGAGACAGTGACTGGTGAAGCAGTGACTGGTGAAGCAGTGACTGGTGAGACAGTGACTGGTGAGACAGTGACTGGTGAGACAGTGACTGGTGAGACAGTGACTGGTGAGACAGTGACTGGTGAGACAGTGACTGGTGAAGCAGTGACTGGTGAGACAGTGACTGGTGAGACAGTGACTGGTGAGACAGTGACTGGTGAGACAGTGACTGGTGAGAAGTGACTGGTGAGACAGTGACTGGTGAGACAGTGACTGGTGAGGCGGGAACTGGTGAGGCAGGGACATGTGAGGCGGGAACTGGTGAGACAGTGACTGGTGAGACAGTGACTGGTGAGACAGTGACTGGTGAAGCAGTGACTAGTGAGACAGTGACTGGTAAAGCAGTGACTGGTGAGACAGTGACTGGTGAAGCAGTGACTGGTGAGAGAGTGATTGCTGAGACAGTGACTGGTGAGACAGTGACTGGTGAGGCAGGGACATGTGAGGCGGGAACTGGTGAGACAGTGACTGGTGAGACAGTGACTGGTGAGACAGTGACTTGTGAGGCAGGGACAGGTGAGGCGGGGACTGGTGAGGCGGGGACTGGTGAGACAGTGACTGGTGAGACAGTGACTGATGAGACAGTGACTGGTGAGGCGGGAACTGGTGAGGCAGGGACATGTGAGGCGGGAACTGGTGAGACAGTGACTGGTGAGACAGTGACTGGTGAAGCAGTGACTGGTGAGACAGTGACTGGTGAAGCAGTGACTGGTGAGACAGTGACTGCTGAGACAGTGACTGGTGAGACAGTGACTGGTGAGGCAGGGACATGTGAGGCGGGAACTGGTGAGACAGTGACTGGTGAGACAGTGACTGGTGAGACAGTGACTGGTGAGACAGTGACTGGTGAGGCAGGGACAGGTGAGGCGGGGACTGGTGACAGACTGACTAGTGAGGCGGTGACTGGTGAGGCAGGGACAGGTGAGGTTGGGACAAGTGAGGCAGGGACAGGTGAGGCGGATACAGGTGAGGCAGTGACTGGTGAGACAGTGACTGGTGAGACAGTGACTGGTGAGACAGTGACTGGTGAGACAGTGACTGGTGAGGCGCGGACTGGTGAGGCAGGGACAGGTGAGGCGGGGTTTGGTGAGGCGGGGACAGGTAAGACGGGGACTGGTGAGGCGGGGACTGGTGAGGCGGGGACTGGTGAGGCAGGGACAGGTGAGGCTGGGACAGGTGGGGCGGGGACTGGTGAGGCGGGGACAGGTGAGGCAGGGACAAGTGAGGCGGTGACTGGTGGGGCGGGGACTGGTGAGGCGGGGACTGGTGAGGCAGGGACAGGTAAGACGGGAACTGGTGAGACAGTGACTGGTGAGACAGTGACTGGTGAAGCAGTGACTGGTGAGACAGTGACTGGTGAAGCAGTGACTGGAGAGACAGTGACTGGTGAGACAGTGACTGGTGAGACAGTGACTGGTGAGACAGTGACTGGTGAAGCAGTGACTGGTGAGACAGTGACTGGTGAAGCAGTGACTGTTGAGACAGTGACTGGTGAGGCAGTGACTGGTGAGGCGGGAACTGGTGAGGCAGGGACATGTGAGGCGGGAACTGCTGAGACAGTGACTGGTGAGACAGTGACTGGTGAGACAGTGACTGGTGAGGCAGGGACAGGTGAGGCAGTGACTGGTAAGGCAGGGACAGGTGAGGCGGGGACTGGTGACAGACTGACTAGTGAGGCGGTGACTGGTGAGGCAGTGACTGGTGGGGCGGGGACTGGTGAGACGGGGACTGGTGAGGCAGGGACAGGTGAGGCTGGGACAGGTGGGACGGGGACTGGTGAGGCGGGGACAGGTGAGGCAGGGACAGGTGAGACAGGAACTGGTGAGACAGTGACTGGTGAGACCTTGACTGCTGAGAGAGTGACTGGTGAGGCGGGAACTGGTGAGGCAGGGACATGTGAGGCGGGAACTGGTGAGACAGTGACTGGTGAGACAGTGACTGGTGAAGCAGTGACTGGTGAGACAGTGACTGGTGAAGCAGTGACTGGTGGGACAGTGACTGCTGAGACAGTGACTGGTGAGACAGTGACTGGTGAGGCAGGGACATGTGAGGCGGGAACTGGTGAGACAGTGACTGGTGAGACAGTGACTGGTGAGACAGTGACTGCTGAGACAGTGACTGGTGATACAGTGACTGGTGAGGCGGGAACTGGTGAGGCAGGGACATGTGAGGCGGGAACTGGTGAGACAGTGACTGGTGAGACAGTGACTGGTGAAGCAGTGACTGGTGAGACAGTGACTGGTGAAGCAGTGACTGGTGAGACAGTGACTGGTGAAGCAGTGACTGGTGAGACAGTGACTGCTGAGACAGTGACTGGTGAGACAGTGACTGGTGAGGCAGGGCCATGTGAGGCGGGAAATGGTGAGACAGTGACTGGTGAGACAGTGACTGGTGAGACAGTGACTGGTGAGAAAGTGACTGGTGAGACAGTGACTGGTGAGGCGGGGACTGGTGAGGCAGGGACATGTGAGGCGGGAACTGGTGAGACAGTGACTGGTGAGACAGTGACTGGTGAGACAGTGACTGGTGAAGCCGTGACTAGTGAGACAGTGACTGGTAAAGCAGTGACTGGTGAGACAGTGACTGGTGAAGCAGTGACTGGTGAGACAGTGATTGCTGAGACAGTGACTGGTGAGACAGTGACTTGTGAGGCAGGGACATGTGAGGCGGGAACTGGTGAGACAGTGACTGGTGAGACAGTGACTGGTGAGACAGTGACTGGTGAGACAGTGACTGTTGAGGCAGGGAGAGGTGAGGCGGGGACTGGTGAGGCGGGGACTGGTGAAACAGTGACTGGTGAGACAGTGACTGGTGAGACAGTGACTGGTGAGACAGTGACTGGTGAGGCGGGAACTGGTGAGGCAGGGACATGTGAGGCGGGAACTGGTGAGACAGTGACTGGTGAGACAGTGACTGGTGAAGCAGTGACTGGTCAGACAGTGACTGGTGAAGCAGTGACTGGTGAGACAGTGACTGGTGAGGCAGGGACAGGTGAGGCGGGGACTGGTGACAGATTGACTAGTGAGGCGGTGACTGGTGAGGCAGGGACAGGTGAGGCGGGAGCTGGTGAGACAGTGACTGGTGAGACAGTGACTGGTGAGGCAGGAACATGTGAGGCGGGAACTGGTGAGACAGTGACTGGTGAGACAGTGACTGGTGAGACAGTGACTGGTGAGACAGTGACTGGTGAGGCAGGGACAGGTTTGGCGGGGACTGGTGACAGACTGACTAGTGAGGCGGTGACTGGTGAGGCAGGGACAGGTGAGGTTGGGACAAGTGAGGCAGGGACAGGTGAGGCGGAGACAGGTGAGGCAGTGACTTGTGAGACAGTGACTCGTGAGACAGTGACTGGTGAGACAGTGACTGGTGAGGCAGGGACAGGTGAGGCGGAGACAGGTGAGGCAGTGACTGGTGAGACAGTGACTGGTGAGACAGTGACTGGTCAGACAGTGACTGGTGAGGCGGGGACTGGTGAGGCAGGGACAGGTGAGGCGGTGTTTGGTGAGGCGGGGACAGGTAAGACGGGGACTGGTGAGGCGGGGACTGGTGAGGCGGGGACTGGTGAGGCAGGGACAGGTGAGGCTGGGACAGGTGGGGCGGGGGCTGGTGAGGCGGGGACAGGTGAGGCAGGGACAAGTGAGGCGGTGACTGGTGGGGCGGGGACTGGTGAGGCAGGGACTGGTGAGGCAGGGACAGGTAAGACGGGAACTGGTGAGACAGTGACTGGTGAGACAGTGACTGGTGAAGCAGTGACTGGTGAGACAGTGACTGGTGAAGCAGTGACTGGTGAGACAGTGACTGGTGAGACAGTGACTGGTGAGACAGTGACTGGTGAGACAGTGACCGGTGAAGCAGTGACTGGTGAGGCAGTGACTGGTGAAGCAGTGACTGTTGAGACAGTGACTGGTGAGGCAGTGACTGGTGAGGCGGGAACTGGTGAGGCAGGGACATGTGAGGCGGGAACTGGTGAGACAGTGACTGGTGAGACAGTGACTGGTGAGACAGTGACTGGTGAGGCAGGGACAGGTGAGGCAGTGACTGGTAAGGCAGGGACAGGTGAGGCGGGGACTGGTGACAGACTGACTAGTGAGGCAGTGACTGGTGGGGCGGGGACTGGTGAGACGGGGACTGGTGGGGCTGGGACAGGTGAGGCTGGGACAGGTGGGGCGGGGACTTGTGAGGCGGGGACAGGTGAGGCAGGGACAGGTGAGACAGGAACTGGTGAGACAGTGACTGGTGAGACCTTGACTGCTGAGAGAGTGACTGGTGAGGCGGGAACTGGTGAGGCAGGGACATGTGAGGCGGGAACTGGTGAGACAGTGACTGGTGAGACAGTGACTGGTGAAGCAGTGACTGGTGAGACAGTGTCTGGTGAGGCAGTGACTGGTGAGACAGTGACTGCTGAGACAGTGACTGGTGAGACAGTGACTGGTGAGGCAGGGACATGTGAGGCGGGAACTGGTGAGGCAGGGACATGTGAGGCGGGAACTGGTGAGACAGTGACTGGTGTGACACTGACTGGTGAAGCAGTGACTGGTGAGACAGTGACTGGTGAAGCAGTGACTGGTGAGACAGTGACTGGTGAAGCAGTGACTGGTGAGACAGTGACTGGTGAGACAGTGACTGGTGAGACAGTGACTGGTGAGACAGTGACTGGTGAGACAGTGACTGGTGAGACAGTGACTGGTGAGACAGTGACTGGAGATTCGGGAACTGGTGAGGCAGGGACATGTGAGGCGGGAACTGGTGAGACAGTGACTGGTGAGACAGTGACTGGTGAGACAGTGACTGGTGAAGCAGTGACTAGTGAGACAGTGACTGGTAAAGCAGTGACTGGTGAGACAGTGACTGGTGAAGCAGTGACTGGTGAGACAGTGACTGCTGAGACAGTGACTGGTGAGGCAGGGACATGTGAGGCGGGAACTGGTGAGACAGTGACTGGTGAGACAGTGACTGGTGAGACAGTGACTGGTGAGACAGTGACTGGTGAGGCAGGGACAGGTGAGGCGGGGACTGGTGAGGCGGGGACTGGTGAGACTGTGACTGGTGAGAGAGTGACTGGTGAGACAGTGACTGGTGAGACAGTGACTGGTGAGGCGGGAACTGGTGAGGCAGGGACATGTGAGGCGGGAACTGGTGAGACAGTGACTGGTGAGACAGTGACTGGTGAAGCAGTGATTGGTGAGACAGTGACTGCTGAGACAGTGACTGGTGAGGCAGGGACATGTGAGGCGGGAACTGGTGAGACAGTGACTGGTGAGACAGTGACTGGTGAGACAGTGACTGGTGAGACAGTGACTGGTGAGGCAGGGACAGGTGAGGCGGGGACTGGTGAGGCGGGGACTGGTGAGACTGTGACTGGTGAGAGAGTGACTGGTGAGACAGTGACTGGTGAGACAGTGACTGGTGAGGCGGGAACTGTTGAGGCAGGGACATGTGAGGCGGGAACTGGTGAGACAGTGACTGGTGAGACAGTGACTGGTGAAGCAGTGACTGGTGAGACAGTGACTGGTGAAGCAGTGACTGGTGAGACAGTGACTGGTGAAGCAGTGACTGGTGAGACAGTGACTGCTGAGACAGTGACTGGTGAGACAGTGACTGGTGAGGCAGGGACACGTGAGGCGGGAACTGGTGAGACAGTGACTGGTGAGACAGTGACTGGTGAGACAGTGACTGGTGCGACAGTGACTGGTGAAGCAGGGACAGGTGAGGCGGGGATTGGTGAGGCGGGTACTGGTGAGACAGTGACTGGTGAGACAGTGACTGGTGAGACAGTGACTGATAAGACAGTGACTGGTGAGGCGGGGACAGGTGAGGCAGGGACAAGTGAGGCGGTGACTGGTGGGGCGGGGACTGGTGAGGCGGGGACTGGTGAGGCAGGGACAGGTAAGACGGGAACTGGTGAGACAGTGACTGGTGAGACAGTGACTGGCGAGACAGTGACTGGTGAGACAGTGACTCGTGAGACAGTGACTGGTGAGACAGTGACTGGTGAGACAGTGACTGGTGAAGCAGTGACTGTTGAGACAGTGACTGGTGAGAGAGTGACTGGTGAGGCGGGAACTGGTGAGGCAGGGACATGTGAGGCGGGAACTGGTAAGACAGTGACTGGTGAGACAGTGACTGGTGAGACAGTGACTGGTGAGGCAGGGACAGGTGAGGCAGTGACTGGTAAGGCAGGGACAGGGGAGGCGGGGACTGGTGACAGACTGACTAGTGAGGCAGTGACTGGTGGGGCGGGGACTGGTGAGACGTGGACTGGTGAGGCAGGGACAGGTGAGGCTGGGACAGGTGGGGCGGGGACTGGTGAGGCGGGGACAGGTGAGGCGGGGACTGGTTAGACAGGGACAGGTGAGGCGGAGACAGGTGCGGCGGGGACTGGTGAGGCGGGGACTGGTGAGGCTGGGACAGGTGGGGCGGGGACAGGTGGGGCGGGGACAGGTGAGACTGGGACTGGTGAGGCTGGGATAGGTGGGGCGGGGACAGGTAAGACGGGGACTAGTGAGGCTGGGACAGGTGGGGCGGGGACAGGTGAGGCTGGGACAGGTTGGGCGGGGACAGGTGGGGCGGGGACAGGTGAGACAGGAACTGGTGAGACAGTGAATGGTGAGACCTTGACTGCTGAGAGAGTGACTGGTGAGGCGGGAACTGGTGAGGCAGGGACATGTGAGGCGGGAACTGGTGAGACAGTGACTGGTGAGACAGTGACTGGTGAAGCAGTGACTGGTGAGACAGTGACTGGTGAAGCAGTGACTGGTGAGACAGTGACTGCTGAGACAGTGACCGGTGAGACAGTGACTGGTGAGGCAGGGACATGTGAGGCGGGAACTGGTGAGGCAGGGACATGTGAGGCGGGAACTGGTGAGACAGTGACTGGTGAGACACTGACTGGTGAAGCAGTGACTGGTGAGACAGTGACTGGTGAAGCAGTGACTGGTGAGACAGTGACTGGTGAAGCAGTGACTGGTGAGACAGTGACTGGTGAGACAGTGACTGGTGAGACAGTGACTGGTGAGACAGTGACTGGTGAGACAGAGACTGGTGAGACAGTGACTGGTGAGACAGTGACTGGTGAGACAGTGACTGGTGAGGCGGGAACTGGTGAGGCAGGGACATGTGAGGCGGGAACTGGTGAGACAGTGACTGGTGAGACAGTGACTGGTGAGACAGTGACTGGTGAAGCTGTGACTAGTGAGACAGTGACTGGTAAAGCAGTGACTGGTGAGACAGTGACTGGTGAAGCAGTGACTGGTGAGACAGTGACTGGTCAGACAGTGACTGGTGAGACAGTGACTGGTGAGGCAGGGACATGTGAGGCGGGAACTGGTGAGACAGTGACTGGTGAGACAGTGACTGGTGAGACAGTGACTGGTGAGGCAGGGACAGGTGAGGCAGGGACAGGTGAGGCGGGGACTGGTGAGACTGTGACTGGTGAGAGAGTGACTGGTGAGACAGTGACTGGTGCGACAGTGACTGGTGAGGCGGGATCTGGTGAGGCAGGGACATGTGAGGCGGGAACTGGTGAGACAGTGACTGGTGAGACAGTGACTGGTGAAGCAGTGATTGGTGAGACAGTGACTGGTGAAGCAGTGACCGGTGAGACAGTGACTGGTGAAGCAGTGACTGGTAAGACAGTGACTGGTGAGGCAGGGACACGTGAGGCGGGAACTAGTGAGACAGTGACTGGTGAGACAGTGACTGGTGAGACAGTGACTGGTGCGACAGTGACTGGTGAAGCAGGGACAGGTGAGGCGGGGACTGGTGAGGCGGGTACTGGTGAGACAGTGACTGGTGAGACAGTGACTGGTGAGACAGTGACTGATAAGACAGTGACTGGTGAGGCGGGGACAGGTGAGGCAGGGACAAGTGAGGCGGTGACTGGTGGGGCGGGGACTGGTGAGGCGGGGAATGGTGAGGCAGGGACAGGTAAGACGGGAACTGGTGAGACAGTGACTGGTGAGACAGTGACTGGTGAAGCAGTGACTGGTGAGACAGTGACTGGTGAAGCAGTGAGACAGTGACTGGTGAGGCGGGAACTGGTGAGGCAGGAACATGTGAGGCGGGAACTGGTGAGACAGTGACTGGTGAGACAGTGACTGGTGAAGCAGTGACTGGTGAGACAGTGACTGGTGAAGCAGTGACTGGTGAGACAGTGACTGGTGAAGCAGTGACTGGTGAGACAGTGACTGGTGAGACAGTGACTGGTGAGACAGTGACTGGTGAGGCAGGGACATGTGAGGCGGGAACTGGTGAGACAGTGACTGGTGAGACAGTGACTGGTGAGGCAGGGACAGGTGAGGCGGGGACTGGTGAGGCGGGGACTGGTGAGACAGTGACTGGTGAGACAGTGACTGGTGAGACAGTGACTGGTGAGACAGTGACTGGTGAGGCAGGGACAGGTGAGGCGGGGACTGGTGACGCACTGACTAGTGAGGCGGTGACTGGTGAGGCAGGGACAGGTGAGGTTGGGACAAGTGAGGCAGGGACAGGTGAGGCAGTGACTGGTGAGACAGTGACTGGTGAGACAGTGACTGGTGAGACAGTGACTGGTGAGGCAGGGACAGGTGAGGCGGAGACAGGTGAGGCAGTGACTGGTGAGACAGTGACTGGTGAGACAGTGACTGGTGAGGCGGGGACTGGTGAGGCAGGGACAGGTGAGGGGGGGTTTGGTGAGGCGGGGACAGGTAAGACGGGGACTGGTGAGGCGGGGACTGGTGAGGCGGGGACTGGTGAGGCAGGGACAAGTGAGCCTGGGACAGGTGGGGCGGGGACTGGTGAGGCGGGGACAGGTGAGGCAGGGACAAGTGAGGCGGTGACTGGTGGGGCGGGGACTGGTGAGGCGGGGACTGGTGAGGCAGGGACAGGTAAGACGGGAACTGGTGAGACAGTGACTGGTGAAGCAGTGACTGGTGAAGCAGTGACTGGTGAGACAGTGACTGGTGAGACAGTGACTGGTGAGACAGTGACTGGTGAGACAGTGACTGGTGAGAGTGACTGGTGAGACAGTGACTGGTGAAGCAGTGACTGGTGAGACAGTGACTGGTGAGACAGTGACTGGTGAGACAGTGACTGGTGAGACAGTGACTGGTGAGAAGTGACTGGTGAGACAGTGACTGGTGAGACAGTGACTGGTGAGGCGGGAACTGGTGAGGCAGGGACATGTGAGGCGGGAACTGGTGAGACAGTGACTGGTGAGACAGTGACTGGTGAAGCAGTGACTAGTGAGACAGTGACTGGTAAAGCAGTGACTGGTGAGACAGTGACTGGTGAAGCAGTGACTGGTGAGAGAGTGATTGCTGAGACAATGACTGGTGAGACAGTGACTGGTGAGGCAGGGACATGTGAGGCGGGAACTGGTGAGACAGTGACTGGTGAGACAGTGACTGGTGAGACAGTGACTTGTGAGGCAGGGACAGGTGAGGCGGGGACTGGTGAGGCGGGGACTGGTGAGACAGTGACTGGTGAGACAGTGACTGGTGAGACAGTGACTGATGAGACAGTGACTGGTGAGGCGGGAACTGGTGAGGCAGGGACATGTGAGGCGGGAACTGGTGAGACAGTGACTGGTGAGACAGTGACTGGTGAAGCAGTGACTGGTGAGACAGTGACTGGTGAAGCAGTGACTGGTGAGACAGTGACTGCTGAGACAGTGACTGGTGAGACAGTGACTGGTGAGGCAGGGACATGTGAGGCGGGAACTGGTGAGACAGTGACTGGTGAGACAGTGACTGGTGAGACAGTGACTGGTGAGACAGTGACTGGTGAGGCAGGGACAGGTGAGGCGGGGACTGGTGACAGACTGACTAGTGAGGCGGTGACTGGTGAGGCAGGGACAGGTGAGGTTGGGACAAGTGAGGCAGGGACAGGTGAGGCGGATACAGGTGAGGCAGTGACTGGTGAGACAGTGACTGGTGAGACAGTGACTGGTGAGACAGTGACTGGTGAGACAGTGACTGGTGAGGCGCGGACTGGTGAGGCAGGGACAGGTGAGGCGGGGTTTGGTGAGGCGGGGACAGGTAAGACGGGGACTGGTGAGGCGGGGACTGGTGAGGCGGGGACTGGTGAGGCAGGGACAGGTGAGGCTGGGACAGGTGGGGCGGGGACTGGTGAGGCGGGGACAGGTGAGGCAGGGACAAGTGAGGCGGTGACTGGTGGGGCGGGGACTGGTGAGGCGGGGACTGGTGAGGCAGGGACAGGTAAGACGGGAACTGGTGAGACAGTGACTGGTGAGACAGTGACTGGTGAAGCAGTGACTGGTGAGACAGTGACTGGTGAAGCAGTGACTGGAGAGACAGTGACTGGTGAGACAGTGACTGGTGAGACAGTGACTGGTGAGACAGTGACTGGTGAAGCAGTGACTGGTGAGACAGTGACTGGTGAAGCAGTGACTGTTGAGACAGTGACTGGTGAGGCAGTGACTGGTGAGGCGGGAACTGGTGAGGCAGGGACATGTGAGGCGGGAACTGCTGAGACAGTGACTGGTGAGACAGTGACTGGTGAGACAGTGACTGGTGAGGCAGGGACAGGTGAGGCAGTGACTGGTAAGGCAGGGACAGGTGAGGCGGGGACTGGTGACAGACTGACTAGAGAGGCGGTGACTGGTGAGGCAGTGACTGGTGGGGCGGGGACTGGTGAGACGGGGACTGGTGAGGCAGGGACAGGTGAGGCTGGGACAGGTGGGACGGGGACTGGTGAGGCGGGGACAGGTGAGGCAGGGACAGGTGAGACAGGAACTGGTGAGACAGTGACTGGTGAGACCTTGACTGCTGAGAGAGTGACTGGTGAGGCGGGAACTGGTGAGGCAGGGACATGTGAGGCGGGAACTGGTGAGACAGTGACTGGTGAGACAGTGACTGGTGAAGCAGTGACTGGTGAGACAGTGACTGGTGAAGCAGTGACTGGTGGGACAGTGACTGCTGAGACAGTGACTGGTGAGACAGTGACTGGTGAGGCAGGGACATGTGAGGCGGGAACTGGTGAGACAGTGACTGGTGAGACAGTGACTGGTGAGACAGTGACTGCTGAGACAGTGACTGGTGATACAGTGACTGGTGAGGCGGGAACTGGTGAGGCAGGGACATGTGAGGCGGGAACTGGTGAGACAGTGACTGGTGAGACAGTGACTGGTGAAGCAGTGACTGGTGAGACAGTGACTGGTGAAGCAGTGACTGGTGAGACAGTGACTGGTGAAGCAGTGACTGGTGAGACAGTGACTGCTGAGACAGTGACTGGTGAGACAGTGACTGGTGAGGCAGGGCCATGTGAGGCGGGAAATGGTGAGACAGTGACTGGTGAGACAGTGACTGGTGAGACAGTGACTGGTGAGAAAGTGACTGGTGAGACAGTGACTGGTGAGGCGGGGACTGGTGAGGCAGGGACATGTGAGGCGGGAACTGGTGAGACAGTGACTGGTGAGACAGTGACTGGTGAGACAGTGACTGGTGAAGCCGTGACTAGTGAGACAGTGACTGGTAAAGCAGTGACTGGTGAGACAGTGACTGGTGAAGCAGTGACTGGTGAGACAGTGATTGCTGAGACAGTGACTGGTGAGACAGTGACTTGTGAGGCAGGGACATGTGAGGCGGGAACTGGTGAGACAGTGACTGGTGAGACAGTGACTGGTGAGACAGTGACTGGTGAGACAGTGACTGTTGAGGCAGGGAGAGGTGAGGCGGGGACTGGTGAGGCGGGGACTGGTGAAACAGTGACTGGTGAGACAGTGACTGGTGAGACAGTGACTGGTGAGACAGTGACTGGTGAGGCGGGAACTGGTGAGGCAGGGACATGTGAGGCGGGAACTGGTGAGACAGTGACTGGTGAGACAGTGACTGGTGAAGCAGTGACTGGTCAGACAGTGACTGGTGAAGCAGTGACTGGTGAGACAGTGACTGGTGAGGCAGGGAGAGGTTGGGCGGGGACTGGTGACAGATTGACTAGTGAGGCGGTGACTGGTGAGGCAGGGACAGGTGAGGCGGGAGCTGGTGAGACAGTGACTGGTGAGACAGTGACTGGTGAGGCAGGAACATGTGAGGCGGGAACTGGTGAGACAGTGACTGGTGAGACAGTGACTGGTGAGACAGTGACTGGTGAGACAGTGACTGGTGAGGCAGGGACAGGTTTGGCGGGGACTGGTGACAGACTGACTAGTGAGGCGGTGACTGGTGAGGCAGGGACAGGTGAGGTTGGGACAAGTGAGGCAGGGACAGGTGAGGCGGAGACAGGTGAGGCAGTGACTTGTGAGACAGTGACTCGTGAGACAGTGACTGGTGAGACAGTGACTGGTGAGGCAGGGACAGGTGAGGCGGAGACAGGTGAGGCAGTGACTGGTGAGACAGTGACTGGTGAGACAGTGACTGGTGAGACAGTGACTGGTGAGGCGGGGACTGGTGAGGCAGGGACATGTGAGGCGGGAACTGGTGAGACAGTGACTGGTGAGACAGTGACTGGTGAGACAGTGACTGGTGAAGCCGTGACTAGTGAGACAGTGACTGGTAAAGCAGTGACTGGTGAGACAGTGACTGGTGAAGCAGTGACTGGTGAGACAGTGATTGCTGAGACAGTGACTGGTGAGACAGTGACTTGTGAGGCAGGGACATGTGAGGCGGGAACTGGTGAGACAGTGACTGGTGAGACAGTGACTGGTGAGACAGTGACTGGTGAGACAGTGACTGTTGAGGCAGGGAGAGGTGAGGCGGGGACTGGTGAGGCGGGGACTGGTGAAACAGTGACTGGTGAGACAGTGACTGGTGAGACAGTGACTGGTGAGACAGTGACTGGTGAGGCGGGAACTGGTGAGGCAGGGACATGTGAGGCGGGAACTGGTGAGACAGTGACTGGTGAGACAGTGACTGGTGAAGCAGTGACTGGTCAGACAGTGACTGGTGAAGCAGTGACTGGTGAGACAGTGACTGGTGAGGCAGGGACAGGTTGGGCGGGGACTGGTGACAGATTGACTAGTGAGGCGGTGACTGGTGAGGCAGGGACAGGTGAGGCGGGAGCTGGTGAGACAGTGACTGGTGAGACAGTGACTGGTGAGGCAGGAACATGTGAGGCGGGAACTGGTGAGACAGTGACTGGTGAGACAGTGACTGGTGAGACAGTGACTGGTGAGACAGTGACTGGTGAGGCAGGGACAGGTTTGGCGGGGACTGGTGACAGACTGACTAGTGAGGCGGTGACTGGTGAGGCAGGGACAGGTGAGGTTGGGACAAGTGAGGCAGGGACAAGTGAGGCGGAGACAGGTGAGGCAGTGACTTGTGAGACAGTGACTCGTGAGACAGTGACTGGTGAGACAGTGACTGGTGAGGCAGGGACAGGTGAGGCGGAGACAGGTGAGGCAGTGACTGGTGAGACAGTGACTGGTGAGACAGTGACTGGTGAGACAGTGACTGGTGAGGCGGGGACTGGTGAGGCAGGGACAGGTGAGGCGGTGTTTGGTGAGGCGGGGACAGGTAAGACGGGGACTGGTGAGGCGGGGACTGGTGAGGCGGGGACTGGTGAGGCAGGGACAGGTGAGGCTGGGACAGGTGGGGCGGGGACTGGTGAGGCGGGGACAGGTGAGGCAGGGACAAGTGAGGCGGTGACTGGTGGGGCGGGGACTGGTGAGGCAGGGACTGGTGAGGCAGGGACAGGTAAGACGGGAACTGGTGAGACAGTGACTGGTGAGACAGTGACTGGTGAAGCAGTGACTGGTGAGACAGTGACTGGTGAAGCAGTGACTGGTGAGACAGTGACTGGTGAGACAGTGACTGGTGAGACAGTGACTGGTGAGACAGTGACTGGTGAAGCAGTGACTGGTGAGGCAGTGACTGGTGAAGCAGTGACTGTTGAGACAGTGACTGGTGAGGCAGTGACTGGTGAGGCGGGAACTGGTGAGGCAGGGACATGTGAGGCGGGAACTGGTGAGACAGTGACTGGTGAGACAGTGACTGGTGAGACAGTGACTGGTGAGGCAGGGACAGGTGAGGCAGTGACTGGTAAGGCAGGGACAGGTGAGGCGGGGACTGGTGACAGACTGACTAGTGAGGCAGTGACTGGTGGGGCGGGGACTGGTGAGACGGGGACTGGTGGGGCTGGGACAGGTGAGGCTGGGACAGGTGGGGCGGGGACTGGTGAGGCGGGGACAGGTGAGGCAGGGACAGGTGAGACAGGAACTGGTGAGACAGTGACTGGTGAGACCTTGACTGCTGAGAGAGTGACTGGTGAGGCGGGAACTGGTGAGGCAGGGACATGTGAGGCGGGAACTGGTGAGACAGTGACTGGTGAGACAGTGACTGGTGAAGCAGTGACTGGTGAGACAGTGTCTGGTGAGGCAGTGACTGGTGAGACAGTGACTGCTGAGACAGTGACTGGTGAGACAGTGACTGGTGAGGCAGGGACATGTGAGGCGGGAACTGGTGAGGCAGGGACATGTGAGGCGGGAACTGGTGAGACAGTGACTGGTGTGACACTGACTGGTGAAGCAGTGACTGGTGAGACAGTGACTGGTGAAGCAGTGACTGGTGAGACAGTGACTGGTGAAGCAGTGACTGGTGAGACAGTGACTGGTGAGACAGTGACTGGTGAGACAGTGACTGGTGAGACAGTGACTGGTGAGACAGTGACTGGTGAGACAGTGACTGGTGAGACAGTGACTGGTGAGGCGGGAACTGGTGAGGCAGGGACATGTGAGGCGGGAACTGGTGAGACAGTGACTGGTGAGACAGTGACTGGTGAGACAGTGACTGGTGAAGCAGTGACTAGTGAGACAGTGACTGGTAAAGCAGTGACTGGTGAGACAGTGACTGGTGAAGCAGTGACTGGTGAGACAGTGACTGCTGAGACAGTGACTGGTGAGGCAGGGACATGTGAGGCGGGAACTGGTGAGACAGTGACTGGTGAGACAGTGACTGGTGAGACAGTGACTGGTGAGACAGTGACTGGTGAGGCAGGGACAGGTGAGGCGGGGACTGGTGAGGCGGGGACTGGTGAGACTGTGACTGGTGAGAGAGTGACTGGTGAGACAGTGACTGGTGAGACAGTGACTGGTGAGGCGGGAACTGGTGAGGCAGGGACATGTGAGGCGGGAACTGGTGAGACAGTGACTGGTGAGACAGTGACTGGTGAAGCAGTGATTGGTGAGACAGTGACTGGTGAGACAGTGACTGGTGAGGCAGGGACATGTGAGGCGGGAACTGGTGAGACAGAGACTGGTGAGACAGTGACTGGTGAGACAGTGACTGGTGAGACTGACTGGTGAGGCAGGGACAGGTGAGGCGGGGACTGGTGAGGCGGGGACTGGTGAGACTGTGACTGGTGAGAGAGTGACTGGTGAGACAGTGACTGGTGAGACAGTGACTGGTGAGGCGGGAACTGGTGAGGCAGGGACATGTGAGGCGGGAACTGGTGAGACAGTGACTGGTGAGACAGTGACTGGTGAAGCAGTGACTGGTGAGACAGTGACTGGTGAAGCAGTGACTGGTGAGACAGTGACTGGTGAAGCAGTGACTGGTGAGACAGTGACTGCTGAGACAGTGACTGGTGAGACAGTGACTGGTGAGGCAGGGACACGTGAGGCGGGAACTGGTGAGACAGTGACTGGTGAGACAGTGACTGGTGAGACAGTGACTGGTGCGACAGTGACTGGTGAAGCAGGGACAGGTGAGGCGGGGATTGGTGAGGCGGGTACTGGTGAGACAGTGACTGGTGAGACAGTGACTGGTGAGACAGTGACTGATAAGACAGTGACTGGTGAGGCGGGGACAGGTGAGGCAGGGACAAGTGAGGCGGTGACTGGTGGGGCGGGGACTGGTGAGGCGGGGACTGGTGAGGCAGGGACAGGTAAGACGGGAACTGGTGAGACAGTGACTGGTGAGACAGTGACTGGTGAAGCAGTGACTGGTGAGACAGTGACTGGCGAGACAGTGACTGGTGAGACAGTGACTCGTGAGACAGTGACTGGTGAGACAGTGACTGGTGAGACAGTGACTGGTGAAGCAGTGACTGTTGAGACAGTGACTGGTGAGAGAGTGACTGGTGAGGCGGGAACTGGTGAGGCAGGGACATGTGAGGCGGGAACTGGTAAGACAGTGACTGGTGAGACAGTGACTGGTGAGACAGTGACTGGTGAGGCAGGGACAGGTGAGGCAGTGACTGGTAAGGCAGGGACAGGGGAGGCGGGGACTGGTGACAGACTGACTAGTGAGGCAGTGACTGGTGGGGCGGGGACTGGTGAGACGTGGACTGGTGAGGCAGGGACAGGTGAGGCTGGGACAGGTGGGGCGGGGACTGGTGAGGCGGGGACTGCTGAGACAGTGACTGGTGAGACAGTGACTGGTGAGGCAGGGACACGTGAGGCGGGAACTGGTGAGACAGTGACTGGTGAGACAGTGACTGGTGAGACAGTGACTGGTGCGACAGTGACTGGTGAAGCAGTGACTGGTGAGACAGTGACTGGTGAAGCAGTGACTGGTGAGACAGTGACTGGTGAAGCAGTGACTGGTGAGACAGTGACTGCTGAGACAGTGACTGGTGAGACAGTGACTGGTGAGGCAGGGACACGTGAGGCGGGAACTGGTGAGACAGTGACTGGTGAGACAGTGACTGGTGAGACAGTGACTGGTGCGACAGTGACTGGTGAAGCAGGGACAGGTGAGGCGGGGATTGGTGAGGCGGGTACTGGTGAGACAGTGACTGGTGAGACAGTGACTGGTGAGACAGTGACTGATAAGACAGTGACTGGTGAGGCGGGGACAGGTGAGGCAGGGACAAGTGAGGCGGTGACTGGTGGGGCGGGGACTGGTGAGGCGGGGACTGGTGAGGCAGGGACAGGTAAGACGGGAACTGGTGAGACAGTGACTGGTGAGACAGTGACTGGTGAAGCAGTGACTGGTGAGACAGTGACTGGCGAGACAGTGACTGGTGAGACAGTGACTCGTGAGACAGTGACTGGTGAGACAGTGACTGGTGAGACAGTGACTGGTGAAGCAGTGACTGTTGAGACAGTGACTGGTGAGAGAGTGACTGGTGAGGCGGGAACTGGTGAGGCAGGGACATGTGAGGCGGGAACTGGTAAGACAGTGACTGGTGAGACAGTGACTGGTGAGACAGTGACTGGTGAGGCAGGGACAGGTGAGGCAGTGACTGGTAAGGCAGGGACAGGGGAGGCGGGGACTGGTGACAGACTGACTAGTGAGGCAGTGACTGGTGGGGCGGGGACTGGTGAGACGTGGACTGGTGAGGCAGGGACAGGTGAGGCTGGGACAGGTGGGGCGGGGACTGGTGAGGCGGGGACAGGTGAGGCGGGGACTGGTTAGACAGGGACAGGTGAGGCGGAGACAGGTGCGGCGGGGACTGGTGAGGCGGGGACTGGTGAGGCTGGGACAGGTGGGGCGGGGACAGGTGGGGCGGGGACAGGTGGGGCGGGGTCAGGTGAGGCGGGGACAGGTGAGGCGGGGACTGGTGAGGCGTGGACTGGTGAGGCGGGGACTGGTGGGGCGGGGACCGGTGAGACTGGGACTGGTGAGGCTGGGATAGGTGGGGCGGGGACAGGTAAGACGGGGACTAGTGAGGCTGGGACAGGTGGGGCGGGGACAGGTGAGGCTGGGACAGGTTGGGCGGGGACAGGTGGGGCGGGGACAGGTGAGACAGGAACTGGTGAGACAGTGACTGGTGAGACCTTGACTGCTGAGAGAGTGACTGGTGAGGCGGGAACTGGTGAGGCAGGGACATGTGAGGCGGGAACTGGTGAGACAGTGACTGGTGAGACAGTGACTGGTGAAGCAGTGACTGGTGAGACAGTGACTGGTGAAGCAGTGACTGGTGAGACAGTGACTGCTGAGACAGTGACCGGTGAGACAGTGACTGGTGAGGCAGGGACATGTGAGGCGGGAACTGGTGAGGCAGGGACATGTGAGGCGGGAACTGGTGAGACAGTGACTGGTGAGACACTGACTGGTGAAGCAGTGACTGGTGAGACAGTGACTGGTGAAGCAGTGACTGGTGAGACAGTGACTGGTGAAGCAGTGACTGGTGAGACAGTGACTGGTGAGACAGTGACTGGTGAGACAGTGACTGGTGAGACAGTGACTGGTGAGACAGAGACTGGTGAGACAGTGACTGGTGAGACAGTGACTGGTGAGACAGTGACTGCTGAGGCGGGAACTGGTGAGGCAGGGACATGTGAGGCGGGAACTGGTGAGACAGTGACTGGTGAGACAGTGACTGGTGAGACAGTGACTGGTGAAGCTGTGACTAGTGAGACAGTGACTGGTAAAGCAGTGACTGGTGAGACAGTGACTGGTGAAGCAGTGACTGGTGAGACAGTGACTGCTGAGACAGTGACTGGTGAGACAGTGACTGGTGAGGCAGGGACATGTGAGGCGGGAACTGGTGAGACAGTGACTGGTGAGACAGTGACTGGTGAGACAGTGACTGGTGAGGCAGGGACAGGTGAGGCAGGGACAGGTGAGGCGGGGACTGGTGAGACTGTGACTGGTGAGAGAGTGACTGGTGAGACAGTGACTGGTGCGACAGTGACTGGTGAGGCGGGAACTGGTGAGGCAGGCACATGTGAGGCGGGAACTGGTGAGACAGTGACTGGTGAGACAGTGACTGGTGAAGCAGTGATTGGTGAGACAGTGACTGGTGAAGCAGTGACTGGTGAGACAGTGACTGGTGAAGCAGTGACTGGTGAGACAGTGACTGCTGAGACAGTGACTGGTGAGACAGTGACTGGTGAGGCAGGGACACGTGAGGCGGGAACTAGTGAGACAGTGACTGGTGAGACAGTGACTGGTGAGACAGTGACTGGTGCGACAGTGACTGGTGAAGCAGGGACAGGTGAGGCGGGGACTGGTGAGGCGGGTACTGGTGAGACAGTGACTGGTGAGACAGTGACTGGTGAGACAGTGACTGATAAGACATTGACTGGTGAGGCGGGGACAGGTGAGGCAGGGACAAGTGAGGCGGTGACTGGTGGGGCGGGGACTGGTGAGGCGGGGAATGGTGAAGCAGGGACAGGTAAGACGGGAACTGGTGAGACAGTGACTGGTGAGACAGTGACTGGTGAAGCAGTGACTGGTGAGACAGTGACTGGCGAGACAGTGACTGGTGAGACAGTGACTGGTGAGACAGTGACTGGTGAGACAGTGACTGGTGAGACAGTGACTGGTGAAGCAGTGACTGTTGAGACAGTGACTGGTGAGAGAGTGACTGGTGAGGCGGGAACTGGTGAGGCAGGGACATGTGAGGCGGGAACTGGTAAGACAGTGACTGGTGAGACAGTGACTGGTGAGACAGTGACTGGTGAGGCAGGGACAGGTGAGGCAGTGACTAGTAAGGCAGGGACAGGTGAGGCGGGGACTGGTGACAGACTGACTAGTGAGGCAGTGACTGGTGGGGCGGGGACTGGTGAGACGTGGACTGGTGAGGCAGGGACAGGTGAGGCTGGGACAGGTGGGGCGGGGACTGGTGAGGCGGGAACAGGTGAGGCGGGGACTGGTTAGGCAGGGACAGGTGAGGCGGGGACAGGTGCGGCGGGGACTGGTGAGGCGGGGACTGGTGAGGCTGGGACAGGTGGGGCGGGGACAGGTGGGGCGGGGACAGGTGGGGCGGGGTCAGGTGAGGCGGGGACAGGTGGGGCGGGTATAGGTGAGGCGGGGACTGGTGAGGCGTGGACTGGTGAGGCGGGGACTGGTGGGGCGGGGACCGGTGAGGCGGGGACTGGTGAGGCTGGGATAGGTGGGGCGGGGACAGGTGAGGCGGGGTCAGGTGAGGCGGGGACTAGTGAGGCTGGGACAGGTGGGGCGGGGACAGGTGAGGCTGGGACAGGTTGGGCGGGGACAGGTGGGGCGGGGACAGGTGGGGCGGGGACTGGTGGGGCGGGGACTGGTGAGGCTGGGATAGGTGGGGCGGGAACTGGTGAGACAGTGACTGGTGAGACAGTGACTGGTGAGACAGTGACTGGTGAGGCAGGGACAGGTGAGGCAGTGAATGGTAAGGCAGGGACAGGAGAGGCGGGGACTGGTGACAGACTGACTAGTGAGGCAGTGACTGGTGGGGCGGGGACTGGTGAGGCGGTGACAGGTGGGGAAAGGGACAGGTGCGACAGGAACTGGTGAGACAGTGACTGGTGAGACCTTGACTGCTGAGAGAGTGACTGGTGAGGCGGGAACTGGTGAGGCAGGGACATGTGAGGCGGGAACTGGTGAGACAGTGACTGGTGAGACAGTGACTGGTGAGACAGTGACTGGTGAGGCAGGGACAGGTGAGGCGGAGACAGGTGAGGCAGTGACTGGTGAGACAGTGACTGGTGAGACAGTGACTGGTGAGACAGTGACTGGTGAGGCGGGGACTGGTGAGGCAGGGACAGGTGAGGCGGGGTTTGGTAAGGCGGGGACAGGTAAGACGGGGACTGGTGATGCGGGGACTGGTGAGGCGGGGACTGGTGAGGCAGGGACAGGTGAGGCTGGGACAGGTGGGGCGGGTACTGGTGAGGCGGGGACTGGTGAGGCAGGGACAGGTAAGAATGGAACTGGTGAGACAGTGACTGGTGAGACAGTGACTGGTGAAGCAGTGACTGGTGAGACAGTGACTGGTGAAGCAGTGACTGGTGAGACAGTGACTGGTGAGACAGTGACTGGTGAGACAGTGACCGGTGAAGCAGTGACTGGTGAGACAGTGACTGGTGAAGCAGTGACTGTTGAGACAGTGACTGGTGAGGCAGTGACTGGTGAGGCGGGAACTGGTGAGGCAGGGACATGTGAGGCGGGAACTGGTGAGACAGTGACTGGTGAGACAGTGACTGGTGAGACAGTGACTGGTGAGGCAGGGACAGGTGAGGCAGTGACTGGTAAGGCAGGGACAGGTGAGGCGGGGACTGGTGAAAGACTGACTAGTGAGGCAGTGACAGGTGGGGCGGGGACTGGTGAGACGGGGACTGGTGGGGCAGGGACAGGTGAGGCTGGGACAGGTGGGGCGGGGACTGGTGAGGCGGGGACAGGTGAGGCAGGGACAGGTGAGACAGGAACTGGTGAGACAGTGACTGGTGAGACCTTGACTGCTGAGAGAGTGACTGGTGAGGCGGGAACTGGTGAGGCAGGGACATGTGAGGCGGGAACTGGTGAGACAGTGACTGGTGAGACAGTGACTGGTGAAGCAGTGACTGGTGAGACAGTGACTGGTGAAGCAGTGACTGGTGAGACAGTGACTGCTGAGACAGTGACTGGTGAGAAAGTGACTGGTGAGGCAGGGACATGTGAGGCGGGAACTGGTGAGGCAGGGACATGTGAGGCGGGAACTGGTGAGACAGTGACTGGTGAGACAGTGACTGGTGAAGCAGTGACTGGTGAGACTGTGACTGGTGAAGCAGTGACTGGTGAGACAGTGACTGGTGAAGCAGTGACTGGTGAGACATTGACTGGTGAGACAGTGACTGGTGAGACAGTGACTGGTGTGACAGTGACTGGTGAGACAGTGACTGGTGAGACAGTGGCTGGTGAGACAGTGACTGGTGAGGCGGGAACTGGTGAGGCAGGGACATGTGAGGCGGGAACTGGTGAGACAGTGACTGGTGAGACAGTGACTGGTGAGACAGTGACTGGTGAAGCAGTGACTAGTGAGACAGTGACTGGTAAAGCAGTGACTGGTGAGACAGTGACTGGTGAAGCAGTGACTGGCGAGACAGTGACTGCTGAGACAGTGACTGGTGAGACAGTGACTGGTGAGGCAGGGACATGTGAGGCGGGAACTGGTGAGACAGTGACTGGTGAGACAGTGACTGGTGAGACAGTGACTGGTGAGACAGTGACTGGTGAGGCAGGGACAGGTGAGGCGGGGACTGGTGAGGCGGGGACTGGTGAGACTGTGACTGGTGAGAGAGTGACTGGTGAGACAGTGACTGGTGAGACAGTGACTGGTGAGGCGGGAACTGGTGAGGCAGGGACATGTGAGGCGGGAACTGGCGAGACAGTGACTGGTGAGACAGTGACTGGTGAAGCAGTGATTGGTGAGACAGTGACTGGTGAAGCAGTGACTGGTGAGACAGTGACTGGTGAAGCAGTGACTGGTGAGACAGTGACTGCTGAGACAGTGACTGGTGAGACAGTGACTGGTGAGGCAGGGACACGTGAGGCGGGAACTGGTGAGACAGTGACTGGTGAGACAGTGACTGGTGAGACAGTGACTGGTGAGACAGTGACTGATAAGACAGTGACTGGTGAGGCGGGGACAGGTGAGGCAGGGACAAGTGAGGCGGTGACTGGTGGGGCGGGGACTGGTGAGGCGGGGACTGGTGAGGCAGGGACAGGTAAGACGGGAACTGGTGAGACAGTGACTGGTGAGACAGTGACTGGTGAAGCAGTGACTGGTGAGACAGTGACTGGCGAGACAGTGACTGGTGAGACAGTGACTGGTGAGACAGTGACTGGTGAGACAGTGACTGGTGAGACAGTGACTGGTGAAGCAGTGACTGTTGAGACAGTGACTGGTGAGAGAGTGACTGGTGAGGCGGGAACTGGTGAGGCAGGGACATGTGAGGCGGGAACTGGTAAGACAGTGACTGGTGAGACAGTGACTGGTGAGACAGTGACTGGTGAGGCAGGGACAGGTGAGGCAGTGACTGGTAAGGCAGGGACAGGTGAGGCGGGGACTGGTGACAGACTGACTAGTGAAGCAGTGACTGGTGGGGCGGGGACTGGTGAGACGTGGACTGATGAGGCAGGGACAGGTGAGGCTTCGACAGGTGGGGCGGGGACTGGTGAGGCGGGGACAGGTGAGGCGGGGACTGGTTAGGCAGGGACAGGTGAGGCGGGGACAGGTGAGGCGGGGACTGGTGAGGCGTAGACTGGTGAGGCGGGGACTGGTGGGGCGGGGACCGGTGAGGCGGGGACTGGTGAGGCTGGGATAGGTGGGGCGGGGACAGGTGAGGCGGGGTCAGGTGAGGCGGGGACTAGTGAGGCTGGGACAGGTGGGGCGGGGACAGGTGAGGCTGGGACAGGTTGGGCGGGGACAGGTGGGGCGGGGACAGGTGAGACAGGAACTGGTGAGACAGTGACTGGTGAGACCTTGACTGCTGAGAGAGTGACTGGTGAGGCGGGAACTGGTGAGGCAGGGACATGTGAGGCGGGAACTGGTGAGACAGTGACTGGTGAGACAGTGACTGGTGAAGCAGTGACTGGTGAGACAGTGACTGGTGAAGCAGTGAATGGTGAGACAGTGACTGCTGAGACAGTGACTGGTGAGACAGTGACTGGTGAGGCAGGGACATGTGAGGCGGGAACTGGTGAGGCAGGGACATGTGAGGCGGGAACTGGTGAGACAGTGACTGGTGAGACACTGACTGGTGAAGCAGTGACTGGTGAGACAGTGACTGGTGAAGCAGTGACTGGTGAGACAGTGACTGGTGAAGCAGTGACTGGTGAGACAGTGACTGGTGAGACAGTGACTGGTGAAACAGTGACTGGTGAGACAGTGACTGGTGAGACAGTGACTGGTGAGACAGTGACTGGTGAGACAGTGACTGGTGAGACAGTGACTGGTGAGGCGGGAACTGGTGAGGCAGGGACATGTGAGGCGGGAACTGGTGAGACAGTGACTGGTGAGACAGTGACTGGTGAGACAGTGACTGGTGAAGCAGTGACTAGTGAGACAGTGACTGGTAAAGCAGTGACTGGTGAGACAGTGACTGGTGAAGCAGTGACTGGTGAGACTGTGACTGCTGAGACAGTGACTGGTGAGACAGTGACTGGTGAGGCAGGGACATGTGAGGCGGGAACTGGTGAGACAGTGACTGGTGAGACAGTGACTGGTGAGACAGTGACTGGTGAGACAGTGACTGGTGAGACAGTGACATGTGAGGCGGGAACTGGTGAGGCAGGGACATGTGAGGCGGGAACTGGTGAGACAGTGACTGGTGAGACAGTGACTGGTGAGACAGTGACTGGTGAAGCAGTGGCTAGTGAGACAGTGACTGGTAAAGCAGTGACTGGTGAGACAGTGACTGGTGAAGCAGTGACTGGTGAGACGGTGACTGCTGAGACAGTGACTGGTGAGACAGTGACTGGTGAGGCAGGGACATGTGAGGCGGGAACTGGTGAGACAGTGACTGGTGAGACAGTGAGTGGTGAGACAGTGACTGGTGAGACAGTGACTGGTGAGGCAGGGACAGGTGAGGCGGGGACTGGTGAGGCGGGGACTGGTGAGACTGTGACTGGTGAGAGAGTGACTGGTGAGACAGTGACTGGTGAGACAGTGACTGGTGAGGCGGGAACTGGTGAGGCAGGGACATGTGAGGCGGGAACTGGTGAGACAGTGACTGGTGAGACAGTGACTGGTGAGACAGTGACTGGTGAGGCAGGGACAGGTGAGGCAGTGACTGGTAAGGCAGGGACAGGTGAGGCGGGGACTGGTGACAGACTGACTAGTGAGGCAGTGACAGGTGGGGCGGGGACTGGTGAGACGGGGACTGGTGGGGCAGGGACAGGTGAGGCTGGGACAGGTGGGGCGGGGACTGGTGAGGCGGGGACAGGTGAGGCAGGGACAGGTGAGACAGGAACTGGTGAGACAGTGACTGGTGAGACCTTGACTGCTGAGAGAGTGACTGGTGAGGCGGGAACTGGTGAGGCAGGGACATGTGAGGCGGGAACTGGTGAGACAGTGACTGGTGAGACAGTGACTGGTGAAGCAGTGACTGGTGAGACAGTGACTGGTGAAGCAGTGACTGGTGAGACAGTGACTGGTGAGACAGTGACTGGTGAGAAAGTGACTGGTGAGGCAGGGACATGTGAGGCGGGAACTGGTGAGGCAGGGACATGTGAGGCGGGAACTGGTGAGACAGTGACTGGTGAGACACTGACTGGTGAAGCAGTGACTGGTGAGACAGTGACTGGTGAAGCAGTGACTGGTGAGACAGTGACTGGTGAAGCAGTGACTGGTGAGACAGTGACTGGTGAGACAGTGACTGGTGAGACAGTGACTGGTGAGACAGTGACTGGTGAGACAGTGACTGGTGAGACAGTGGCTGGTGAGACAGTGACTGGTGAGGCGGGAACTGGTGAGGCAGGGACATGTGAGGCGGGAACTGGTGAGACAGTGACTGGTGAGACAGTGACTGGTGAGACAGTGACTGGTGAAGCAGTGACTAGTGAGACAGTGACTGGTAAAGCAGTGACTGGTGAGACAGTGACTGGTGAAGCAGTGACTGGCGAGACAGTGACTGGTGAGACAGTGACTGGTGAGACAGTGACTGGTGAGGCAGGGACAGGTGAGGCGGGGACTGGTGAGGCGGGGACTGGTGAGACTGTGACTGGTGAGAGAGTGACTGGTGAGACAGTGACTGGTGAGACAGTGACTGGTGAGGCGGGAACTGGTGAGGCAGGGATATGTGAGGCGGGAACTGGCGAGACAGTGACTGGTGAGACAGTGACTGGTGAAGCAGTGATTGGTGAGACAGTGACTGGTGAAGCAGTGACTGGTGAGACAGTGACTGGTGAAGCAGTGACTGCTGAGACAGTGACTGCTGAGACAGTGACTGGTGAGACAGTGACTGGTGAGGCAGGGACACGTGAGGCGGGAAGTGGTGAGACAGTGACTGGTGAGACAGTGACTGGTGAGACAGTGACTGGTGAGACAGTGACTGGTGAAGCAGGGACAGGTGAGGCGGGGACTGGTGAGGCGGGTACTGGTGAGACAGTGACAGGTGAGACAGTGACTGGTGAGACAGTGACTGATAAGACAGTGACTGGTGGGGCGGGGACTGGTGAGGCGGGGACTGGTGAGGCAGGGACAGGTAAGACGGGAACTGGTGAGACAGTGACTGGTGAGACAGTGACTGGTGAAGCAGTGACTGGTGAGACAGTGACTGGCGAGACAGTGACTGGTGAGACAGTGACTGGTGAGACAGTGACTGGTGAGACAGTGACTGGTGAGACAGTGACTGGTGAAGCAGTGACTGTTGAGACAGTGACTGGTGAGAGAGTGACTGGTGAGGCGGGAACTGGTGAGGCAGGGACATGTGAGGCGGGAACTGGTAAGACAGTGACTGGTGAGACAGTGACTGGTGAGACAGTGACTGGTGAGGCAGGGACAGGTGAGGCAGTGACTGGTAAGGCAGGGACAGGTGAGGCGGGGACTGGTGACAGACTGACTAGTGAGGCAGTGACTGGTGGGGCGGGGACTGGTGAGACGTGGACTGGTGAGGCAGGGACAGGTGAGGCTGGGACAGGTGGGGCGGGGACTGGTGAGGCGGGGACAGGTGAGGCGGGGACTGGTTAGGCAGGGACAGGTGAGGCGGGGACAGGTGAGGCGGGGACTGGTGAGGCGTGGACTGGTGAGGCGGGGACTGGTGGGGCGGGGACCGGTGAGGCGGGGACTGGTGAGGCTGGGATAGGTGGGGCGGGGACAGGTGAGGCGGGGTCAGGTGAGGCGGGGACTAGTGAGGCTGGGACAGGTGGGGCGGGGACAGGTGAGGCTGGGACAGGTTGGGCGGGGACAGGTGGGGCGGGGACAGGTGAGACAGGAACTGGTGAGACAGTGACTGGTGAGACCTTGACTGCTGAGAGAGTGACTGGTGAGGCGGGAACTGGTGAGGCAGTGACATGTGAGGCGGGAACTGGTGAGACAGTGACTGGTGAGACAGTGACTGGTGAAGCAGTGACTGGTGAGACAGTGACTGGTGAAGCAGTGACTGGTGAGACAGTGACTGCTGAGACAGTGACTGGTGAGACAGTGACTGGTGAGGCAGGGACATGTGAGGCGGGAACTGGTGAGGCAGGGACATGTGAGGCGGGAACTGGTGAGACAGTGACTGGTGAGACACTGACTGGTGAAGCAGTGACTGGTGAGACAGTGACTGGTGAAGCAGTGACTGGTGAGACAGTGACTGGTGAAGCAGTGACTGGTGAGACAGTGACTGGTGAGACAGTGACTGGTGAGACAGTGACTGGTGAGACAGTGACTGGTGAGACAGTGACTGGTGAGACAGTGACTGGTGAGACAGTGACTGCTGAGACAGTGACTGGTGAGGCGGGAACTGGTGAGGCAGGGACATGTGAGGCGGGAACTGGTGAGACAGTGACTGGTCAGACAGTGACTGGTGAGACAGTGACTGGTGAAGCAGGGACTAGTGAGACAGTGACTGGTAAAGCAGGGACTGGTGAGACAGTGACTGGTGAAGCAGTGACTGGTGAGACAGTGACTGCTGAGACAGTGACTGGTGAGACAGTGACTGGTGAGGCAGGGACATGTGAGGCGGGAACTGGTGAGACAGTGACTGGTGAGACAGTGACTGGTGAGACAGTGACTGGTGAGACAGTGACTGGTGAGGCAGGGACAGGTGAGGCGGGGACTGGTGAGGCGGGGACTGGTGAGACTGTGACTGGTGAGAGAGTGACTGGTGAGACAGTGACTGGTGCGACAGTGACTGGTGAGGCGGGAGCTGGTGAGGCAGGGACATGTGAGGCGGGAACTGGTGAGACAGTGACTGGTGAGATAGTGACTGGTGAAGCAGTGATTGGTGAGACAGTGACTGGTGAAGCAGTGACTGGTGAGACAGTGACTGGTGAAGCAGTGACTGGTGAGACAGTGACTGCTGAGACAGTGACTGGTGAGACAGTGACTGGTGAGGCAGGGACACGTGAGGCGGGAACTAGTGAGACAGTGACTGGTGAGACAGTGACTGGTGAGACAGTGACTGGTGCGACAGTGACTGGTGAAGCAGGGACAGGTGAGGCGGGGACTGGTGAGGCGGGTACTGGTGAGACAGTGACTGGTGAGACAGTGACTGGTGAGACAGTGACTGATAAGACAGTGACTGGTGAGGCGGGGACAGGTGAGGCAGGGACAAGTGAGGCGGTGACTGGTGGGGCGGGGACTGGTGAGGCGGGGACTGGTGAGGCAGGGACAGGTAAGACGGGAACTGGTGAGACAGTGACTGGTGAGACAGTGACTGGTGAAGCAGTGACTGGTGAGACGGTGACTGGCGAGACAGTGACTGGTGAGACAGTGACTGGTGAGACAGTGACTGGTGAGACAGTGACTGGTGAGACAGTGACTGGTGAAGCAGTGACTGTTGAGACAGTGACTGGTGAGAGAGTGACTGGTGAGGCGGGAACTGGTGAGGCAGGGACATGTGAGGCGGGAACTGGTAAGACAGTGACTGGTGAGACAGTGACTGGTGAGACAGTGACTGGTGAGGCAGGGACAGGTGAGGCAGTGACTGGTAAGGCAGGGACAGGTGAGGCGGGGACTGGTGACAGACTGACTAGTGAGGCAGTGACTGGTGGGGCGGGGACTGGTGAGACGTGGACTGGTGAGGCAGGGACAGGTGAGGCTGGGACAGGTGGGGCGGGGACTGGTGAGGCGGGGACAGGTGAGGCGGGGACTGGTTAGGCAGGGACAGGTGAGGCGGGGACAGGTGCGGCGGGGACTGGTGAGGCGGGGACTGGTGAGGCTGGGACAGGTGGGGCGGGGACAGGTGGGGCGGGGACAGGTGGGGCGGGGTCAGGTGAGGCGGGGACAGGTGGGGCGGGTATAGGTGAGGCGGGGACTGGTGAGGCGTGGACTGGTGAGGCGGGGACTGGTGGGGCGGGGACCGGTGAGGCGGGGACTGGTGAGGCTGGGATAGGTGGGGCGGGGACAGGTGAGGCGGGGTCAGGTGAGGCGGGGACAGGTGGGGCGGGGACTGGTGGGGCGGGGACTGGTAAGGCTGGGATAGGTGGGGCGGGAACTGGTGAGACAGTGACTGGTGAGACAGTGACTGGTGAGACAGTGACTGGTGAGGCAGGGACAGGTGAGGCAGTGAATGGTAAGGCAGGGACAGGAGAGGCGGGGACTGGTGACAGACTGACTAGTGAGGCAGTGACTGGTGGGGCGGGGACTGGTGAGACGGGGACTGGTGAGGCAGGGACAGGTGAGGCTGGGACAGGTGGGGCGCAGACTGGTGAGGCGGTGACAGGTGGGGAAAGGGACAGGTGAGACAGGAACTGGTGAGACAGTGACTGGTGAGACCTTGACTGCTGAGAGAGTGACTGGTGAGGCGGGAACTGGTGAGGCAGGGACATGTGAGGCGGGAACTGGTGAGACAGTGACTGGTGAGACAGTGACTGGTGAGACAGTGACTGGTGAGACAGTGACTGGTGAAGCAGGGACAGGTGAGGCGGGGACTGGTGAGGCGGGTACTGGTGAGACAGTGACAGGTGAGACAGTGACTGGTGAGACAGTGACTGATAAGACAGTGACTGGTGGGGCGGGGACTGGTGAGGCGGGGACTGGTGAGGCAGGGACAGGTAAGACGGGAACTGGTGAGACAGTGACTGGTGAGACAGTGACTGGTGAAGCAGTGACTGGTGAGACAGTGACTGGCGAGACAGTGACTGGTGAGACAGTGACTGGTGAGACAGTGACTGGTGAGACAGTGACTGGTGAGACAGTGACTGGTGAAGCAGTGACTGTTGAGACAGTGACTGGTGAGAGAGTGACTGGTGAGGCGGGAACTGGTGAGGCAGGGACATGTGAGGCGGGAACTGGTAAGACAGTGACTGGTGAGACAGTGACTGGTGAGACAGTGACTGGTGAGGCAGGGACAGGTGAGGCAGTGACTGGTAAGGCAGGGACAGGTGAGGCGGGGACTGGTGACAGACTGACTAGTGAGGCAGTGACTGGTGGGGCGGGGACTGGTGAGACGTGGACTGGTGAGGCAGGGACAGGTGAGGCTGGGACAGGTGGGGCGGGGACTGGTGAGGCGGGGACAGGTGAGGCGGGGACTGGTTAGGCAGGGACAGGTGAGGCGGGGACAGGTGAGGCGGGGACTGGTGAGGCGTGGACTGGTGAGGGGGGGACTGGTGGGGCGGGGACCGGTGAGGCGGGGACTGGTGAGGCTGGAATAGGTGGGGCGGGGACAGGTGAGGCGGGGTCAGGTGAGGCGGGGACTAGTGAGGCTGGGACAGGTGGGGCGGGGACAGGTGAGGCTGGGACAGGTTGGGCGGGGACAGGTGGGGCGGGGACAGGTGAGACAGGAACTGGTGAGACAGTGACTGGTGAGACCTTGACTGCTGAGAGAGTGACTGGTGAGGCGGGAACTGGTGAGGCAGTGACATGTGAGGCGGGAACTGGTGAGACAGTGACTGGTGAGACAGTGACTGGTGAAGCAGTGACTGGTGAGACAGTGACTGGTGAAGCAATGACTGGTGAGACAGTGACTGCTGAGACAGTGACTGGTGAGACAGTGACTGGTGAGGCAGGGACATGTGAGGCGGGAACTGGTGAGGCAGGGACATGTGAGGCGGGAACTGGTGAGACAGTGACTGGTGAGACACTGACTGGTGAAGCAGTGACTGGTGAGACAGTGACTGGTGAAGCAGTGACTGGTGAGACAGTGACTGGTGAAGCAGTGACTGGTGAGACAGTGACTGGTGCGACAGTGACTGGTGAAGCAGTGACTGGTGAGACAGTGACTGGTGAAGCAGTGACTGGTGAGACAGTGACTGGTGAAGCAGTGACTGGTGAGACAGTGACTGCTGAGACAGTGACTGGTGAGACAGTGACTGGTGAGGCAGGGACACGTGAGGCGGGAACTGGTGAGACAGTGACTGGTGAGACAGTGACTGGTGAGACAGTGACTGGTGCGACAGTGACTGGTGAAGCAGGGACAGGTGAGGCGGGGATTGGTGAGGCGGGTACTGGTGAGACAGTGACTGGTGAGACAGTGACTGGTGAGACAGTGACTGATAAGACAGTGACTGGTGAGGCGGGGACAGGTGAGGCAGGGACAAGTGAGGCGGTGACTGGTGGGGCGGGGACTGGTGAGGCGGGGACTGGTGAGGCAGGGACAGGTAAGACGGGAACTGGTGAGACAGTGACTGGTGAGACAGTGACTGGTGAAGCAGTGACTGGTGAGACAGTGACTGGCGAGACAGTGACTGGTGAGACAGTGACTCGTGAGACAGTGACTCGTGAGACAGTGACTGGTGAGACAGTGACTGGTGAGACAGTGACTGGTGAAGCAGTGACTGTTGAGACAGTGACTGGTGAGAGAGTGACTGGTGAGGCGGGAACTGGTGAGGCAGGGACATGTGAGGCGGGAACTGGTAAGACAGTGACTGGTGAGACAGTGACTGGTGAGACAGTGACTGGTGAGGCAGGGACAGGTGAGGCAGTGACTGGTAAGGCAGGGACAGGGGAGGCGGGGACTGGTGACAGACTGACTAGTGAGGCAGTGACTGGTGGGGCGGGGACTGGTGAGACGTGGACTGGTGAGGCAGGGACAGGTGAGGCTGGGACAGGTGGGGCGGGGACTGGTGAGGCGGGGACAGGTGAGGCGGGGACTGGTTAGACAGGGACAGGTGAGGCGGAGACAGGTGCGGCGGGGACTGGTGAGGCGGGGACTGGTGAGGCTGGGACAGGTGGGGCGGGGACAGGTGGGGCGGGGACAGGTGGGGCGGGGTCAGGTGAGGCGGGGACAGGTGAGGCGGGGACTGGTGAGGCGTGGACTGGTGAGGCGGGGACTGGTGGGGCGGGGACCGGTGAGACTGGGACTGGTGAGGCTGGGATAGGTGGGGCGGGGACAGGTAAGACGGGGACTAGTGAGGCTGGGACAGGTGGGGCGGGGACAGGTGAGGCTGGGACAGGTTGGGCGGGGACAGGTGGGGCGGGGACAGGTGAGACAGGAACTGGTGAGACAGTGACTGGTGAGACCTTGACTGCTGAGAGAGTGACTGGTGAGGCGGGAACTGGTGAGGCAGGGACATGTGAGGCGGGAACTGGTGAGACAGTGACTGGTGAGACAGTGACTGGTGAAGCAGTGACTGGTGAGACAGTGACTGGTGAAGCAGTGACTGGTGAGACAGTGACTGCTGAGACAGTGACCGGTGAGACAGTGACTGGTGAGGCAGGGACATGTGAGGCGGGAACTGGTGAGGCAGGGACATGTGAGGCGGGAACTGGTGAGACAGTGACTGGTGAGACACTGACTGGTGAAGCAGTGACTGGTGAGACAGTGACTGGTGAAGCAGTGACTGGTGAGACAGTGACTGGTGAAGCAGTGACTGGTGAGACAGTGACTGGTGAGACAGTGACTGGTGAGACAGTGACTGGTGAGACAGTGACTGGTGAGACAGAGACTGGTGAGACAGTGACTGGTGAGACAGTGACTGGTGAGACAGTGACTGGTGAGGCGGGAACTGGTGAGGCAGGGACATGTGAGGCGGGAACTGGTGAGACAGTGACTGGTGAGACAGTGACTGGTGAGACAGTGACTGGTGAAGCTGTGACTAGTGAGACAGTGACTGGTAAAGCAGTGACTGGTGAGACAGTGACTGGTGAAGCAGTGACTGGTGAGACAGTGACTGCTGAGACAGTGACTGGTGAGACAGTGACTGGTGAGGCAGGGACATGTGAGGCGGGAACTGGTGAGACAGTGACTGGTGAGACAGTGACTGGTGAGACAGTGACTGGTGAGGCAGGGACAGGTGAGGCAGGGACAGGTGAGGCGGGGACTGGTGAGACTGTGACTGGTGAGAGAGTGACTGGTGAGACAGTGACTGGTGCGACAGTGACTGGTGAGGCGGGAACTGGTGAGGCAGGCACATGTGAGGCGGGAACTGGTGAGACAGTGACTGGTGAGACAGTGACTGGTGAAGCAGTGATTGGTGAGACAGTGACTGGTGAAGCAGTGACTGGTGAGACAGTGACTGGTGAAGCAGTGACTGGTGAGACAGTGACTGCTGAGACAGTGACTGGTGAGACAGTGACTGGTGAGGCAGGGACACGTGAGGCGGGAACTAGTGAGACAGTGACTGGTGAGACAGTGACTGGTGAGACAGTGACTGGTGCGACAGTGACTGGTGAAGCAGGGACAGGTGAGGCGGGGACTGGTGAGGCGGGTACTGGTGAGACAGTGACTGGTGAGACAGTGACTGGTGAGACAGTGACTGATAAGACATTGACTGGTGAGGCGGGGACAGGTGAGGCAGGGACAAGTGAGGCGGTGACTGGTGGGGCGGGGACTGGTGAGGCGGGGAATGGTGAAGCAGGGACAGGTAAGACGGGAACTGGTGAGACAGTGACTGGTGAGACAGTGACTGGTGAAGCAGTGACTGGTGAGACAGTGACTGGCGAGACAGTGACTGGTGAGACAGTGACTGGTGAGACAGTGACTGGTGAGACAGTGACTGGTGAGACAGTGACTGGTGAAGCAGTGACTGTTGAGACAGTGACTGGTGAGAGAGTGACTGGTGAGGCGGGAACTGGTGAGGCAGGGACATGTGAGGCGGGAACTGGTAAGACAGTGACTGGTGAGACAGTGACTGGTGAGACAGTGACTGGTGAGGCAGGGACAGGTGAGGCAGTGACTAGTAAGGCAGGGACAGGTGAGGCGGGGACTGGTGACAGACTGACTAGTGAGGCAGTGACTGGTGGGGCGGGGACTGGTGAGACGTGGACTGGTGAGGCAGGGACAGGTGAGGCTGGGACAGGTGGGGCGGGGACTGGTGAGGCGGGAACAGGTGAGGCGGGGACTGGTTAGGCAGGGACAGGTGAGGCGGGGACAGGTGCGGCGGGGACTGGTGAGGCGGGGACTGGTGAGGCTGGGACAGGTGGGGCGGGGACAGGTGGGGCGGGGACAGGTGGGGCGGGGTCAGGTGAGGCGGGGACAGGTGGGGCGGGTATAGGTGAGGCGGGGACTGGTGAGGCGTGGACTGGTGAGGCGGGGACTGGTGGGGCGGGGACCGGTGAGGCGGGGACTGGTGAGGCTGGGATAGGTGGGGCGGGGACAGGTGAGGCGGGGTCAGGTGAGGCGGGGACTAGTGAGGCTGGGACAGGTGGGGCGGGGACAGGTGAGGCTGGGACAGGTTGGGCGGGGACAGGTGGGGCGGGGACAGGTGGGGCGGGGACTGGTGGGGCGGGGACTGGTGAGGCTGGGATAGGTGGGGCGGGAACTGGTGAGACAGTGACTGGTGAGACAGTGACTGGTGAGACAGTGACTGGTGAGGCAGGGACAGGTGAGGCAGTGAATGGTAAGGCAGGGACAGGAGAGGCGGGGACTGGTGACAGACTGACTAGTGAGGCAGTGACTGGTGGGGCGGGGACTGGTGAGGCGGTGACAGGTGGGGAAAGGGACAGGTGCGACAGGAACTGGTGAGACAGTGACTGGTGAGACCTTGACTGCTGAGAGAGTGACTGGTGAGGCGGGAACTGGTGAGGCAGGGACATGTGAGGCGGGAACTGGTGAGACAGTGACTGGTGAGACAGTGACTGGTGAGACAGTGACTGGTGAGGCAGGGACAGGTGAGGCGGAGACAGGTGAGGCAGTGACTGGTGAGACAGTGACTGGTGAGACAGTGACTGGTGAGACAGTGACTGGTGAGGCGGGGACTGGTGAGGCAGGGACAGGTGAGGCGGGGTTTGGTAAGGCGGGGACAGGTAAGACGGGGACTGGTGATGCGGGGACTGGTGAGGCGGGGACTGGTGAGGCAGGGACAGGTGAGGCTGGGACAGGTGGGGCGGGTACTGGTGAGGCGGGGACTGGTGAGGCAGGGACAGGTAAGAATGGAACTGGTGAGACAGTGACTGGTGAGACAGTGACTGGTGAAGCAGTGACTGGTGAGACAGTGACTGGTGAAGCAGTGACTGGTGAGACAGTGACTGGTGAGACAGTGACTGGTGAGACAGTGACCGGTGAAGCAGTGACTGGTGAGACAGTGACTGGTGAAGCAGTGACTGTTGAGACAGTGACTGGTGAGGCAGTGACTGGTGAGGCGGGAACTGGTGAGGCAGGGACATGTGAGGCGGGAACTGGTGAGACAGTGACTGGTGAGACAGTGACTGGTGAGACAGTGACTGGTGAGGCAGGGACAGGTGAGGCAGTGACTGGTAAGGCAGGGACAGGTGAGGCGGGGACTGGTGAAAGACTGACTAGTGAGGCAGTGACAGGTGGGGCGGGGACTGGTGAGACGGGGACTGGTGGGGCAGGGACAGGTGAGGCTGGGACAGGTGGGGCGGGGACTGGTGAGGCGGGGACAGGTGAGGCAGGGACAGGTGAGACAGGAACTGGTGAGACAGTGACTGGTGAGACCTTGACTGCTGAGAGAGTGACTGGTGAGGCGGGAACTGGTGAGGCAGGGACATGTGAGGCGGGAACTGGTGAGACAGTGACTGGTGAGACAGTGACTGGTGAAGCAGTGACTGGTGAGACAGTGACTGGTGAAGCAGTGACTGGTGAGACAGTGACTGCTGAGACAGTGACTGGTGAGAAAGTGACTGGTGAGGCAGGGACATGTGAGGCGGGAACTGGTGAGGCAGGGACATGTGAGGCGGGAACTGGTGAGACAGTGACTGGTGAGACAGTGACTGGTGAAGCAGTGACTGGTGAGACAGTGACTGGTGAAGCAGTGACTGGTGAGACAGTGACTGGTGAAGCAGTGACTGGTGAGACATTGACTGGTGAGACAGTGACTGGTGAGACAGTGACTGGTGTGACAGTGACTGGTGAGACAGTGACTGGTGAGACAGTGGCTGGTGAGACAGTGACTGGTGAGGCGGGAACTGGTGAGGCAGGGACATGTGAGGCGGGAACTGGTGAGACAGTGACTGGTGAGACAGTGACTGGTGAGACAGTGACTGGTGAAGCAGTGACTAGTGAGACAGTGACTGGTAAAGCAGTGACTGGTGAGACAGTGACTGGTGAAGCAGTGACTGGCGAGACAGTGACTGCTGAGACAGTGACTGGTGAGACAGTGACTGGTGAGGCAGGGACATGTGAGGCGGGAACTGGTGAGACAGTGACTGGTGAGACAGTGACTGGTGAGACAGTGACTGGTGAGACAGTGACTGGTGAGGCAGGGACAGGTGAGGCGGGGACTGGTGAGGCGGGGACTGGTGAGACTGTGACTGGTGAGAGAGTGACTGGTGAGACAGTGACTGGTGAGACAGTGACTGGTGAGGCGGGAACTGGTGAGGCAGGGACATGTGAGGCGGGAACTGGCGAGACAGTGACTGGTGAGACAGTGACTGGTGAAGCAGTGATTGGTGAGACAGTGACTGGTGAAGCAGTGACTGGTGAGACAGTGACTGGTGAAGCAGTGACTGGTGAGACAGTGACTGCTGAGACAGTGACTGGTGAGACAGTGACTGGTGAGGCAGGGACACGTGAGGCGGGAACTGGTGAGACAGTGACTGGTGAGACAGTGACTGGTGAGACAGTGACTGGTGAGACAGTGACTGATAAGACAGTGACTGGTGAGGCGGGGACAGGTGAGGCAGGGACAAGTGAGGCGGTGACTGGTGGGGCGGGGACTGGTGAGGCGGGGACTGGTGAGGCAGGGACAGGTAAGACGGGAACTGGTGAGACAGTGACTGGTGAGACAGTGACTGGTGAAGCAGTGACTGGTGAGACAGTGACTGGCGAGACAGTGACTGGTGAGACAGTGACTGGTGAGACAGTGACTGGTGAGACAGTGACTGGTGAGACAGTGACTGGTGAAGCAGTGACTGTTGAGACAGTGACTGGTGAGAGAGTGACTGGTGAGGCGGGAACTGGTGAGGCAGGGACATGTGAGGCGGGAACTGGTAAGACAGTGACTGGTGAGACAGTGACTGGTGAGACAGTGACTGGTGAGGCAGGGACAGGTGAGGCAGTGACTGGTAAGGCAGGGACAGGTGAGGCGGGGACTGGTGACAGACTGACTAGTGAAGCAGTGACTGGTGGGGCGGGGACTGGTGAGACGTGGACTGATGAGGCAGGGACAGGTGAGGCTTCGACAGGTGGGGCGGGGACTGGTGAGGCGGGGACAGGTGAGGCGGGGACTGGTTAGGCAGGGACAGGTGAGGCGGGGACAGGTGAGGCGGGGACTGGTGAGGCGTAGACTGGTGAGGCGGGGACTGGTGGGGCGGGGACCGGTGAGGCGGGGACTGGTGAGGCTGGGATAGGTGGGGCGGGGACAGGTGAGGCGGGGTCAGGTGAGGCGGGGACTAGTGAGGCTGGGACAGGTGGGGCGGGGACAGGTGAGGCTGGGACAGGTTGGGCGGGGACAGGTGGGGCGGGGACAGGTGAGACAGGAACTGGTGAGACAGTGACTGGTGAGACCTTGACTGCTGAGAGAGTGACTGGTGAGGCGGGAACTGGTGAGGCAGGGACATGTGAGGCGGGAACTGGTGAGACAGTGACTGGTGAGACAGTGACTGGTGAAGCAGTGACTGGTGAGACAGTGACTGGTGAAGCAGTGAATGGTGAGACAGTGACTGCTGAGACAGTGACTGGTGAGACAGTGACTGGTGAGGCAGGGACATGTGAGGCGGGAACTGGTGAGGCAGGGACATGTGAGGCGGGAACTGGTGAGACAGTGACTGGTGAGACACTGACTGGTGAAGCAGTGACTGGTGAGACAGTGACTGGTGAAGCAGTGACTGGTGAGACAGTGACTGGTGAAGCAGTGACTGGTGAGACAGTGACTGGTGAGACAGTGACTGGTGAAACAGTGACTGGTGAGACAGTGACTGGTGAGACAGTGACTGGTGAGACAGTGACTGGTGAGACAGTGACTGGTGAGACAGTGACTGGTGAGGCGGGAACTGGTGAGGCAGGGACATGTGAGGCGGGAACTGGTGAGACAGTGACTGGTGAGACAGTGACTGGTGAGACAGTGACTGGTGAAGCAGTGACTAGTGAGACAGTGACTGGTAAAGCAGTGACTGGTGAGACAGTGACTGGTGAAGCAGTGACTGGTGAGACTGTGACTGCTGAGACAGTGACTGGTGAGACAGTGACTGGTGAGGCAGGGACATGTGAGGCGGGAACTGGTGAGACAGTGACTGGTGAGACAGTGACTGGTGAGACAGTGACTGGTGAGACAGTGACTGGTGAGACAGTGACATGTGAGGCGGGAACTGGTGAGGCAGGGACATGTGAGGCGGGAACTGGTGAGACAGTGACTGGTGAGACAGTGACTGGTGAGACAGTGACTGGTGAAGCAGTGGCTAGTGAGACAGTGACTGGTAAAGCAGTGACTGGTGAGACAGTGACTGGTGAAGCAGTGACTGGTGAGACGGTGACTGCTGAGACAGTGACTGGTGAGACAGTGACTGGTGAGGCAGGGACATGTGAGGCGGGAACTGGTGAGACAGTGACTGGTGAGACAGTGAGTGGTGAGACAGTGACTGGTGAGACAGTGACTGGTGAGGCAGGGACAGGTGAGGCGGGGACTGGTGAGGCGGGGACTGGTGAGACTGTGACTGGTGAGAGAGTGACTGGTGAGACAGTGACTGGTGAGACAGTGACTGGTGAGGCGGGAACTGGTGAGGCAGGGACATGTGAGGCGGGAACTGGTGAGACAGTGACTGGTGAGACAGTGACTGGTGAGACAGTGACTGGTGAGGCAGGGACAGGTGAGGCAGTGACTGGTAAGGCAGGGACAGGTGAGGCGGGGACTGGTGACAGACTGACTAGTGAGGCAGTGACAGGTGGGGCGGGGACTGGTGAGACGGGGACTGGTGGGGCAGGGACAGGTGAGGCTGGGACAGGTGGGGCGGGGACTGGTGAGGCGGGGACAGGTGAGGCAGGGACAGGTGAGACAGGAACTGGTGAGACAGTGACTGGTGAGACCTTGACTGCTGAGAGAGTGACTGGTGAGGCGGGAACTGGTGAGGCAGGGACATGTGAGGCGGGAACTGGTGAGACAGTGACTGGTGAGACAGTGACTGGTGAAGCAGTGACTGGTGAGACAGTGACTGGTGAAGCAGTGACTGGTGAGACAGTGACTGCTGAGACAGTGACTGGTGAGAAAGTGACTGGTGAGGCAGGGACATGTGAGGCGGGAACTGGTGAGGCAGGGACATGTGAGGCGGGAACTGGTGAGACAGTGACTGGTGAGACACTGACTGGTGAAGCAGTGACTGGTGAGACAGTGACTGGTGAAGCAGTGACTGGTGAGACAGTGACTGGTGAAGCAGTGACTGGTGAGACAGTGACTGGTGAGACAGTGACTGGTGAGACAGTGACTGGTGAGACAGTGACTGGTGAGACAGTGACTGGTGAGACAGTGGCTGGTGAGACAGTGACTGGTGAGGCGGGAACTGGTGAGGCAGGGACATGTGAGGCGGGAACTGGTGAGACAGTGACTGGTGAGACAGTGACTGGTGAGACAGTGACTGGTGAAGCAGTGACTAGTGAGACAGTGACTGGTAAAGCAGTGACTGGTGAGACAGTGACTGGTGAAGCAGTGACTGGCGAGACAGTGACTGGTGAGACAGTGACTGGTGAGACAGTGACTGGTGAGGCAGGGACAGGTGAGGCGGGGACTGGTGAGGCGGGGACTGGTGAGACTGTGACTGGTGAGAGAGTGACTGGTGAGACAGTGACTGGTGAGACAGTGACTGGTGAGGCGGGAACTGGTGAGGCAGGGATATGTGAGGCGGGAACTGGCGAGACAGTGACTGGTGAGACAGTGACTGGTGAAGCAGTGATTGGTGAGACAGTGACTGGTGAAGCAGTGACTGGTGAGACAGTGACTGGTGAAGCAGTGACTGCTGAGACAGTGACTGCTGAGACAGTGACTGGTGAGACAGTGACTGGTGAGGCAGGGACACGTGAGGCGGGAAGTGGTGAGACAGTGACTGGTGAGACAGTGACTGGTGAGACAGTGACTGGTGAGACAGTGACTGGTGAAGCAGGGACAGGTGAGGCGGGGACTGGTGAGGCGGGTACTGGTGAGACAGTGACAGGTGAGACAGTGACTGGTGAGACAGTGACTGATAAGACAGTGACTGGTGGGGCGGGGACTGGTGAGGCGGGGACTGGTGAGGCAGGGACAGGTAAGACGGGAACTGGTGAGACAGTGACTGGTGAGACAGTGACTGGTGAAGCAGTGACTGGTGAGACAGTGACTGGCGAGACAGTGACTGGTGAGACAGTGACTGGTGAGACAGTGACTGGTGAGACAGTGACTGGTGAGACAGTGACTGGTGAAGCAGTGACTGTTGAGACAGTGACTGGTGAGAGAGTGACTGGTGAGGCGGGAACTGGTGAGGCAGGGACATGTGAGGCGGGAACTGGTAAGACAGTGACTGGTGAGACAGTGACTGGTGAGACAGTGACTGGTGAGGCAGGGACAGGTGAGGCAGTGACTGGTAAGGCAGGGACAGGTGAGGCGGGGACTGGTGACAGACTGACTAGTGAGGCAGTGACTGGTGGGGCGGGGACTGGTGAGACGTGGACTGGTGAGGCAGGGACAGGTGAGGCTGGGACAGGTGGGGCGGGGACTGGTGAGGCGGGGACAGGTGAGGCGGGGACTGGTTAGGCAGGGACAGGTGAGGCGGGGACAGGTGAGGCGGGGACTGGTGAGGCGTGGACTGGTGAGGCGGGGACTGGTGGGGCGGGGACCGGTGAGGCGGGGACTGGTGAGGCTGGGATAGGTGGGGCGGGGACAGGTGAGGCGGGGTCAGGTGAGGCGGGGACTAGTGAGGCTGGGACAGGTGGGGCGGGGACAGGTGAGGCTGGGACAGGTTGGGCGGGGACAGGTGGGGCGGGGACAGGTGAGACAGGAACTGGTGAGACAGTGACTGGTGAGACCTTGACTGCTGAGAGAGTGACTGGTGAGGCGGGAACTGGTGAGGCAGTGACATGTGAGGCGGGAACTGGTGAGACAGTGACTGGTGAGACAGTGACTGGTGAAGCAGTGACTGGTGAGACAGTGACTGGTGAAGCAGTGACTGGTGAGACAGTGACTGCTGAGACAGTGACTGGTGAGACAGTGACTGGTGAGGCAGGGACATGTGAGGCGGGAACTGGTGAGGCAGGGACATGTGAGGCGGGAACTGGTGAGACAGTGACTGGTGAGACACTGACTGGTGAAGCAGTGACTGGTGAGACAGTGACTGGTGAAGCAGTGACTGGTGAGACAGTGACTGGTGAAGCAGTGACTGGTGAGACAGTGACTGGTGAGACAGTGACTGGTGAGACAGTGACTGGTGAGACAGTGACTGGTGAGACAGTGACTGGTGAGACAGTGACTGGTGAGACAGTGACTGCTGAGACAGTGACTGGTGAGGCGGGAACTGGTGAGGCAGGGACATGTGAGGCGGGAACTGGTGAGACAGTGACTGGTCAGACAGTGACTGGTGAGACAGTGACTGGTGAAGCAGGGACTAGTGAGACAGTGACTGGTAAAGCAGGGACTGGTGAGACAGTGACTGGTGAAGCAGTGACTGGTGAGACAGTGACTGCTGAGACAGTGACTGGTGAGACAGTGACTGGTGAGGCAGGGACATGTGAGGCGGGAACTGGTGAGACAGTGACTGGTGAGACAGTGACTGGTGAGACAGTGACTGGTGAGACAGTGACTGGTGAGGCAGGGACAGGTGAGGCGGGGACTGGTGAGGCGGGGACTGGTGAGACTGTGACTGGTGAGAGAGTGACTGGTGAGACAGTGACTGGTGCGACAGTGACTGGTGAGGCGGGAGCTGGTGAGGCAGGGACATGTGAGGCGGGAACTGGTGAGACAGTGACTGGTGAGATAGTGACTGGTGAAGCAGTGATTGGTGAGACAGTGACTGGTGAAGCAGTGACTGGTGAGACAGTGACTGGTGAAGCAGTGACTGGTGAGACAGTGACTGCTGAGACAGTGACTGGTGAGACAGTGACTGGTGAGGCAGGGACACGTGAGGCGGGAACTAGTGAGACAGTGACTGGTGAGACAGTGACTGGTGAGACAGTGACTGGTGCGACAGTGACTGGTGAAGCAGGGACAGGTGAGGCGGGGACTGGTGAGGCGGGTACTGGTGAGACAGTGACTGGTGAGACAGTGACTGGTGAGACAGTGACTGATAAGACAGTGACTGGTGAGGCGGGGACAGGTGAGGCAGGGACAAGTGAGGCGGTGACTGGTGGGGCGGGGACTGGTGAGGCGGGGACTGGTGAGGCAGGGACAGGTAAGACGGGAACTGGTGAGACAGTGACTGGTGAGACAGTGACTGGTGAAGCAGTGACTGGTGAGACGGTGACTGGCGAGACAGTGACTGGTGAGACAGTGACTGGTGAGACAGTGACTGGTGAGACAGTGACTGGTGAGACAGTGACTGGTGAAGCAGTGACTGTTGAGACAGTGACTGGTGAGAGAGTGACTGGTGAGGCGGGAACTGGTGAGGCAGGGACATGTGAGGCGGGAACTGGTAAGACAGTGACTGGTGAGACAGTGACTGGTGAGACAGTGACTGGTGAGGCAGGGACAGGTGAGGCAGTGACTGGTAAGGCAGGGACAGGTGAGGCGGGGACTGGTGACAGACTGACTAGTGAGGCAGTGACTGGTGGGGCGGGGACTGGTGAGACGTGGACTGGTGAGGCAGGGACAGGTGAGGCTGGGACAGGTGGGGCGGGGACTGGTGAGGCGGGGACAGGTGAGGCGGGGACTGGTTAGGCAGGGACAGGTGAGGCGGGGACAGGTGCGGCGGGGACTGGTGAGGCGGGGACTGGTGAGGCTGGGACAGGTGGGGCGGGGACAGGTGGGGCGGGGACAGGTGGGGCGGGGTCAGGTGAGGCGGGGACAGGTGGGGCGGGTATAGGTGAGGCGGGGACTGGTGAGGCGTGGACTGGTGAGGCGGGGACTGGTGGGGCGGGGACCGGTGAGGCGGGGACTGGTGAGGCTGGGATAGGTGGGGCGGGGACAGGTGAGGCGGGGTCAGGTGAGGCGGGGACCAGTGAGGCTGGGACAGGTGGGGCGGGGACAGGTGAGGCTGGGTCAGGTTGGGCGGGGACAGGTGGGGCGGGGACAGGTGGGGCGGGGACTGGTGGGGCGGGGACTGGTAAGGCTGGGATAGGTGGGGCGGGAACTGGTGAGACAGTGACTGGTGAGACAGTGACTGGTGAGACAGTGACTGGTGAGGCAGGGACAGGTGAGGCAGTGAATGGTAAGGCAGGGACAGGAGAGGCGGGGACTGGTGACAGACTGACTAGTGAGGCAGTGACTGGTGGGGCGGGGACTGGTGAGACGGGGACTGGTGAGGCAGGGACAGGTGAGGCTGGGACAGGTGGGGCGCAGACTGGTGAGGCGGTGACAGGTGGGGAAAGGGACAGGTGAGACAGGAACTGGTGAGACAGTGACTGGTGAGACCTTGACTGCTGAGAGAGTGACTGGTGAGGCGGGAACTGGTGAGGCAGGGACATGTGAGGCGGGAACTGGTGAGACAGTGACTGGTGAGACAGTGACTGGTGAGACAGTGACTGGTGAGACAGTGACTGGTGAAGCAGGGACAGGTGAGGCGGGGACTGGTGAGGCGGGTACTGGTGAGACAGTGACAGGTGAGACAGTGACTGGTGAGACAGTGACTGATAAGACAGTGACTGGTGGGGCGGGGACTGGTGAGGCGGGGACTGGTGAGGCAGGGACAGGTAAGACGGGAACTGGTGAGACAGTGACTGGTGAGACAGTGACTGGTGAAGCAGTGACTGGTGAGACAGTGACTGGCGAGACAGTGACTGGTGAGACAGTGACTGGTGAGACAGTGACTGGTGAGACAGTGACTGGTGAGACAGTGACTGGTGAAGCAGTGACTGTTGAGACAGTGACTGGTGAGAGAGTGACTGGTGAGGCGGGAACTGGTGAGGCAGGGACATGTGAGGCGGGAACTGGTAAGACAGTGACTGGTGAGACAGTGACTGGTGAGACAGTGACTGGTGAGGCAGGGACAGGTGAGGCAGTGACTGGTAAGGCAGGGACAGGTGAGGCGGGGACTGGTGACAGACTGACTAGTGAGGCAGTGACTGGTGGGGCGGGGACTGGTGAGACGTGGACTGGTGAGGCAGGGACAGGTGAGGCTGGGACAGGTGGGGCGGGGACTGGTGAGGCGGGGACAGGTGAGGCGGGGACTGGTTAGGCAGGGACAGGTGAGGCGGGGACAGGTGAGGCGGGGACTGGTGAGGCGTGGACTGGTGAGGGGGGGACTGGTGGGGCGGGGACCGGTGAGGCGGGGACTGGTGAGGCTGGAATAGGTGGGGCGGGGACAGGTGAGGCGGGGTCAGGTGAGGCGGGGACTAGTGAGGCTGGGACAGGTGGGGCGGGGACAGGTGAGGCTGGGACAGGTTGGGCGGGGACAGGTGGGGCGGGGACAGGTGAGACAGGAACTGGTGAGACAGTGACTGGTGAGACCTTGACTGCTGAGAGAGTGACTGGTGAGGCGGGAACTGGTGAGGCAGTGACATGTGAGGCGGGAACTGGTGAGACAGTGACTGGTGAGACAGTGACTGGTGAAGCAGTGACTGGTGAGACAGTGACTGGTGAAGCAATGACTGGTGAGACAGTGACTGCTGAGACAGTGACTGGTGAGACAGTGACTGGTGAGGCAGGGACATGTGAGGCGGGAACTGGTGAGGCAGGGACATGTGAGGCGGGAACTGGTGAGACAGTGACTGGTGAGACACTGACTGGTGAAGCAGTGACTGGTGAGACAGTGACTGGTGAAGCAGTGACTGGTGAGACAGTGACTGGTGAAGCAGTGACTGGTGAGACAGTGACTGTTGAGACAGTGACTGGTGAGACAGTGACTGGTGAGACAGTGACTGGTGAGACAGTGACTGGTGAGACAGTGACTGGTGAGACAGTGACTGCTGAGACAGTGACTGGTGAGGCGGGAACTGGTGAGGCAGGGACATGTGAGGCGGGAACTGGTGAGACAGTGACTGGTCAGACAGTGACTGGTGAGACAGTGACTGGTGAAGCAGGGACTAGTGAGACAGTGACTGGTAAAGCAGGGACTGGTGAGACAGTGACTGGTGAAGCAGTGACTGGTGAGACAGTGACTGCTGAGACAGTGACTGGTGAGACAGTGACTGGTGAGGCAGGGACATGTGAGGCGGGAACTGGTGAGACAGTGACTGGTGAGACAGTGACTGGTGAGACAGTGACTGGTGAGACAGTGACTGGTGAGGCAGGGACAGGTGAGGCGGGGACTGGTGAGGCGGGGACTGGTGAGACTGTGACTGGTGAGAGAGTGACTGGTGAGACAGTGACTGGTGCGACAGTGACTGGTGAGGCGGGAGCTGGTGAGGCAGGGACATGTGAGGCGGGAACTGGTGAGACAGTGACTGGTGAGACAGTGACTGGTGAAGCAGTGATTGGTGAGACAGTGACTGGTGAAGCAGTGACTGGTGAGACAGTGACTGGTGAAGCAGTGACTGGTGAGACAGTGACTGCTGAGACAGTGACTGGTGAGACAGTGACTGGTGAGGCAGGGACACGTGAGGCGGGAACTAGTGAGACAGTGACTGGTGAGACAGTGACTGGTGAGACAGTGACTGGTGCGACAGTGACTGGTGAAGCAGGGACAGGTGAGGCGGGGACTGGTGAGGCGGGTACTGGTGAGACAGTGACTGGTGAGACAGTGACTGGTGAGACAGTGACTGATAAGACAGTGACTGGTGAGGCGGGGACAGGTGAGGCAGGGACAAGTGAGGCGGTGACTGGTGGGGCGGGGACTGGTGAGGCGGGGACTGGTGAGGCAGGGACAGGTAAGACGGGAACTGGTGAGACAGTGACTGGTGAGACAGTGACTGGTGAAGCAGTGACTGGTGAGACGGTGACTGGCGAGACAGTGACTGGTGAGACAGTGACTGGTGAGACAGTGACTGGTGAGACAGTGACTGGTGAGACAGTGACTGGTGAAGCAGTGACTGTTGAGACAGTGACTGGTGAGAGAGTGACTGGTGAGGCGGGAACTGGTGAGGCAGGGACATGTGAGGCGGGAACTGGTAAGACAGTGACTGGTGAGACAGTGACTGGTGAGACAGTGACTGGTGAGGCAGGGACAGGTGAGGCAGTGACTGGTAAGGCAGGGACAGGTGAGGCGGGGACTGGTGACAGACTGACTAGTGAGGCAGTGACTGGTGGGGCGGGGACTGGTGAGACGTGGACTGGTGAGGCAGGGACAGGTGAGGCTGGGACAGGTGGGGCGGGGACTGGTGAGGCGGGGACAGGTGAGGCGGGGACTGGTTAGGCAGGGACAGGTGAGGCGGGGACAGGTGCGGCGGGGACTGGTGAGGCGGGGACTGGTGAGGCTGGGACAGGTGGGGCGGGGACAGGTGGGGCGGGGACAGGTGGGGCGGGGTCAGGTGAGGCGGGGACAGGTGGGGCGGGTATAGGTGAGGCGGGGACTGGTGAGGCGTGGACTGGTGAGGCGGGGACTGGTGGGGCGGGGACCGGTGAGGCGGGGACTGGTGAGGCTGGGATAGGTGGGGCGGGGACAGGTGAGGCGGGGTCAGGTGAGGCGGGGACCAGTGAGGCTGGGACAGGTGGGGCGGGGACAGGTGAGGCTGGGACAGGTTGGGCGGGGACAGGTGGGGCGGGGACAGGTGGGGCGGGGACTGGTGGGGCGGGGACTGGTAAGGCTGGGATAGGTGGGGCGGGAACTGGTGAGACAGTGACTGGTGAGACAGTGACTGGTGAGACAGTGACTGGTGAGGCAGGGACAGGTGAGGCAGTGAATGGTAAGGCAGGGACAGGAGAGGCGGGGACTGGTGACAGACTGACTAGTGAGGCAGTGACTGGTGGGGCGGGGACTGGTGAGACGGGGACTGGTGAGGCAGGGACAGGTGAGGCTGGGACAGGTGGGGCGCAGACTGGTGAGGCGGTGACAGGTGGGGAAAGGGACAGGTGAGACAGGAACTGGTGAGACAGTGACTGGTGAGACAGTGACTGATGAGAGAGTGACTGGTGAGGCGGGAACTGGTGAGGCAGGGACATGTGAGGCGGGAACTGGTGAGACAGTAACTGGTGAGACAGTGACTGGTGAGACAGTGACTGGTGAGGCAGGGACAGGTGAGGCGGAGACAGGTGAGGCAGTGACTGGTGAGACAGTGACTGGTGAGACAGTGACTGGTGAGACAGTGACTGGTGAGGCGGGGACTGGTGAGGCAGGGACAGGTGAGGCGGGGTTTGGTGAGGCGGGGACAGGTAAGACGGGGACTGGTGAGGCGGGGACTGGTGAGGCGGGGACTGGTGAGGCAGGGACAGGTGAGGCTGGGACAGGTGGGGCGGGGACTGGTGAGGCGGGGACTGGTGAGGCAGGGACAGGTAAGACGGGAACTGGTGAGACAGTGACTGGTGAGACAGTGACTGGTGAAGCAGTGACTGGTGAGACAGTGACTGGTGAAGCAGTGACTGGTGAGACAGTGACTGGTGAGACAGTGACTGGTGAGACAGTGACTGGTGAGACAGTGACTGGTGAAGCAGTGACTGTTGAGACAGTGACTGGTGAGAGAGTGACTGGTGAGGCGGGAACTGGTGAGGCAGGGACATGTGAGGCGGGAACTGGTAAGACAGTGACTGGTGAGACAGTGACTGGTGAGACAGTGACTGGTGAGGCAGGGACAGGTGAGGCAGTGACTGGTAAGGCAGGGACAGGTGAGGCGGGGACTGGTGACAGACTGACTAGTGAGGCAGTGACTGGTGGGGCGGGGACTGGTGAGACGTGGACTGGTGAGGCAGGGACAGGTGAGGCTGGGACAGGTGGGGCGGGGACTGGTGAGGCGGGGACAGGTGAGGCGGGGACTGGTTAGGCAGGGACAGGTGAGGCGGGGACAGGTGAGGCGGGGACTGGTGAGGCGGAGACTGGTGAGGCTGGGACAGGTGGGGCGGGGACAGGTGGGGCGGGGACAGGTGGGGCGGGGTCAGGTGAGGCGGGGACAGGTGGGGCGGGTATAGGTGAGGCGGGGACTGGTGAGGCGGGGACTGGTGAGGCGGGGACTGGTGGGGCGGGGACCGGTGAGGCGGGGACTGGTGAGGCTGGGATAGGTGGGGCGGGGACAGGTGAGGCGGGGTCAGGTGAGGCGGGGACTAGTGAGGCTGGGACAGGTGGGGCGGGGACAGGTGAGGCGGGGACAGGTTGGGCGGGGACAGGTGGGGCTGGGACAGGTGGGGCGGGGACTGGTGGGGCGGGGACTGGTGAGGCTGGGATAGGTGGGGCGGGAACTGGTGAGACAGTGACTGGTGAGACAGTGACTGGTGAGACAGTGACTGGTGAGGCAAGGACAGGTGAGGCAGTGACTGGTAAGGCAGGGACAGGAGAGGCGGGGACTGGTGACAGACTGACTAGTGAGGCAGTGACTGGTGGGGCGGGGACTGGTGAGACGGGGACTGGTGAGGCAGGGACAGGTGAGGCTGGGACAGGTGGGGCGCAGACTGGTGAGGCGGTGACAGGTGAGGCAGGGACAGGTGAGACAGCAACTGGTGAGACAGTGACTGGTGAGACCTTGGCTGCTGAGAGAGTGACTGGTGAGGCGGGAACTGGTGAGGCAGGGACATGTGAGGCGGGAACTGGTGAGACAGTGACTGGTGAGACAGTGACTGGTGAAGCAGTGACTGGTGAGACAGTGACTGGTGAAGCAGTGACTGGTGAGACAGTGACTGCTGAGACAGTGACTGGTGAGACAGTGACTGGTGAGGCAGGGACATGTGAGGCGGGAACTGGTGAGACAGTGACTGGTGAGACAGTGACTGGTGAGACAGTGACTGGTGAGACAGTGACTGGTGAGGCGGAAACTGGTGAGGCAGGGACATGTGAGGCGGGAACTGGTGAGACAGTGACTGGTGAGACAGTGACTGGTGAAGCAGTGACTGGTGAGACAGTGACTGGTGAAGCAGTGACTGGTGAGACAGTGACTGGTGAAGCAGTGACTGGTGAGACAGTGACTGGTGAAGCAGTGACTGGTGAGACAGTGACTGGTGAAGCAGTGACTGGTGAGACAGTGACTGGTGAGACAGTGACTGGTGAGACAGTGACTGGTGAGACAGTGACTGGTGAGACAGTGACTGGTGAGACAGTGACTGATGAGGCGGGAACTGGTGAGGCAGGGACATGTGAGGCGGGAACTGGTGAGACAGTGACTGGTGAGACAGTGACTGGTGAAGCAGTGACTAGTGAGACAGTGACTGGTAAAGCAGTGACTGGTGAGACAGTGACTGGTGAAGCAGTGACTGGTGAGACAGTGACTGCTGAGACAGTGACTGGTGAGACAGTGACTGGTGAGGCAGGGACATGTGAGGCGGGAACTGGTGAGACAGTGACTGGTGAGACAGTGACTGGTGAGACAGTGACTGGTGAGACAGTGACTGGTGAGGCAGGGACAGGTGAGGCGGGGACTGGTGAGGCGGGGACTGGTGAGACTGTGACTGGTGAGAGAGTGACTGGTGAGACAGTGACTGGTGAGACAGTGACTGGTGAGGCGGGAACTGGTGAGGCAGGGACATGTGAGGCGGGAACTGGTGAGACAGTGACTGGTGAGACAGAGACTGGTGAAGCAGTGACTGGTGAGACAGTGACTGGTGAGAGAGTGACTGGTGAGACAGTGACTGGTGAGACAGTGACTGGTGAGACAGTGACTGGTGAAGCAGTGACTGTTGAGACAGTGACTGGTGAGAGAGTGACTGGTGAGGCGGGAACTGGTGAGGCAGGGACATGTGAGGCGGGAACTGGTAAGACAGTGACTGGTGAGACAGTGACTGGTGAGACAGTGACTGGTGAGGCAGGGACAGGTGAGGCAGTGACTGGTAAGGCAGGGACAGGTGAGGCGGGGACTGGTGACAGACTGACTAGTGAGGCAGTGACTGGTGGGGCGGGGACTGGTGAGACGGGGACTGGTGAGGCAGGGACAGGTGAGGCTGGGACAGGTGGGGCGGGGACTGGTGAGGCGGGGACAGGTGGGGCGGAGACAGGTGAGGCGGGGTCAGGTGAGGCGGGGACTAGTGAGGCTGGGACAGGTGGGGCGGGGACAGGTGAGGCGGGGACAGGTGGGGCGGGGACAGGTGAGGCTGGGACAGGTGGGGCGGAGACAGGTGGGGCGGGGGCAGGTGGGGCGGGGACTGGTGAGGCAAGAACTAGTGAGGCTGGGATAGGTGGGGCGGGGACAGGTGAGGCGGGGTCAGGTGAGGCGGGGACTAGTGAGGCTGGGACAGGTGGGGCGGGGACAGGTGAGGCTGGGACAGGTGGGGCGGGGACAGGTGGGGCGGGGACACGTGGGGCGGGGATAGGTGAGGCGGGGACTGGTGAGGCGGGGACTGCTGAGGCGGGGACTGATGGGGCGGGGACCGGTCAGGCGGGGACTGGTCAGGCGGGGACTGGTCAGGCGGGGACTGGTGAGGCGGGGACTGGTCAGGCGGGGACTGGTGAGGCGGGGACTGGTCAGGCTGGGACAGGTGGGGCGGGGTCAGGTGGGGCGGGGACAGGTGGGGCGGGGATAGGTGAGGCGGGGACTGGTGAGGCGGGGACCGGTGAGGCCGGGACAGGTGGGGCGGGGACTGATGAGGCGGTGACTGGTGAGGCGGGGACTGGTGAGGCTGGGACAGGTGGGGCGGAGACTGGTGAGGCGGGGACAGGTCAGGCGGGGACTGGTGAGGCGGGGACTGAGGAGGCGTGAACTGGTGCGGCGGGGACTGGTGAGGCTGGGACAGGTGAGGCGGGGACTGGTGAGGCGGGGACTGGTAAATCAGGGACTGGTGAGGCGGGGACAGGTAAATCAGGGACTGGTGAGGCGGGGACAAGTGAGGCAGGGACAGGTGAGAGAGTGACTGGTGAGAGTGACTGACGAGGCAGGGACTGGTGAGGCAGGGACAGGTGAGGCGGGGACTGGTGAGGCGGGGACTGGTAAATCAGGGACTGGTGAGGCGGGGACAAGTGAGGCAGGGACAGGTGAGAGTGACTGGTGACACAGTGACTGGTGAGACTGGGACAGGTAGGGCGGGGACTGGTGAGGTAGAGACTGGTGAGGCAGGGACAGGTGAGTGTGACTGGTGACACAGTGACTGGTGAGGTGGGGACTGGTGAGGCTGGGACAGTTCGGGCGGAGACTGGTGAGGCTGGGACAGTTCGGGCGGAGACTGGTGAGGCTGGGACAGTTCGGGCGGAGACTGGTGAGGCTGGGACAATTCGGGCGGAGACTGGTGAGGCTGGGACAGTTCGGGCGGAGACTGGTGAGGCTGGGACAGTTCGGGCGGAGACTGGTGAGGCTGGGACAGTTCGGGCGGAGACTGGTGAGGCTGGGACAGTTCGGGCGGAGATTGGTGAGGCTGGGACAGGTCGGGCGGAGACTGGTGAGGCTGGGACAGTTCGGGCGGGGACAGGTGGGGCGGGGACAGTTCGGGCGGGAATAGGTGAGGCGGAGACTGGTGAGGCGGGGACTGGTGAGGCAGGGACAGGTGGGGCGGAGACTGGTGAGGCGGGGTCAGGTGAGGCGGGGACTGGTGAGGCTCGGACAGTTCGGGCGGAGACTGGTGAGGCTGGGACAGTTCGGGCGGAGACTGGTGAGGCTGGGACAGTTCGGGCGGAGACTGGTGAGGCTGGGACAGTTCGGGCGGAGACTGGTGAGGCTGGGACAGATCGGGCGGAGACTGGTGAGGCTGGGACAGTTCGGGCGGAGACTGGTGTGGCTGGGACAGTTCGGGCGGAGACTGGTGAGGCCGGGACAGTTCGGGTGGAGACTGGTGAGGCTGGGACAGTTCGGGCGGAGACTGGTGAGGCTGGGACAGTTCGGGCGAAGACTGGTGAGGCTGGGACAGTTCAGGCGGAGACTGGTGAGACTGGGACAGTTCGGGCGGAGACTGGTGAGGCTGGGACAGTTCGGGCGGAGACTGGTGAGGCTGGGACAGTTCGGGCGGAGACTGGTGAGGCTGGGACAGTTCGGGCGGAGACTGGTGAGGCTGGGACAGTTCGGGCGGAGACTGGTGAGGCTGGGACAGTTCGGGCGGAGACTGGTAAGGCCGGGACAGTTCGGGTGGAGACTGGTGAGGCTGGGACAGTTCGGGCGGAGACTGGTGAGGCTGGGACAGTTCGGGCGGAGACAGGTGAGGCTGGGACATTTCGGGTGGAGACTGGTGAGGCTGGGACAGTTCGGGCGGAGACTGGTGAGGCTGGGACAGTTCGGGCGGAGACTGGTGAGGCTGGGACAGTTCGGGCGGAGACTGGTGAGGCTGGGACAGTTCGGGCGGAGACTGGTGAGGCTGGGACAGTTCGGGCGGAGACTGGTGAGGCTGGGACAGTTCGGGCGGAGACTGGTGAGGCTGGGACAGTTCGGGCGGTGACTGGTGAGGCAGATGCTGGTGTTTTAGACGTTCGAGCGAGCCTTGCTCGCCGCTTCGCTCGCCACCACCGATTGTTTAAGTGACATGGAATAGACAGGAGGTCGGTGATATGCTTGTATGAGGGTTCGATTCCCTCCCGAGGCGTTCTAATTATGCTGGTGCAAAGTGGGCAAAGAGCCTCGTGGCCCCGCAAGCAATGCTATTGACCCTTTGATTTCAGATACTTTTGTCAAATGTTACCAGTATATTGCTGGTTATGGTTATGCACAGGTAGCTGGGTAGTTAACCTATGATACATGGTATGTGTTTTTTACGTACATATTTAATTGTAATTGTCCTATGCATCGCCAGATGCATGCTGCAAAGAGATATTTACTTAATAATTCACTTTCTTGTAATTTCCTGTGCGTCAATTAATCTATTTATATAAATCGATTATTTAATTGTATTTTAACATGTGTTTTATTGGGATAAATGACTTAGCGACACGCGACATAGACCACTTCTTAGAATCGACACGCGACATGGAAAAGTGAAAAGCGAACACGCGACATGAACCTTTTCTTAAAATCGACATGCGAAATGGCCACCCCCCCCCCCCCCCCCCACCCTCCCGCCCCACCTCAGGGGCCCTAAAAAATACATTCATTATCGGTTAAAACTGTAATCCCGATTCACGGAGATCAATGCTTACTACACATGCAGGTGTCGTACCAATATCTTAAAAGTATCGGGTGGCACGCACAAGGTGGTAGTTGACGAGGGGGGGGGGGCGGGGGAGGGGTATCGACCTCAACTTCGCAACTGGCATAGCTGGCAGGTTTAAGTAACCAAGGAGCTTGAAGTAATATATTGAAAAACACGTAACACGAGGAACGTGAATTCCCATGCCCCTCCCCCCACTCCACCTTTCTCTTCGTAGGCGCCGGCATTTTGTCAGTATTGGCCAGATTTCTGATTTTTCATCTCCTACCGAAAAACTCCAATTAGCTATTGGCTAATTAATATCTTCTCATACGCCGATTCTGGGGTAAAATACAGGTAAGGTAGGTAAGGGTGGGTGGGGCGGGGGGGGGGGGGGGTAGGCTAAGGGCAGGGTCAGCCGTGTGTGACTTTTGGTCAACTTTACCGCCGTTCATAGCTTGTCGAAGCCATGATCTTTACAACTGGCGCTTTGGGACAGTCACATCTATTTCCTAACTCTCACATACCCGTCATACCCAACATATCCGATACACCGAACACCGCAAAAAAATAAGTAATTCCAAACTTCGTTCAGAATTTTGTTCAAAAATAAGTCATTTCAGACTTAATCGCGGAACGACTTAATATTTTTCCCCACAAAAATAAGTTGTTCTAAACCGGGAATTGCATCCTGACTTTTATTATTGCGGCATTGGGGCGAAGATGAGAAGGGAATGGGGGAAGACTCGGTAATTAGCTAATTCTCTTTCTGTTTCGCCAGTGGCTGAGAGCGGTGCGTGTGTTGGATCGGTGGTTTGAGCCCCGCTGTGGTCATTTCTGTTTGGTCGCAGGATAAAGATCCCATGTCTTTCTTCGCAAAGAGTAGCGGGTTATCCCGGGGACATGGCTCAGCTCTTCCCTTCCTTCTCCCATTGAAGCGATGTGATCCGAATTGGTTAAACAACCAATCAACCAATCAATTCGCCAGTGGGGAATTAATAACTCACATTTGCATAATCACGTGACACGACCAACCCCGAACCGACTCGTACATAGTCGGGGGTTTCAGTAGGTTTTACCTTTTGCCGCATCACTACACAATAATACGCCTCGACGATTTTGAACAGACCTCGGTAAACATCGGCAAACATCGGCGTGCTGTAGCCCTGAGATTTTACGCAGTCTTAATGAAACTAAGCACGAATAAAACACAGCAAAAGAAGTGGTGACATAGGTAAAATGAGTAGAGCATCGTATAATAAGCTTCGGCGATTTAGAGAAGACCTCGGTAAACATTAACAAACATGGGCGGGTGTCAGTGAAAGGGGAATCCCTAAGTCGTTAGGTCATTCACATGGGAATCCCCAATTCGTGACGTCATTCACAGGGTATTTCCCCGAAAATGGCTCTTCGTGATAAATTCGGAAAATTCAAGAAAGAAAAAACGTATAAATAGAACAGAAAATATTGGTGTAGATCATAATTATATCAGAGACCATTACATGTAAGCAGATTGATTAAAATGTGAACACTAGGCGTCCTCACATTCCACTAATATTAATAATAGATTCTGTCATTCAATTCTGCGTGAACGGGGAATTTATCTTTTAATTCTTCGTGAACTGAGAAGACTGAAATATATTCTTCGAACTCAGACCCCCCCCCCCCCACACACACTATTGGCCAGCCCCAAGAATATGCGTAGGCCTGTTGGATGCTGTGCGTATTTCGATTATAAATGCAAACAATATCTTTGTATTCCCTCAAAGACGGGGGGTAAAGAATTTGTCAGTTCCCCTTAAAATGTGTTTAAAACTTATCACATGCAAGTTCTTATGAGCTGGTATGGAGCTATAATGGCAAATATTCACCTCTAGGTAGTTAAATCGCGTCTCCTATATTCTTCTTTGGACTATCCATTTTAATGTTTCTCCGATATAAGTCCGCAACAAATTACAACTTAGATACATGTGGCATGTCTGTCAACGGTGTGTCGACTATGACTGCAATCGGAGATGAACTACAAGTAGAGGCTCGAGGAAAATAAAGTTTCCATCTATTACATCAGTATTGGTTGACAACAATTCAAATGGTTTAAATTAAAACCATGAAAAGGATAGAACAGTACCTGATACCATAAGTGAGAGGTACGGCACATGATAATGCAGGCTAGCCAACTGCATACTCCGTGGCTTTCTGTCTTTGCTCATCAGCAGACAATATTAATCTTTGCAAGATAAACCAAAAGAAGAACTTTGCACAATGGAAGGGACTTCCGTTAGGGCCCGCTGCCGATGCGACATGCATTTCAATCTTAAGAAGGTCCTTTTGTACTGCTCTTGTAACAACGAACATTCACGAAGTTCTCATCGAGAAGACCGTTGTTAAACTGGAGATGCTTAAGAAGAAATATATTACCCTCAATTGTGAAATTGTTTAAGACAACGTTATTATCTTGGGGTGTTTTAAAAGAATTAATTGCACTGAAAGCAGAAATAACTTTAGAATAAAACTTGGGTATCTCCCTTAATATTGGGCAGTTATTCTCATTGACATCGCTGAAGTTCAAGGCTACACAGCTTATCAATACATACCTCTTATCAACAGAATACCAAAATTAATTTACTTTCTCGTGAATCAATACGTTGGCGACAAATCAGTTTGGTGTGTGTTATAATGTATCTCCCTTGTGGCATCACAACGTTGAGTTACAAATGTCTTCCTTTCAAGGCATCACCATCGACCGAAAATTTGCATCAGTTTCCATTACGATTCAAATTATTAAGGAAGGCGGAGACGATTTTGGATAACTAATTGCAGGTCGTCTGATAGCTTAACATCCATCACACAGCCTACGTCAGTCCAGGTGTAGACATAGCCCTTAAAACATCAAGAGACGACCATTCAACATTTCGTGACGGAAATGCAGGTTTCGGTTTGAAGAACTGATGCGCTGTGCCCAGGGGCCGTGAGCCGCACTAGACTACCGTAACGGTGGATGTTCTTAACTAAGAAAGTGCTAAAATTATATGGAATATGATTTCTTGATCATAAACACCAACGATTTTTGTAAAGAGAACGCGTTGTGGTTGTGCGCGATAGATCTATGGTTGCTGTAACCGAAATGGCTATGGGCTCTTTCGAAAAGACCAGCGTCATTCGGTAACTGGATTTGAGTCAAGTCCCACCATCTATTGCGGCATTGATGTATGTGTGAATTTGTAGTTGTTATTCGGTTAGTAAATACATAGACTAAAGTATTACCGACGAAGTCTTATTTAAGGGCGAACATGCTTGATGTTACTTGCAAAATGTAGCGCCCTGCATTGTTTACATATCAGAAGATCATACTTTCACCATTGGCTATTTGATTATTCAAAACTTGAATGTACATACCATTTACTTAGGACCTAAAGGGGGAACCAACTAAGATTATTACAATGTGTCGATGTGTTATGCTTCACTGGGAAAGGCTGCCAGATCCACTGCACTACATAACTACAGCACCAGCCAAAGAATCTTCCATCCATCAGTTAATTATTAGACTCAAGAGTCTTCCTTGCAGCAACCTCTCGGGGACAACCATTAAAGATGATCTCGCATGTACCAATGGGATATGTACCTAATTAGGAAGACAGAAACGCTAGCAGATATTGAACAAAAAACAGCATTTGGTTACAACTATACAAGATTTTAATGCATCGTATGTTGTTTGGGAAGGACTGGACACATTAACAAGCACGACGGAGGCACATTGTATTCTATCATTAATGCATTACACACATCATAAAGTCAAGTATCGCTGGGCGCGCATTTCATAGTGCATATGGGTCATTATACGATAAGTGAGTAATTAAGGTCCTGCCGAGGAAATCATAATAAAAAGTCGTATTTGGGTCTGATAGTTTCATTTGGTTGGTCAATTAAATCAATTAAATCAAGGTCATCAACAGCATGTGTTTTATTCCAGTCAGACATCACCGGTTTATATAGTTTTCGGAATAAAAGAGTCATAGCGCCAATAATGACCTGTCCCAGAAGCCTCAACAGATGGTGGCGACACTGCACAATAATTTGTGCCACAGACACGTGGCCGTCGCTGAGAGAGAAACGTCTTCTTTACATCAAAGGTCATTTATGGACAGGGTAAAGAATATGTGGCCAGCACTGTTACGTAGACATTATATAGATGGTCCAATATTTACCCTGAACAAAAGTTCTGACCTAGTGATAGCTAAAGTAGCATTAAAGAGAACATTTATTTGATCGATAATCAGGGCTGACACGATGCAGACCGGATTATCTGACGTAAATGTCAGCCCTGTTACCACTGACATGGTAACAGGGCTGACGGCATGGGTCACAAGGCTGACAGGGCTGATCATGTAACAGCTGTTTCTGGCATTACAGCTACGTCAGCCACCTTATTCCTAGCAGCCTAATAAACTTATAGCGCCGAGCATGGGCGGATCTAGGGGGCGGGGGTTAGGCGGCGACCACCCCACCCCACCACCTTTGGGAACTAGACCATGCACTATAAAAGAGGATCCAAGAAATGGGGGATTGACCCCCCCCCCTCACCCTCAATGACCCCTATCGGGAAGAAGCCCTTTTCCCATGCAAAATCAAGGCCATCTGAGGTCTCCTCCCTTGGGCGTGTCCAGGGGGGGGGGGCACAGGGGCACACGTCCCCCCTTTCAGACCCAAGGATATATCTGTGCACCCGCCCCCCCCCCCTTTCAAGTTGTGTCCCCTGCCATGGGTGGGGGGCACAGGGGCACGTGCACCCCTTTCCATTTCGGACCCTAAGATATACCTTATCCCATACCCCCTCTGTTAGATTCTATGCACCACGCTCACCTACGTCTCAGGCTTTTACACGCATTTTTTTAATATTTTTGTGCCCCCCCCCCCCCCTTTGAAGAATTTATGCACACACCCCCGCCTCCTCCTATTCGTAAGAAACTTTGTTGGACACCTGCGATCACCCCCCACAAACACACAACCCCCTTTTCATTTTTTTAAATCCGCCCAGTCTTCCTGGTCTGTACCGGATCCCCCCTTCTTCCCTTCGCCAATACGTAAAGTTCTTACCTAGTTTCCGATACCTTTCTTACTTTACAAACCTAATAATACATTTATTAAGTGTAAAAATTTAGCATTGCAAGAGTTCGAAACTTATTTTATTGGCAAAATGGCAGTCTGCAGCAGAAGCTAAAGAGAAAAAAACTGAATTGGTGTGAAAGGAATATAACGGGAAAAGTAAAAAGCGTCAATGAAACCTGATAGAAAGTGTGAGTGTGAGTTGAACCCTAAATGATGTACTGAAGAAAAGCAATTAGGCCATCCGATGGCCTAATTGCTTTCCTTAAGTACTCACCCATATCACTTATTAGTCTGGTTTTGAAAACCCGATTTAGTTATCGTCCTTGGTTGAATATCCTTTCCAAATAAAAAATAAGCTTTATTTATGACCTATTGTTTGGCAAATTCAGTAGCAGATAAGCCCAAAAAGCGTCAATGTGACACGTTTATCGTTCGCTTATTAAAATACAAAAGTTTTATCAAATGACTTCCAAATGGTAATTTATGGACAAATATCAGGATAGGTCTTTATAGAAGGCAGCTGTTGGATAAAGGGGTGTGGCGGCTGAGTTGGCCTTGTTTAGGACTGACTGCGTATAATGATAGGCAATTGTGTTACAATGCTGTAATACAATGTAGATTTTAAACCATGTTTACGCCATGCTTACGTTTCTAGTGTAGACAACACCTTTTGTGCGATCCTTTGTTACGAAATAAACAATAATAATAATTGCCCTGAACAATTACAGCGAAGAGATATAGTTACGCATGTATCCGTCCTTTACTCATTGTCCTGTGCATCTTCTAAAGTGCTAACTTATCCATCGCACCAAAAACTGGACAACATATTATCTATCGGGGTGCCTAGCCTCTCTTAAGTTGCACGGGCGAAGGTTTACTAAAAATGACCGTCACCGATTTAAAACGCGCAGATATGAATGTTAGCCATCTCTGTTAGGCCTCTTCAGCGTATGCAGGTCAAGTTACCAGATGTCAGCCCTGTTACCATACATATTTCCCATTCTAAATGGTTGACGTTTCACATCATTTATAAATTATGAATGACCGTCGCTGACGTAAAGCCGGCAAAAGTGGATGGATTAAAGGCAACTTTGTTGGGCATTCTCAGCAATTGACAACACGAATGTCACCTCTGTTACCAGACGTCAGCCCTGTTACCAGATGTCAGCTCTGTCACAACATGAATATAAATATTTCTTATTCTAAGTGATAGACTGTTCATGGCATTTATACTCTTAATGATATCCCTCATATCGGAAGGCAAAGGTAAGGTTTTCTTTGTAATAATACAACGATCTTTCTGCACATTAGCCGTAACACATCTGGCGCAGAACTCTGATGTTTGGGCGTAATAATTATTTGGTTCATATTAATATCGAACTTTATCCGTTTTCAACAGTTACTTTCATACTGGAGTGTTAGGCATATTGACCTCATACCATGTACAGCGAATTATGAATGAACTAGTATTTATTAAACGGTTTTAAGCGCGGGGACTTTTATAATTGTCCGGTAACAGAGTTGAAAAAATATGGATGACGTCATCTCTTTCCTATTTAATTGGGAAGTACCTGTCGACGCGTAAGCTCGACTCGGTTTGGTTTCAAAAACATGGATATCTAGAGGTTACACATCGAAAGTATCTAGTGATTAGAAGAAACTTTAATTATCAAAATTTCATCTTTGAAATTATGCCGTTTCTGTAGAATGACCCATAAACAAAGTGCCAACAAGTAACGTGACGCTATATGCTACATCAGCAGAACCTCGACATCAGACACGGACTTTTAACATCATTAGCATAAACAAAGCCTGAAAGTCAATCGTCATAACAATAGCAAGAGCTCTCAGTGCGGCAGAATTTTTTTGCGATCGCCATCATGAGGAGCTAACACTCTATACAATAGCATCTAACCGTTATGACCAGCATTCCACACAAACCTGGTAAAAAAATGTCATCACAATTCCACGACTTTCCCATGACAAATTTATGCGTTTCGAAGAGGATGTCCTTGGTCTCCATGTATACATGGATCATACACTATTGGTATTTATTGCACATGGCACATGGACACTACATCTACACCTACATAAGCGTCCCTAAGAAAGGTAACGTACGTGTAAGTAAGAAAAAGGTCTGTTATACCATTCTCACATTGTCAGTGGAAAAGCGCCATAGCCAAGATTCAAACACTAAGCCTGTGTAGTATTTGGGAATTTAGACCAATCATAATGTCTTGTATATAAAAAAAATTACAAACATTAATGCATTCATAACATCATAACGTCCAGTTTAACAATGTGCTGGCTTCATAGAGTGTACATACCATTAGCATAAGCAGAGCGTGAACTGCACTCATTGTAACATTTAGAGTTCTCGGCAAACACATTTTTGCAGTCACCTTCATGATGACATTATAGAATAGCAAGGAGCCAATATTACCATCATCAAGGTGAGTGGGTGTGCCTCCCACACAAATCTGTTCACAAAATGTGATTATTATTCCATGACTTTTCCATGACAAATTCGTACTTTTCCGTGACAAATTCGTACTTTTCCGTGACAAATTCATACTTTTCCGTGACAAATTCATACTTTTCCATTAGGATTTTCTTGATCTGCATGTATACACGGATTATATACTAATAATGGCATCCTCCTTCCCTTATACGCATCCGACTCACCCATTTGATTGGTATTTATTATACATGGCACATGGACAATTTACATTTACACATACATAAGCGTCCCTAAGACAGAAAGGGAACCGTTATACCATTCCCAAATTGTCAGTGGTAAAGCGCCATAGCCAAGATTCACACACTAACTCGATCATAACGCCCCAATCATAACGCTTCGGTTTTGCCGATAAGTCGGTGCCGTTAGGTCACGTGACCGCCGATGCCCTTATCGGGAAGACCCGCCTGGCGTCGCCTCGAGCGATGCCCGTCAACGACAAAGGGTTCTGGCACTAGCAGATAAAGGGAAGGCAGCCGGAGACACCGGACAAGTGGACGGGTTCTTCCGAGGATCGGAGATTGTGTTCAGAACAGTAAGTGTTGTGGCATCTCTGGCTTCGGTGAGCCACGGCGCCGGGTCCTGTGGCATGTAGCAATCTACACCCCCAGGCCCATTACTGACTGGATAATATCCTGATACCGTGATTTGTGTACAATTTTTAGTGTATAGCCTTTAAGCGAAATATATAATAAACCTTGGAACTGGTGACCGGTCTTAGTATCTGTGTCTTTCCATCGTACCGATCGAGTGATTGAACTTCTGCACAACGAGAAGTAGGAATACGTCTTTCCCGCTTGTGGAAGGGAAATACCACACCTACACTATAAGACATGCAATGAGTCCGTACCTCCCGATCATGTTTGAACTTCAAAATATAGAAGTCATAAGACGTATTTTGCGAAAAATGAAAGCATTTGTCTATGGACATGGGACAATTATCGAAATTTCGTCTGTAATTTAGCAGTATAACAGACATGTTTGTTCATAAACTCTTGCAGCGGACACATAAAGAAAACCGTACCTACAATGTCCTCCAATGATATACATATGACCTAGATATCCTGACTTGATTTAACCGATGGATTGATGTGTTAAATTCCCCCGACTTCATAAGAACAACCTCATCCGGAATGCAGGCTGTATTCCAGGTCCACCTTAGCTGATGGCCCGCTATAAGCCAGTGTTGGTTAAGTTGTCGTCATGCAAAAAAATAGGCTTTTATTCATCAACCCAGTCTGCAGATAGAAGCTCCTGTAGACAAATTTAGTTGCCGTAAAGGTGTGTACGATTCTGCTACAAGGCTGATTTTGATGATTAGGCGAGATCGGTTGAAGTTCAGCATGAAACAGACCCTATACAAACGGTCTTTTTGTTACAGGAGGCAAGACTTTCTATGATCGTGGGAACCTTGTATACAATAGCAAGGAACCGTTATGACCAGCATCAAGGCGCATGAGGATACAATACATTGGTGTTATATCATCAATTATATCATTAATGCATCAATATCATGATAAAGTCCAGTATTACTGTGCATATGTGTAGCATCAGCAAGTAACGTGACGCGATATGTTGATATCACCATAACCTGGATATAAGGACAATGGCTGACTACACAATTAGCATAAACAGAGCGTGAACTCATAACAATAGCAAGAGCTCTCGGTGAGGCAGACAAATTGTTGCGGTGACCTTCATGATGAGCCAACCCATTATAGAATAGCAAGGACCCAATATTACCAGCATCAAGGTGAGTGGGTGTGGTTCCCACACAAATCTGTTAACAAAATGTCATCATTAGTCCATGAATTTTCCATGACAAATTCATACTTTTCCGTGACAAATTCATTCTTTTCTATGGGATTTCCTTGATCTGCATATATACATGGATTACATAATAATAAGGGCATCCGATTCACCCATTTGATTGGTGTTTATTATACCTGGCAGATGGAAACTTTACATTTACATTACATAAGCGTCCCTAAGAAAGGTAACATACGTGTAAGAAGTACGAAAGGGAACTGTCATACCATTCCCAAAGTGTCAGTGGCCATAGCCAAGATTCACACACTAACTCGATCATAACGCCCCAATCGTAACGCCTTCGGTTTTCCCGATAAGTCTGTGCCGGTCGGTCAGGTGAACACCGATGCATAAACAGAGCATGAACTCATAGCAATAGCAAGAGCTCTCGGTGAGGCAGACCAATTATTGTGATCACCATCATGAGGAGCTAACACTGTATGCAATAGCAATGAACCGTTATGACCAGCATCTTGGTGGGAGATGATACAATTCATTCATTCATTCAAGCTTCCAGCGAGGACCTTTAGGCCAGGTGTCCAGCTGAAACGACGAGAAAAACACAATTAATGTGTTGTCATTACAGTCCATAGCATAAACCCCCACTGCACATTGACATATTGATTATCTAATAACCGGATCAACCAGTAAAACACATTAGCAAAGTTAGCGTGTAGTTACGACAAATATTGCCTTTTCTATCATTTTAAATGTCTAAGCAAAGGGTCAAATGTGATCGTAGGATTAAATTAAATTTACAGTCGTCATTAGGCCAAACTTATTATACATTAGATTCTAAATCTATATCAGGCAAGGGCGGGGGGGGGTATACCTGGCCAACTTCCATGGGTATGTTTCAACTTATTCCCCTTACCATCACTGTATCAATTGGCATATCTTATGGGCTAATCTACAATATTGCTAATGTTTGTTTATACAGTCTTTATAATATGAATAATCAAAGTCCCATGGCATACAGGAAGATGGCCGGGGTGGGGGTGGGGGTGGGGTAGGAATGAGCAGCAGAACAGCAAACAGCACAGCAAGCAAAACAACAACTGAGAGGAAACAGTGCGGCAAACGTGTAGTGAATAACGCAGGAACATGGCATAGCAAACAGAAAAGAAAACGTTAATAGGAACAGAGCGCGGAAGAGTAACAAGTGAGTGATGTGACGAACACAGCTCTACGGACCGGACCAGAATAGGTGTTCAACAAATTCGGCTAATGTTTAAATGTGAATGTGAATATTAATTTGATTTTCATTTCATGGACTAGTTATCTATTATTACTAGTCTTAGCAAGTATTAAATCAACCTCACATGCTAACAATAAAGCTATTTCAAGCTCGATGTTTAAAACCTTATTTAGACTCCTATTATAACTACAAGTCAGGCATTACACAACACGTTACATGTCACTGGCGCAGACAAAATAACTCTCCTCCTCATTATATTCAATGTTAGACAATGTCTGACCATGTGTTTTAAAGCTATTAACATCCCTTTGAGTCCTTGGAATCAACTTGATTTCATACAAGTTTCAATCACTGAAAACTGGAAGGTGTTTGTAGAGGGAGATGGGGATGGGGGTAGGTGGGGGCGTTAATGGGTGGAGCAGGCGGCCACAGCTCACAATTACAGACATCGAGCCATAAACAATTCAACTAACGTCAACTGAGGGCAGCTTAACCGGCTGACCCCAACCCCCCCCTCCCCCCAGATAGGTTAATGTAAGGTAAGGTAGGTTAGGGAGGGCCTAGTGTGGCTGAGGTGGGTGGGGGGAGGGGGTGGGAGTGGCACCCTGTCCCTCCCTCACAGAGACGTTTACAGTGACACCTTTCTAAACGTAAACAACATGTCAAATATCACTTAAAGCTGTGACAGCACCCCCCCCCCCACCCACCCTTCACCCCCCCCCCACACGGGAGAAGGTGGGTAGGGGAGAGGGTGTGAGGTATGTTGTACTTATCAACAATCATCTTAACAAGGTGTGAGTGACGTGATGACGTCACTGTTACTTACGCGGACGGCGCGTTGTTGTCGTCAGCGGCTCACGACAAACAGTTCGTTGTTGCTGAGGTGGTCCGTGACGTAGAGGAGGTGGTGGTGGGGGGACCATGATATAGCCCAGGGCCACACCTCGCTCAGCCTCCCCATGGCCTTCCACTCCAGAGTCACCCTGGTGACCGCCTCCCCCTCCCGGCTCACTATGAAGAGAGAGCGACCCGGCCCGTCACACACCACAAAGTGTTCCCCGTTGTGGGTGACGTCACAGGGAGCCAAGAGTCCTGGGAGTTTGAAGACGCGGCCCGGAGCGCCGTCCCCGGTGTACAGCACCAGCCTGGTGAAGCCGTACTGCACCAGGATGGTGTCCTGGAGGACGGACACACCCCACGGCCGCCTCTCCCCCACCTCTGGCGGCGTGTTGAGGGTGGCCACCACCCCGCCCCCCGCCACATCCACCACATCGACGCCGTCCGTGCAGCAGACATAGAGAGTCCTGGTTGACTCCCTGTAGGCCAGTCCTCCTGGCTGTGACAGGCGTCCGGTGGCCGGCAGAGTGCTCGTCAGGACGACCTTTCCACCCACCAGCTGGACTCCCTGGAGCTGGCCATTGCGCTCGTTGGAGATCCAGATATCCGTGTCTGTGGCGATGATAAATTGTGGAGACAGGACGGGATACTCCGCCACGCAGCGGTGGGCTGTGTGGCCGCCTTCTGTGGTCCGCTGGAAGACCACCACCCTGTTACTGCCCCAGTCCGTCACCCACACCAAGTCCCCGTGGGCGGCCACACCCCAGGGTTTCTGCAGCCGCCCGGGTCTGGCCTCCTCCCCCACCACCCCCGTCACCCGCAGACCGCCATATGCCGCCGCATCCTACAACGACAAACATCTCAGTGACAACCAAACATATAACTGACGTGGGGAGGGGGGGGGGTGTATGTCAGGCGTCAAGGTCAAGGCCGCATGTGCCGCCTTTGGTGTTGTACATTTCCACCGATGTCTGAAGAGTTTCCTGGCGACTTGAAGACTGAAATAAACAACGACTCACGGCGGACTGCAGTCTGTGAAGACAAAGGATGTTTATCTGAAAAGTTTAAATTCAATGGCTGTCGTCTGCAAATGATGTAAACAAAAACTATTAATGTCGTCCATGTTATATATGATACCTCAGTGCGACTGGCTGGCTGGGTGTATCAGGGGAGGTGGAGGGGTGAGTGGGGTACACTTGCACTGGTGATATATGGCAGACTGCACTGAGCGGGTGTCAGAAGGCAGCACGCGGCTTGATAAACCCTGACTGGTCAGGAGACTGATATGCATTGAGAAATTTGACAGAATTAAACGAGTGCCATATAGCGGGGGCAGAAAGAGTAAAGAGAGAGGAAGATCGGGAGGGGAATAGAGCGAAATGACAGGAGGAAACAGTGGGGGAACCAGGGAGGGCAATAGAGAGGGAAGAGGAAGAGCAAACAGAACGGTAGTCTAATATCGGCCTCGTGGCAAACGGGGGAGGGGGAGGGGGAGGGGGCAGAGCGGGAAACAGGGAGGAGGCAGGGGGGGGGGCAGTGTAAGGAACAGAGAGGAGGCCGTGCGGGAACAGAGAGGAGGCAGGGGGGGGGCAGTGTAAGGAACAGAGAGGAGGCCGTGCGGGAACAGAGAGGAGGCAGGGGGGGGGGCAGTGTAAGGAACAGAGAGGAGGCAGGGGGGGGGGGGCAGTGTAAGGAACAGAGAGGAGGCAGGGGGGGGGGGCAGTGTAAGGAACAGAGAGGAGGCCGTGCGGGAACAGAGAGGAGGCAGGGGGGGGCAGTGTAAGGAACAGAGAGGAGGCCGTGCGGGAACAGAGAGGAGGCAGGGGGGGGGGGGGCAGTGTAAGGAACAGAGAGGAGGCAGGGGGGGGGGCAGTGTAAGGAACAGAGAGGAGGCAGGGGGGGGGGCAGTGTAAGGAACAGAGAGGAGGCCGTGCGGGAACAGAGAGGAGGCCGTGCGGGAACAGAGAGGAGGCAGGGGGAGGACAGTGCGGGAACAGAGAGGAGGCAGGGGGGACAGTGCGGGGAACAGAGAGGAGGCAGGGGGGCGGGAGTGCTGGGAACAGAGAGGAGGCAGGAGGAGGACAGTGTGGGGAACTGAGAGGAGGCAGGGGGGGGGGCAGTGCGGGGAACAGAGAGGAGGCAGGGGGGGGGGCAGTGCGGGGAACAGAGAGGAGGCAGGGGGGACAGTGCGGGAACAGAGAGGAGGCAGGGGGGACAGTGCGGGAACAGAGAGGAGGCAGGGGGGACAGTGCGGGAACAGAGAGGAGGCAGGGGGGGCGGGAGTGCTGGGAACAGAGAGGAGGCAGGAGGAGGACAGTGTGGGGAACTGAGAGGAGGCAGGGGTGTCAGTGTGGGGAACAGAAAGGAGGCAGGGGTGGAGGGACAGGGCGGGGAGAGAGTGCAGGGAACACAGAGAAGGCGGGGGGGCAGTGTGGGGAACAGAGAGCAGGTAGTGGGGGGCAGTGCGGGGAACAGAGAGGAGGCAGGGGGGGGGGGCAGTGCGAGGAACAGAGAGGAGGCAGAGGGGGAGGGCGGGAGTGCTGGGAACAGAGAGGAGGCAGGGGGGCAGTGCGGGGAACAGAGAGGAGGCAGTGGGGGGACAGTGCGTTGAACAGAAAGCAGGTGGGGTGGGGGCAGTGCGGGAAACAGAGAGGAGGCAGGGGGGGGGGGCAATGCAGGGAACAGGGAGGAGGCAGGGGGGCAGTGCGGGGAACAGAGAGGAGGCAGTGGGGGGACAGTGCGTTGAACAGAGAGCAGGTGGGGTGGGGGCAGTGCGGGAAACAGAGAGGAGGCAGGGGGGGGGGCAGTGCGGGGAACAGAGAGGAGGCAGGAGGTGGACACTGTCGGGAGCAGATAGTAGGCAGGGTGGGGGGGGGGCGTACAGTGCGGGGAACAGAGAAGGCAGGTGGGGGGGACAGTGTGGGGAACAGAAAGGAGGCAAGGGTGGGGCACAGTGTGGGGAACAGAGAAGAGGCGGGGGGGGGGTCAGTGTGGGGAACAGAAAGGAGGCAGGGGGGGGGGCAGTGCGGGGAACAGCGAGGAGGCAGGGGAGGACAGTGTGGGGATCAGAGATGAGGCTGTGGGGGCGGGGGGGGGGCAGTGCAGGGAACAGGGAGGAGGCAGAAGAGGGACAGTACTGTGAACAGAGAGTAGGTAGGGGGGGAGGGAGGGCAGTGCGGGGAACACAGAGGGGCAGGGGGGTGGGGGGGGGCAGTGCGGGGAAGAGAGAGGAGGCAGGGGGGGGGGGCAGTGCGGGGAACAGAGAGGAGGCAGTGCGGGAACAGGGAGGAGGCAGGGGGGACAGTGCCGGGAACAGAGAGGAGGCAGGGTGGGGGAACAGCGCGGAGAACAGCGAGGAGGCAGGCTGGGGGAACAGTGCGGGGAACAGAGAGGAGGCAGGGGGGGGCAGTGCGAGCAACAGAGAGAAGGCAGGGGGGGGGGGGTGAGTGCGGGGAACAGAGAGGAGGCAGGAGGAAGACAGTGTGGGGAACAGAGAGGAGGCAGGGGGGGGGCAGTGCACTGAACAGGGAGGAGGCAGGGAGGGGGGGCTGTGCGGGGAACAGAGAGGAGGCAGTGGGGGGACAGTGCGGGGAACAGAGATCAGGTAGGGGGGGGGCAGTGCGGAGAACAGAGAGGAGGCAGGGGGGGGGCAGTGCGGGGAACAGAGAGGAGGCAGGGGGGGGGGGGCAGTGCGGGGAACAGAGAGGAGGCAGGGGGGACAGTGCGGGAACAGAGAGGAGGCAGGGGGGACAGTGCGGGAACAGAGAGGAGGCAGGGGGGACAGTGCGGGAACAGAGAGGAGGCAGGGGGGGCGGGAGTGCTGGGAACAGAGAGGAGGCAGGAGGAGGACAGTGTGGGGAACTGAGAGGAGGCAGGGGTGTCAGTGTGGGGAACAGAAAGGAGGCAGGGGTGGAGGGACAGGGCGGGGAGAGAGTGCAGGGAACACAGAGAAGGCGGGGGGGGCAGTGTGGGGAACAGAGAGCAGGTAGTGGGGGGCAGTGCGGGGAACAGAGAGGAGGCAGGGGGGGGGGGGGCAGTGCGAGGAACAGAGAGGAGGCAGAGGGGGAGGGCGGGAGTGCTGGGAACAGAGAGGAGGCAGGGGGGCAGTGCGGGGAACAGAGAGGAGGCAGTGGGGGGACAGTGCGTTGAACAGAGAGCAGGTGGGGTGGGGGCAGTGCGGGAAACGAGAGAGGAGGCAGGGGGGGGGGCAATGCAGGGAACAGGGAGGAGGCAGGGGGGCAGTGCGGGGAACAGAGAGCAGGTGGGGTGGGGGCAGTGCGGGAAACAGAGAGGAGGCAGGGGGGGGGGGGCAGTGCGGGGAACAGAGAGGAGGCAGGAGGTGGACACTGTCGGGAGCAGATAGTAGGCAGGGTGGGGGGGGGGGGCGTACAGTGCGGGGAACAGAGAAGGCAGGTGGGGGGGACAGTGTGGGGAACAGAAAGGAGGCAAGGGTGGGGCACAGTGTGGGGAACAGAGAAGAGGCGGGGGGGGGGGGGGGTCAGTGTGGGGAACAGAAAGGAGGCAGGGGGGGGGGGGCAGTGCGGGGA